>BROE01000002.1:11090269-11200538 GCA_036571765.1 Plecoglossus altivelis
TTACCAGCTAGATATAGTTGGCCTCCCCTCCACGCACAGCCTGGTTTCTGGGTCCATTATCCTCGAGAGAGGTTGGACTCTACATTTCTCTGGCGTTGCTCGCGGGGAGAGGCAGCGGGCTGGCGTGGGCTTGCTCATAACCCCGTGGCTCAGCCGCCATGTGTTGGGGTTTACCCCGGTAGACGAGAGGGTCGTGTCCCTGTGCCTTCAAGCTGGGGACAGGTCTCTCACTGTTGTATCGGCCTATGGGCCGAACAGAAGTGCAGAGTACCCGGCCTTCTTGGGTCCCTGGGAGGGGTACTGGATAATGCACCGACCGGGGACTCCATTGTTCTGCTGGGGGACTTCAACGCCCATGTGGGTAACGACAGTGACACCTGGAGAGGTGTGATTGGGAAGAACGGTCCCCCCGATCTGAACCAGAGCGGTGTTTTGTTGTTGGACTTCTGAGCTAGTTACAGTTTGTCCATAACGAACACCATGTTCGGGCACAAGGGCGTCCATCAGTGCACATGGCACCAGGAAGCCCTTGGCCGAAGGTCTGGATTTGTGAGAGGTCGAATTTGTTAGTGTTGGTAGTCGCTCATGCTCCTGGTTTGCCTCATCGCGTTGCTCGTAGTGCAGACAGCTCCTCGGTAAGAGATTGGGTGCGGTGATGCCTGTCAGTACCGGATCTCACACCTGGTCGTGATCGCGGTATCCAGCGCGCGTTTCGGTTGAGGGTACGAGTTCTCGGGATCAGACCTAGGCCAGATGGTGTCCCAAGCGTATATGATGTGCGCGTCCTGCCTTGTTGAGACGTTCTGCGGGGCGGAGGGTCGCTGTTGTCTGTTCAGGTCCGCAGGTGTGTTCACTCGCCCTCCGGGAGGAGTTGGCTTCGCTCGACAGAGTGTCCTGGGGTGGTGGCGTGTGGGGTACCATGCTGCGTGTAGTCGTTGAGTGGATAGTCAGTGCTGAGTTGTGCGGGGCTCGGTCGCTCATTTCTGAGCGGCGCGCCCGTGCAGGTGGTGGCGGTGTGTTCGGCTCCCTCTGGGTCTAGTCGCGCGCGGCAGTCATCTCCCGCGCCCCGGTGTGGGTTTGCAACGTAGAGCGGATCCTGGCAAATCTCGTAAGAAGAGGGTAGTTCCTACTGAGCCTGTTCTGGTCTCTTGGCTGGTGTACTTCTACGCCTCAGTCGGACTCGAGCAGGTCTGGATCATGGTATTTGGGGCAAGGCCGCCAGCGTGCGTCTGGCGTCGTGTCGGTGCATCTGTCGGGGCGGAGGCGAGAACTCGGGTCTGGGAGGAATTCGGGGAGGCTATGGAGAAGGACTACGGGACTGCGCGGCGCCGGTGTCAGCGGGGGTATACGGCTTGGGTTTGGACAATATGGGCTCTTGGCGCGACCGACACTTCCAGGGGGGGAAGCCGCGTGTTGTTGGTCCTGTCTCACTCTGCCACACTGGCTGTTCTTTGTGTTTGTTTATCCGGGTTTGCGGGGCGGGGGGGTTTGGAGTCTGCTGACTTCCGATAACTTGGTGTGGTGATCGTTGTGTGATGTGATGCCGCCTGGGGTGTTGGAGCATGGTGAATACTTTGAGGATCTGGCCTACGGCAACTTGGTGGCCTTTGCGCGTGGTCACGTTCTTTCCGAGGACGAGGTAGGAGAGAGTGGTTGGCATTAGGCGGCTGCGCAGGTTTAACTCCGTGTTCAAGCTGCTGCTACTGGCGTTTGAGGCTGAGGTCATGGGCGAGTCACGTAGGTGTGTGGTTGTCGGTGTGCGTGGGGGGCGGCTAGGTCGCGCTCGTGGCCAAAGACGCCAGGGGGTGAGGTGAGAGTAGGCCACCGCTGAGTGAGTTTTAGAGCTCTGCGTGGAGATGTTGTGGGGCGGTCGTGGCTGACGGTCTTTTCACTCATGTTGGCGTGGCGCCTTGCGCCGGTCCCGGCTGGGGCTCTTTGGCAGACCGGGGTGTCTGGTACCTGAGACTTTATATGGAAGCTTACGGGCGCCGGACTCCGGATGGTGTGGTGTCATCCCAACTACAGGGGAGTCACACTCCTCAGCCTCCCTGGTAAGGTCTATCCCAGGGTACTAGAGAGCAGAATCCGTTCGGTTACTGGTAGGTCGACGGGCTGTTAACTCGTGCCGGATTGGCGAGCGGCGGCACGAGAGGAAAGTCTGCCTGTGGGTTTTTCGTCCTGGCCCACGGACACTGGACCAGATCGTTCGCGAGGCGACTTCATTGGGTGTTTGAGGGTTCATGGGAGTTTGCCCAACCGGTTCACATGTGTTTTGTGGACCTGGAGAAGGCGTTCGACCGTGTCCCTCGTGGTGCCCTGTGGGGGGTTTGCCGGGAGTACGGGGTCCGGGGCCCTTTGCTCAGGGCCGTCCGGTCCCTGTATGACCGGAGCAGGAGCTGTGCTGCATTGCCGGTAGTAAGTTGGACCTGTTCCCGGTGCATGTTGGACTCCGCCAGGGCTGCCCTTTGTCACCGGTTCTGTTCATTGTTTTCATGGACAGAATTTCTAGGCACAGCCAGGGGCCGGAGGGTGTCTGGTTTGGGGGACACAGGATTTCATCTCTGCTATTCACAGATGATGTTGTCCTGATGGCTCCATCGGACCGGGACCTACAGCATGGACTAGAGCGGTTTGCAGCCGAGTGTGAAACAGCCGGGATGGGAATCAGCACCTCAAAATCTGAGGCCATGGTTCTCGGTTCTCGACCGGAAGAAGGTGGCTTGCTCCCTCCGGGTGGGTGGGGAGCCCTTGCTTCAAGTGGAGGAGTTCAAGTATCTCGGGGTCTTGTTCACGAGTGAGGGAAGGACGGAACGTGAGATTGACAGGCGGATCGGTGCAGCGGCCGCAGTGATGCGGTCTCTGTACCGGTCCGTCGTGGTGAAGAAGGAGCTGAGCCGGTAGGCAAAGCTCTCAATTTACCGGTCTATCTACGTTCCTACTCTCACCTATGGTCATGAACTTTGGGTAATGACCGAAAGGACGAGATCGCGGATACAAGCGGTCGAAATGAGTTTTCTCCGCAGGGTGGCTGGGCGCTCCCTTAGAGATAAGGTGAGGAGCTCGGTCACACAGGAGGAGCTCCGAGTAGAGCCGCTGCTCCTCCACTTCGAGAGGATTCAGCTGAGGTGGCTCAGGCATCTGTTTTGGATGCCCCCTGGACGCCTCCCTCAGGAGGTGTTCCGGGCATGTCCTACCGGGAGGCGGCCCCGGGGAAGACCCAGGACACGCTGGAGGGACTATGTCTGTCGGCTGGCCTGGGAACTCCCCGGGATCACCCCGGAGGAGCTGGAGGAGGTGTGGGTGGAGAAGGAAGTCTGGGCCTCCCTGCTCAGACTGCTGCCCCCGCGACCCGGCCCCGGATAAGCGGAAGACAATGGATGGATGGATGGAAAAACAAACACACGAAATATTATTTAAGTTTCAACTAACTTTGTGAAACTCATACTATCATTAACATATTATTATTTAAAAAATTGCATTAATACAACAGGTCAAAATACTGTAAATTTTTGATCCATTTCTAAAAGGGATTATGAGGCCAAACCTCTCTATTGATCAGTCAGAGTTCAATATTTCTAAGAGAGCTACTCCAGCATTGTTCCCTAAGAACGCCAACTGACAGGTACAGGTCATGGCAATGAAACCAAGTTTTTTGTCAATCCTAGGCTGGTAGTGCACGCTGCAGGTCCCGGTCCGATGAATCCATCAGGACAACATCATCTGCAAATAGCAGAGGTGAGCCAAACCAGACACGCTCTGGCCCCTGGCTGTGCCTAGAAATTATGTCCATGAAAACAATTAACAGAACTGGTGACAAAGGGTTCAACATGCACTGGAAACAAGTTTGACTTACTACTGGCAATGCGAACACAGCTCCTGTCAGCTCCAGTCAAACAGGGACAGGATAGCCCTGGGTAAAGGGGCCTGATTTGTCTGCGGAAATATGCCCCTGGTAGGGTCTCTCAAGGCAAACTGGTCCTTGGGAACTATCTGGACTAAGCGCCGTTCACCTACCCCCTATGATGACAAAACAAATGAGGTCCACTATGTCACCTGGAGTGGCATTACTGGGGTTCCACCCTGGAGCCAGGCCTGGGGTGGGTGCTCGAGGGCCTGGTGGCCGGGTCTTTGCCCATGGGACCCGGTCAGGTATAGCCCGAAAAGGCGACGTGGGACCACTTTCATGCAGGCCCGCCACCCACAGGAAGGAACGTAGGGGGCTGGTGCAGTGTGTTTTGGGCGGTGGTCAAGGGCAGGTGCCTGGACGACCGAGGCCATGCACACAGTCTATAGCGCTGGGGGCATGGAATGTCACCTCGCTGGCAGGGAAGGAGCCCGAGCTTGTGCGGGAGATTGAGCATTACTGGCTAGATATAGTCGGCTTCGCCTCCATGCGCAGCTTCGGTTGCGGATCCAGTATCCGCGAGAAAGGCTGGACTTTATCACACACCCATAGATTATATAATAATAAGAACATAACTTATATTTGGAAGGTTATTGGAGGGAGTTTACAGGGCTAGGAGTGTCTTAACTGATAATGTTTTTGTCTTTGTTAGGGTCCAAATGTAGGCCTGCAACCGTTTATTTCTTGCTGACAATGACATGCGGTAAATAACACCTCTTGCAATATGTTTTAAACTCCTCCCATCATTTTCATCCATTGTAAAAAATGAACTGCATGAACAAGGACGATACTTAAAATTATTGAGAAAATGTTTTTTCTTCCAAATACCATTTCTATATAAAGGGGGGTGGGGGGGTGGTGGGAACTAGTACTCAAATCAGTTCAAATCCTGGCCGTACCAAATTGTCCCTGTACTTAACAGGTCCATAGCCAGTCTATTCAAAGGGGGTTCTTTTTTTTCAAAAAGTGGACCTGTTTTGCAGTTTTCTCCTTTTTAATTTAATTATGATTGTCCATCCATCCATCCATCCATCCATCCATTGTCTTCCGCTTATCCGGGGCCGGGTCGCGGGAGCAGCAGTCTGAGCAGGGAGGCCCAGACTTCCTTCTCCACGCACACCTCCTCCAGCTCCTCCGGGGGGATCCCGAGGAGTTCCCAGGCCAGCCGAGAGACATAGTCCCTCCAGCGTGTCCTGGGTCTTCCCCGGGGCCGCCTCCCGGTAGGACATGCCCGGAACACCTCCCGAGGGAGGCGTCCAGGAGGCATCCGAAACAGATGCCCAAGCCACCTCAGCTGGCTCCTCTCGAAGTGGAGGAGCAACGGCTCTACTCGGAGCTCCTCCTGTGTGAACGAGCTCCTCACCTTATCTCTAAGGGAGCGTCTGGCCACCCTGCGAAGGAAACTCATTTCGACCGCTTGTATCCGCGATGTTGTCCTTTCGGTCATTACATAAAGTTCATGAACCTTCATTATGATTGTATCATATTAATTTGAAACAGCACCCCAGAATACTTGTCACAAGCATTGATTAAAACAATGATGACAAGAATCACATAAAAAATAAACCTTTGGCAGTGAGAGGGTGTTCATTCTAACCACTTGAAACCCCTCTGCCTACCGGCATGTTAACTGTAAGTCACTCTGGATAAGAGCGTCTGCTAAATGACTAAATGTAAATGTATATAAAAGATAATATAATATAACTATATCAAGGCCATTATTATTAATATTTATAAACAAGCATGTAGTCTACCTCAATATATACAACGTAGGTCTAAAAATACGATCAGTACGAAAGTAGAAGTGATTCTTCGATTCTTTTCGTTTGTTCATCCAATGTGTGAAACTTTAATTTTGAAATCCTAGCAAGCTATACAGGAAGTGGTTACCATCAGTTTATCTGGTCGTTCCCTACTGTCTCAGAAGCGGGTCTGCATGTACGATTAAGCTACTGTAAGTTACGTTTAAACTCACATTCTGATAAAGTATATACATTTTTTTCATAATATATAATCACCTTAAAGGAAAGGTGCGTTAAAGGTGCAAAGCTAAGCAGTTGTTGACAACCTAGCTAGCGGGCGCTCTAGTCAATCTAGCAGGAGTCTACCCATTGATGACATGCTGCAGGTACTAGAACTAGTTTAAATTTAATTACTGTCATTCAGTAATTTAATTGTTCATTTTTACACTGGAATCTGTCTCCCTCTTGATAGACTTCCTAGTTAGTAGCAAACAACCCAGCTAACTTGTGAACCTACCAGCCATCCGCCATCATCACCATGGCCGAAGGCGTGCCATCAGAAGCAGTGGGGAGTCGTGTAGCGTACGATGGAGAGCGGGGCACGGTGCGGTTTATTGGCACCGTACCACCAACTGCTGGTACACCCTACCCCACCCCCTTACTTCCACACACAGTCTTGAATTGAAGCATGTATCCAGTGCTAACCACTCAGAACTTACTTGGATTTTGTGTAATTTTAATTATAGACGTGTTATCCTGAATGTATTCATCCATGCAATCATGCAATCCACCAGGGCTGTGGCTTGGTGTGGAGTGGGACAACCCTGAGCGTGGTAAACATGATGGCACCCATGAAGGAGTCCACTACTTTACATGCAGGTAACCTGTCCCTACTAACTTCTGCTAACAGTATACTCATTAAATACGCTTAAAGAACTAGCCCGTCATCTAAATTTAATTCTTAAATCTGAAGCTGAGAGTTTATTTACTAAAAACCCCATGGTGAATGTTAAATCAAGCAGTTGTGTGTCTCTGTCATACACATTTTTGGCTTCAGTGCCTATATGTTCTCTCTTGGTTTTATATGACAGAAGAGGAGGCATTTTGAGTGCACAAACATATATCCGTCATCTGTCAAATATACTTAATATACTTAATATACTGAAATAAAGTCACCTCATGTTGGGCTATAGGCACCCAAAGGGGGGTTCCTTTGTTCGTCCCAAGAAGGCCAGCTTTGGGGTGGACTATCTAACAGCTATCCGAGGACGCTACAAGAAAGAAGTATGGCAGATTCTGAATGAAGAGATAACCATCTCCTCCAAAACAGTGGAGATGGTTGGCTTTGAGGCTGTCTCTGAGAAGCAGAAGTAAGACCGGATGGATTTAGTAAACTACAAGCTATGATAACAAGTGACCTTGGGAGCAAACACATTCCCTTTTTGGTGCTCCTTTGGTGGACTAATATACTCAGAGTTAATCCATTGTAAAGTATTTGTTTTATTTTAACTCAGGGAAGAGTTCCTTACTACTGTAGCACTCAGGATGTGTGAGGTGTCCAACCCTGGTCCTGAAAACGAAATCCGGAAAATCACTCCCCGTATCCTTCTCTTCCTTGTCTGCTTGCCTTTTAGAAAATACTGAAATAGTATAGGGTCAAAAATAGTAGCGGTTTCACATACTTACTGTAAATTGTCACATGTCCAGAGCTATTGACTTTCTGCTTGCACCATGAGAAGAGGATGGCTGCATCAAAGCACCCAAACACAAGCCTAGTATAGTATGTTAAAATTCATTTGCGTACAATATCTTTAAGATGTCTTTTTGCTACATGCATTTGCAATTTCTCTAAATTGTTCAGTGGGTTCCTAGGATTTGTAAATGTGTTGCCAGCAACAATAATGACCGGCAGGATAACACAGGTGATGGCCCAGGAAAGGCATGCAACATTGCAGTTATAACTCAACATGCAAAAAATACTGTCCTCAATTAGTGATAGCAACGAGTCAGATATGGACTAGGAAGGGGAAACAGGCCATTTGCCTACCAGACTATTGCATGTGAAAGCTGAATTACAACTAGGGATGGGGATTGATAACCGGATCTATAAGGTCCTGGTGTTGTGCCACATGCATACCAACATTCTTGCTCGATAACATCGCATTCGGATGAAATGTACCGCAGCTTTGATTTCCAAAGGAAATGTATTTTATTTAGCAGGTTCAAATAATTTTCACATGGCTCTTCTTACTAATGAATAGGTTCAAAGGCCTGTGATTGTAAATGCACTTAGCCTACGCATCAAGTGGGCTAGTCAGACGGGTTGAAAACCACAGCTATTGATGCTGAATGTCAGCAGTCCTGAAAACAGACCAAAGGTTCATATGCCAATAGCTTCCGAAGACAAGTGTTAAAACCTCTACGTATCAACATCAAAAGACACACGCACACACACAAGTTGTAAGCACACTTAATGCAAACTCAAGTTCAAATTCAAGTTCAAGTGCTTTATTGTCATTCCGCTACATGCGGGGGCATACAGTGGAACGAAATGTCGTGCCTCACAGAGCCACGGTGCTACAGAAGTACAGACATACAACAGTACAGGCAAACAACAATCAATTTAAAATAAATATAAAAATTTTCCTATACATAAACTAAAAAAGATACAAACTATACAAACTGTACGAATACTTACCGATGGGGAGCTGTACATGTGCAAAGAGTACTGTACATGTGCAAGGAATATGAGCGTGTAAAAATACATATATTACAGAGTCTTTAGTGCAGTTTGTGTACACACAGCAGTGTGTATGAAAAGTGAATAGTGCAGTGGGTGAGTGACTAATGCAAGTTTTCAGATTGTCTTAGTTTTGTGTGGCGAGTCAGAGAGACTCGGGAGAGTTCAGGGCTCTCACAGCCTGGGGGAAGAAGCTGTTGAGCAGTCTGGCAGAGCGGGCTCTGATGCTCCGAAACCGTCTGCCTGATGGTAGGAGCTCTCGTCTTTGTTCAAATGTTTGGGCATTTGAACTATCCCCTTCATTTATCTGTTTTCTTAACTGTGTTTTGTATATTTTATTGGAGTGCAATTGTACAATTTTATTTAACAGTCACAAACAGATGTGGTCTCTCTGGACCTGAGTGGAAACCTCCTATCCCGATGGGAGGATGTGGCAGCCATTACAGAGCAGATGGAGCAACTGAGAGAGCTAGTACTCAGGTCAGCTTCATGATAATGGGATTTTTGTGAATACAGACTTTTACTCTGTGGGTTGTCGGCATTTACTGCTATCATCTGGCAGATCTTCTCGAGGGTATGATGTCAGCTAAATTACTTGGATGTGCAGCACATACCTATGAGATATTTCAGTTCACCATTGCCTCAAGCCAACTCTTCCTACAGTTTAGTGTAGTTGTTCACATCAAATGCTATCTACTTCTGGGGGAGATTGTCCACTGTAGTGTGTTCCAATATCTAATTTAGAATATTTGTCATTTGTATTTCTTTAATTGCTCTCTTGTCCTCCATTAGCCATAACAGACTGCGTGTGCCTACCGTGTGCCTACCTGTGACACTAAATCAGGCTTTCTCCTGCCTGAAGGTTCTCTCCCTCAAAAAGTGTAACCTCACATGGCCTCAGGTAACATACAACTTTATACCTTTACCATTGCCATGGTAGCTATGTTCTGATATCCATTTTAGACATTGATATATACTTTTTCAAAAAGAGTTCAATTAGCTAATGTTAAATGTACCATTCATACATATTCGATCAAAGGGAATGCTACGGTCATTAACTATTTCCATTCATAACATCGATTTTAGGCGGTGCTGATTAAGGCGTCAAAACCTGAAGTAGCAGCAGAAATTTTATAATCCATTTTAGTGGACAATGGAGTTACCTGTTTTCATTTGGAGGTTTTGCTTCTCGTTACCTTCTAGCTGTTGGAGTGCGCCCCCATGTGGCCCCGACTGGAAGAGTTTTACGTCTCTGAGAACAACATCACAAACCTCCAGAGGTAAGCAGTCAAGTTCTCCCTACTCAGCATACAGTCTGAGTTTTAAAGCACAATTTGATTTCTAAAGCACTGGGGCACTAACACGTGCAGTTATCTCATGCAGGCCATCAATGCAGGTCCTACAGTCTCTAACCCTTCTGGATCTTTCTGACAACCCCTTGGTTGAAGATAGCCTGCTTACTATCAGCCAGCTACCACGGTCAGTGTTGCCGTAGATGGATACAAACACTCATACAAAATTATTTTGTAAATGGCCTTTCATTCTTCTATTAGCTGATCCCATGACCCAACAATGACCTCATCCACTGCTTCTTACATTTCAGACTTGAGAACCTTAACTTGTCCAAGACAGGGCTATCGACCATTTGGTTCAATGATGCTCAACCTGGTAAGTAGTATATAAAGTTGCTGCACAGATTCAGTGTTTCATATTAAAGGTCACAAATACCATTGTCTTTACCTACTACAGGTTTCAAGACGGCAATGTTCCCAGCACTGAAGATTTTGGCTCTTAATGATAACAATATATCAGATGTGAGTGTTCCCTTTTTGCTCTGTCTTTTGAATCTTTCAGAGAGATATGATACCTCAGAAATATTAGAGCTGAGATGGATTAAGGTGTTTTTTTGCTAATGAAAAAGTCCTCTCTCCCTCTCTGTCTCGTCTTCCCCCCATCAACCTTTTTGCAAACACTGGTGTATGGCTTACAAAGTGGCTGGTGGTGAACGAGCTAGAGAAACTGAGCAGCTTAGTTAAGCTGTCGTGCCGAAACAACCCCCTGCTAAGCAGAGAGAGGAATCCAGAAACTGCCACTCAGCTTCTCATAGCCAGAGTGGGCCAGCTGGAGGTCTTGAACAGGAGCCAGGTAGACCTTTAATGTAGCTCGCCACATAACCATACCTCAACATGCGTGTGTGTGTGTGTGTGTGTGTGTGTGTGTGTGTGTGTGTGTGGTTGTGTGTGGTTGTGTGTGTGTGTGTGTGTGTGCGTGCGTGCGTGCGTGCGTGTGGAATGTAGAATTCCTTATGGATGCTGTCAGATTTATTTTTTTCTTTTCATCTCTGCGCTTTAGTGCTCTTGCCCATAATCACCACCAGGGCAAATTCCCATAGGTGCACTTGTTGATATGGACTGTATGTTTGAATCCTTTCCTATTTCTATGGTCTCTAGATCACTCCAGAGGAGAGAAGAGGGGCAGAGTTGGACTACTGCAAGATGTTTGGGCTGGTGTGGATGGCATCAGGAGGGCACAGAGATCCTCAACAGAACCACCCCAGCACAGAGTTCACTTCCCAGCACCCCCGCTATCTGACGTTGATACAGAGTAGGGACTGGTGCAATCCTAAAGGCACATCTTACAAGTTTGCCATGTCAGAGTTATGAGAACTGTCAGTCATTTTCACTGTGATTCAGACTCAGGTGGTACATAAAAATGTTCTTCAATGTTCAGTCTTCAGATCAATCAGATGTTAGAGCTTCATGTTCCTTGTCAAGCCGTGCTCTGATTGAGAAATTACTCAAATTACCTTGCAACATAAAAATATTGAATGATGTTCACGGTTTGATTTTAAGAATATGGAGCTCCAGAGGACGGAGAGCTCAAAAAGCAGGAGCCTTTTGCGCTGAAAAACCAGCTCTTGTGTGAGTTCTCCTCCCTTTTTTCCAGACTCCTCTCCTTTCTTTCTTTATTGAGCCTTTACAATGTAGTGATATGTTGTCCTTGTGTGTTCTCAAGCCATATCTATTTAAACTGAACAAAATGGCTACACTGTAAACATGGTAAACAAAAACCCATATACTAATACGTAGTAAATACAAAAGATCTTCAGCAGAGTAAAAACATTTAGCAGTTTTTTTTTACATAGACTGAATTTATTTGTTTTTCCTTTACCAGCCATTACATTCCTGTGTCCAGAAGACTCAAACAGAAAGCCCATTGTGAAAAAACTACCAGGTATATTAATGACCACCCCCATACAGTGTTTTGATATTAACATATACATATATACAATGTACATGTCATTGTTTAGGTAAATGATAGCCGTCTCCCCAAGATGTCTTTTATTGAAAACAAGACAGACATTCAGAGAGAATAATGTTAATAAAAATGATTTAGCAGTTTATGGAATAATTAATTATTTTGACAATTAAACGTATTTTAACATATAATGGAACATATTTTGAGTACCATGAGCCTCTCTTCACTTCTAGATTCTATGATCATCCAGAAGGTGAAAGGCCTACTGTACAGGCTTCTGAAGATACCAGGTGTCCAGTTGAAGCTTTCCTACGCTAGTTCAAAGGTTTGAAAATGAACGAATGATGACCTATTTCGACTATGATTTTTTTAAGGGGGCGGTAGACCAAAATTATGCCTCCCATTCATTTCCAATGTAAGGCATGTGCAAGGCAGTTAGAGATACCTGTCAAGAAAAGCAAACCATATTCTATTTGTTTATTTGATCATTTGTGAAGGAACAATGTCAGTATATGCAAGAAGGTAAATGCTATTCCCATCACCACGCAGAGCCATTTGCGAGGATTGAAAAGGCAAATACATTTGAATGTAGTCGCTACCATTGCATTATCTAGTGGAGTAGTACCCAATCATGGTCCTCAGGGAGCATCTATCTGCCATGTTTAGATGTTTTCCTGTTCCAACACAGGTTATTCAAATTAATTATCATCTGTTATAAGAAGGCGTCTGCAGATAACAACCCATTCATTTGAATCAGGTGTGTTGGAGCAAGAAAACATGCAGGTGAAGGGTTCCCGGTGGAACACGGTTTGGAACCAGGATCTAGTGTACTCATCAACAGGCAATCAAATGTAAATAATACCCACATATGTATTACACACGTAGGTGATGGACCTTTTTTTAAAGGGGTGATTCACTGGGTTTTTAGGTTATTTCACAGTGTTCCTTAAGGTCTCCGAATAGGGTATGTGACATTGGTCAGGCTGAAAATGGCCCAGGTACTATTTTAGGCGCCCATGTGCAACCTAGTAAAATGTGGCTTGGATGAACACTCTGTTCTCTCCCTATATGGTATGGTCATTAATATTTAGATGAACTGCGTGCTGATTGGCTGGTGTACAACAAGCAAAGATGCAAAGACAGTCAACATGCATCATGAATTGTAGATTTACATGACAATACAGGTTGCTTTCTCAGTCAAATGAGAATGATCTATCTTTAACAAGCTTTTATCTACAAAAAGCAGTCCTCCCTGACGTTTTTGATGAAGAATGGAGTGAAACATATTGTGAACACAATGTTAGTGAGCAATCTGAGTCTGACTGGGGCTAACGTCAAAAGAGTTTAACGAGGATGCAGTCTCACTCAGATAGCCACTTTTACACAAATCACAAAAATGATTGGACCACCTGCCTTAAAGCTGAATTCCTAGATACCTTGAAAGCTACCCTGCTGACCTTGTCGGTGTAGAATTGACTGAACAAACTGCAAAAGTAGCTATGAACTTTGTAACAAGGCATGGCTGCCGCCTAAGACTACACGGTCTACCGGGTGATGCATTCAGATGGTCTGACTCGGTCTGCGTGAGCAAAAATATACATTCTCCTATCACTTAATCTCTCAGACATTTTCACTTAAAGGCCCTTTGTGCTCCACCAGTCCTTGAGCATCACAAACTTGCCCACCCAAGTCAGTTCGCCTGACCTTAGCATTCTTAAACTCACCAAAGCTACATTTCAGCACAACCCATGCACCACACTAACCCAGAAACATCCTGTTGCATATCCCATCTTTTTTCTGTTAAATTAATTGATTACAATTGGATATGTTGTAGTATTAAGCATTACACATTCTGTATATTTGAGTTAGTAATAGGTACAGCCGCATTGATTAGCAGTATACTCATCATTCCTTCACAATTATGAAGTTGATCCTATTTAATGAGCAGCCACAAGGCACATTTGTCCATATTTTGTTAGTGAAGCTGGGAGATGAATGTTCTTGGTGCGCTAACAAGTTAAGGCTATGGGGAGCTTGTTGGAGCTCAGAATGCAGCTCTAAAATAGAGGCGCTACTCAGAAATAAGCTCGATTTATACATTAAATAAAATGACAAAAAAAATCTTCACCAGGGTAATGTTAGCCGTTTTCACAGTCCTGTAGGTGATACCTTCACGAACAGAATGAGAATCAAATTGAGGCTATGGCATTGAAGTTCAGGTTAATAGCCAATGGCATAAAGGATTCTCAGCCAGTTACAGACATTCTAAAATGGGAAAACCTCAGTGCCACAAATGGGATGGTAGTCACACAGGCCTTGGCTTTAATTTGAGCGGCAGTTTTGCTCACCAGTTGAAAAACTCATCTGGGAATTTATATTTTTGTAAGGGCAGTGCCGAGATTTTACTGTTGCCGATTGGCTTCCTATACAACACTAGAATTCCAAGTTTTTCTAAACTATGCCACGTATAGCATTACAGTGAGCTGCACTGGCTTAAAACTACAGGTACGTATGATACTTTTGCCCATTAGTCGTTTAATAGTAATATATTGTCACAATAAATCATAACATGTTCAGTTATTTGAAGCATGTTTATAATTCTGATGCTTGAAAACAGATGTATCACAGACTTTTGTCATATATGTTGTCCAACAGAGGTAAATTACGCTAACGACTCAAAAAGTGAAGATTTACTGTTGTTTTCGATAGTAAAATTAAGTTTTAAAAAAAGTAAGTAAATGCACTAATAATATCAGCATACATCATGTTGTATATTAAATCTCACAATTGAATTTTTGATCACAAAGTAAAATGAGGATTATTTGACAGTTGGTTAGCTTGGCCAAAAATAATGCATTCTATTGTCCACCCTACTTGCAATTGAGATGAGCACACGGACAGCACTGCTTTTTTCAGCAACAACTTAATTTCAAGTGGCAACAAATCCTGTTTAAAATTGTCTCAGGTATTCAAAACTGTACTTGTTCAAAAGCTTCAAGCTAATTTAGTGTCTAACTTTGCAGAGATCTTCTCATAGACAGACATTAGCTATGAAAGTGTCAGCATTCCCTGTACAGCCTGGAACACTGCATTTACAACGGCGGCCCATTTTCATTCTTGAAACAATGAAAAACGTTCCGTTTTTGATTCCTGTTGAAGTTAACAGAGTAGCATGAAGCTAAACTAGTGTCTGAGGTTGACGCAAATTCCATTTACGTTCCTGGGCCAGAATACTGTGGATTGGCTTGAATGAAAATTTGGGGGTGTGACAAAGGTACAGACCAGCACCTTTTTACAACTTAAACAGATTTATAAGGAAGCAACATATTATTATATAGAAGACATGGAAAACAAAATAGTGCCTTCTTTTGTGCACAGGTTTTTTTTGCCAGGAGGCAACTGTACAAGCATTCAACGCAGTACAGGGAGCAACACATCTTATGTTGTGCCTTCCAGTGAACTGGTGGTTACACACATATACCAGACGACCTGGCTCCTTGACACTGTTTCTTGCAGGAGGGCCCACATACTTGTGCTGAGCTTCCACTCCTTGTTCCATCTTCTCTGACGGTTCATAAGCTACCTGCAAACACTGTTGGTGCTCCAGCACCCAATCTTTCACCTCTTCTTGGACCCCACTTTCCTCCTCCCTTCCCAACAACATATTGTATCATTCCATGGTATACAGGGGGCTTGTTAAAATAAAAGAAAATGGAATGAGTTTCCTGTACTTTGATGCTCTTTGGTGTAAAAGGCATACACAACTTCTGCAAGATACTTCACCCATCTCCTCTTCTGCAGAACATGGAGGTCATGTAGAATCCTGTTTAAATGTTCGCACTGGCCATTATCTTCACTATGGTATGGGATGTTTCTGCTTTTTTCATGTCATACAGTTTACACAAGGACTGGACAATTACCACTTTAAAGCATTTCCCTTGATCAGAGTGAATCCTGGCAGGAACCCTATAGAGCTGAATCCAATACTCCACAAAACAGGAGCAAAACCATACTTTTATGGACCAAATCTACTTCAGGGGGTACATTGTGGTGTTGCACAGTACACCGACATTCTGGTACTTTTTGACAGAGTTGTTGTTGATGTCAAAGCCGCTGACATTATAACAAACTCGTACTTCTATGGTAAAAAGCTTACTATAAATCTAAAAGTATTTTGGGGAGTGATCTACATACCAACTTTTCACCTCTTTCAATTGTTTGATGCAAAAAAAACAATAGAACAAAAAAATAAGATTTTCTTTGTAGTGATATATTATTAAAAAACAACAACAGTGAAATGCACAATAATAAACCCAAAACAAATTAACATACCATAATCCAATAATACAAATGACTCACCCAACAATTAACAATACAAAACGCATAGTCATGATGACATGAACATGTAATGTCGGATGTAAGGAATGCGGGAATACTTAGGCTGTAGGCCACAGTCCATAGTTGAAAGGAGAACTCCTCAAGACCATGTAGATGTACCCCTTTATTCAAACCTTGGTAACGGTCCAGACCAAATTCAATACTCCACACAGCAATTCCAGACAAAAGCAAAAACCATTTCTTATCCTCTTCATGTAATATCCCATCTCGGTGCCCAAAGCAAAGCTTGTAAATGTGTCCTTTTTTGATTAAGCATAATACGGTACGTTTTCCAATCAGGACATCAGTATGGATAAGGTTACCAGAGGGAAGCCATGCTTTCCTCTTACCAAACAGCCACCCCTTCTTCTACTTCTTACCTGTATTTAACCTTAGCATAAAAGAACAACTGTGTTCCCCTAATGGTGGGTAGTAGAATAACACCATAAGTAACTTTATGAAACATTATGAAATCTATTTGTAAAAGATAATATAAACTAATGTTATTGGGCGTTTAAGTTTTATAAATAACTTGATGTAAGATCAGCCTGCCACACCAGTCAACATTTTGGTCAATGGGGACGAGGGGAAGGTGGGGTTGGGTTGGGTGCTGGTGCCATTTCTGCAGTTGAACTGCCTGTGTAACTCAAGATAACCATCTCACCAGGAATCTTAATCATTATTATTTCTGCCACAATGATGTTTTTCTCACTACATCATACATTGTATGTATGTATATAAAACATTAAAAGCAGCCAAAAATTAAGAATACAACTTTTTTTTTAAGTCAGAGGCAGAGAAATTGACATTAACTGGAATAAGCAATTTTAAACCGATGTGTTTTGAGTTGCAATTTGAAATGGGGAAATGTATCGATATTTCTAAGTTGGGGTGGTAATGAATTCCTGAGACTAGGAGCAGAATGACTGAATGCTCTACTCGTCAAGGACATGAGATGGGCAGAGGGGATAGACAGGTGTATGGAGAAAGATGATCTGAGGAAGCGGGAGGTAATGGGACCCTGGAGGTGATTAGACAAATATGGGGGACAAGGTTGTGGATGACCTTGAATGTGAGCAGAAGGACTTTGAATTGGATACATACACTCACCTAAAGGATTATTAGGAACGCCATACTAATACTGGGTTTGACCCCCTTTCGCCTTCAGAAGTGCCTTAATTATACGTGGCATTGATTCAGCAAGGTGCTGAAAGCTTTCTTTAGAAATGTTGGCCCATATTGATAGGATAGCATCTTGCAGTTGATGGAGATTTGTGGGATGCACATCCAGGGCACGAAGCTCCCGTTCCACCACATCCCAAAGATGCTCTGTTGGGTTGAGATCTGGTGACTGTGGGGGCCATTTTAGTACGGTGAACTCATCGTCATGTTCAAGAAACCAATTTGAAATGATTTGAGCTTTGTGACATGGTGTATTATCCTGCTGGAAGTAGCCATCAGAGGATGGGTACATGGTGGTCATAAAGGGATGGACATAGTCAGAAACAATGCTCAGGTAGGCCGTGGCATTTAAACGATGCCCAATCAGCACTAAGGGGCCTAAAGTGTGACAAGAAAACAACCCCCACACCATTACACCACTACCACCAGCCTGCACAGTGGTAACAAGGCATGATGGATCCATGTTCTCATTCTGTTTACGCCAAATTCTGACTCTACCGTCTGAATGTCTCAACAGAAATCGAGACTCATCAGACCAGGCAACATTTTTCCAGTCTTCAACTGTCCAATTTTGGTTAGCTTGTGCAAATTATAGCCTCTTTTTGCTATTTGTAGTGGAAATGAGTAGTACCCTGTGGGGTCTTCTGCTGTTGTAGCCCATCCGTCTCAAGGATGTGCGTGTTGTGGCTTCACAAATGCTTTGCTGCATACCTCGGTTGTAAAGAGTGGTTATTTCAGTCAAAGTTGCTCTTCTACCAGCTTGAATCAGTCAGCCCATTCTCCTCTGACCTCTAGCATCAACAAGGCATTTTCGCCCACAATACTGCCGCATACTGGATGTTTTTCCCTTTTCACACCATTCTTTGTAAACCCTAGAAATGGTAGTGCATGAAAATCCCAGTAATTGAGCAGATTGTGAAATACTCAGACCGGCCCGTCTGGTACCATCAACCATGCCACGCTTAAAATTGCTGAAATCACTTTTCTTTCCCATTCTGACATTCAGTTTGGAGTTCAGGAGATTGTCTTGACCAGGACCACATCCCTAAAAGCATTGAAACAACTGCCATGTGATTGGTTGATTAGATAATTGCATTAATGAGAAATTGAAGAGGTGTTCCTAATAATCCTTTAGATGAGTGTAATTGGACTGGGAACTAGTGGAGCTGTTGAAGGACAAGGGTTATGTGGTGAATAGAGGGGTAGTTGAAGGAATTTGTGAGGAAGGCCAAAAACGAGAGAGTTACAAAAACTCTAGACGAGAAGCGACAAGACTAGACAAGAATGGTGGCAGTGAGCAGAGTAAGGGAGGGGCAGAGACTATTTATGTTTCACCAATGGAAGCAGGCAAACCAGGTAATGTTATTGATGTGGAGTGAAAGAACAGTGTTCTGTCAAGGATAACACCCAGACTCTTAACCTTGGGGGATGGTGAAACGGAGGAGTTAACAATAATGAGTGAAACTATTTGTTTTGGATTAAGTGGATTTGGTGCCAATGAGGAGAACCTCAGTTTTATTACTGATTATTTAAGAAAGTTTTGGTTAAACTAGGTTTTTACTTCAGAGAAGTAATCAGTAAGGGAAGTGGATTGGTGGGAGGGTGGACAATGTTTTGGTAGAGATGGGTGTCAACAGCATAACAGTGGAAGTGAATGTGAAATTTGCGAAAGATGTTGCCAAGGGGAATGATGCAAACAATGAAGAGTAGAGGCCCCAGGACAGCCCTGGGGCACACCTGAAGTGACAGGAGGGAGCTGATTTAAAAACTTGAGTTCAATTCAATTTCAATTTATTTTTGTAACGCCCAAAATCACAACAACAGTTGCCTCGAAGGGCGACAAAGATTCCATCATTGGTCAATAAACAGAAAACCACGTTATAAATGTACATATGATTTTAGCAAACGGACGACTGTCCCAGAACATCCCCTGTCCTTAGACCCTCATTCTCGGCAAGGAAAAACTACCAAAAAACCCTGTGGGAAAAAATAGAAACCTCGGGGAGAACCACAATGAAGGAGAGATCCTACCCCCAACGACAGACAGGCTGTAGATGCTCCCGGACTGGCGCGTGCCCATTTGTCCACCTGCAAAATCATATGCAGATGGACTGTAAAGAAAAAAACCCTCAGGCGAAAGGAAGGGATCATCTAGATCATCAAGTGCGAGGAGAGTTCGGCTATTCCATCGAAGTGGGTCTGAGGAAAGTAGTTCGTCTGTTGTACGAAGCACCTTCGACAGTTGAGGAGCGAGCTCGCCGGGTGTCCTACAGATCTAGGTCTGCTAGGCGGGCGAGGCACGTATGGCGTGTAAGTCATCGCCATGGCCAGCGGTCCGGACAGCAGCCACCTCGGAGGATCAGCAATGGATACAGCGATGAACAGTACTATAGTGAACTATCGATATTAACTAATGCCACTGCCAATAGCTATTTCGAAGAGAAATTCTTTAAGCCTGGTCTTAAATGAAGAGACTGAGTCGGCCTCTATAACATGAACAGGAGCTGATTCCATAACACAAGAGCTTGGTAGCTAAATTGCGTTAGTGCACCTCTCACCTCTGATGCTTTTTGAGCGCGTTAGAGAGTGGCACCACTCCCAATATCTCAGCGCTCTTCAGCAGTCGATAGTGCTCTCTGTCATGACTATGGTATAACATCTTGTGATATAAGTGTAGGAGGGGCCATGCTTCATTTATGATCATTATATGTAAATTTATATGTGAGGAGTAGGAATTTAAATTTGATTCTAAATTCAAAAGGGAGCCAGTGAAGAGACTAACACCGGTTTGATGTGGTCTCTTCTTTTGCTTCCTGTTAGTAGTCGTGCTGCTGCGTTCTGAACAAACTGAAAGCTCTTTATCGAACTTTAAGTACACGCTGCGAGCAGGGCGCTACTGTAGTCAAGTCTAGATGTAACGAATGCATGAATGAGTTTTCAGCATCACTTCTAGTAAAGATCTTTCTAATTCTAGCTATATTACGCAGATGAAAGTAGGCTGTTTTGCATGCCTGGTTCATGTGTGCTGTAAAGGATAGTTCTTTGTCCAGTAGGACGCCAAGGTTTTTTACAGCCGAACTGGGGGCTACACTGATAGTGTCCAGTGACACCATCTGGCCGGATAAAGAGTCTCGCAGACGTTTCGGGCCTAGTACAATGACCTCGGTTTTATCTGGATTAAGATGTAGATAGTTAAGTGTCATCCAGATTTTTTTATCCTTCACGCAGGCACTAAGTACGTGTAATTGATCGGTCTGATCAGGTCTCATTCATAAGTACAGGGCAAGGCTTTCAAATGAGCAAAACACACCGTCAGTTTTAGGACTCAAGTGTAAACTTGTGTGTGAGATTGCTGCCACACCGCCACCTCGGCCATTACTTCTGGCCATCTGAAAGTTAACATGACTGGGAGGGGTGGACTCGTTCAGTCTTACATAGTCACCTTGTTGAAGCCAGGTTTCAGTTAAGGCTAGGAGATCTATGTTATTATCACTAATCAACTCATTAACTAAAAGCGATTTGGAGGAAATAGACCGAATGTTTAGCAGTCCACATTTTACATGTTTATGCTTACTTGTAACATGTGTCGGTACAATCTTGGTCAAATTATTCATTCTGACACCTGCTAAAGGTTTTTTAACCTTTTTGGTCGCGTTTACACGACGGACACAAACAGTCTCGATCTGCCTTGAGTCTGACCACTTAATTTCAGACTGTGCGTGCGAGAGTTCAGCGCCAATAACAGAAGAGCGTCTAACACTACTGCTCTGCGCCCGAGGCTCACCTCTGAACAGTCACTTTAAGCGACTGAGGCTATCGTTCAAATTCCGGACTAAAAAGGATGTACCTTCCGAAGTCGGATGGATGCCATCCCTTCGTATGAGCCCAGGTTTTCCCCAAAACGCACTCTAATTGTGGTGGATGTTCTTGATTTTTTTCTTTGAAAAAGGACATCATGGAATTGCTTAAGGAGGTTTTATACAAATGAGGGGGTACAAAGGCTTGGTGTTGGGTGATATTGTTAAATTAGGAACAATGTGGTGGATTTTCCTTAATTGGTAGTGATTATAGTGGAGTAGTGGTGGGTTTTGGTGCTAGCAATGGACTTGTTATAACATAAGATGTTGTTATTGTACATTTCTTAGTAAATAGTGAGACCAGTACTTCTGTGAAGATTCTCAAGTTGCTACACTTTGGCTCTCATGCAACGAAGATCGGGTGTGAATCAAGGGGTGGAGATGAAAAAAGACACATTGTTTGTCAGTGTCAGGGAGACAGGAGGAGGATGGATTTTGCCACGACATCTCAATTTATTAGGGTTCCTCCTGTTGGAGGAAACCTTTTTTTTATTTTAAATTATTGTAAGGGTTCCTCATTTGCTATTTTTACATTGTGATAATAACACAATTGTGAAATGTAATGTACATAGATATACACTGCTCATTAGCCTCTGTTGGACAACATGTATGTATGTATGTATGTGATGCATCTATTCAAGTAAATGTGACTAATAATTATATAAAATTTGCTTGTAAAACATAATCAGTTTTCAAAGGGGTTTGCTGGCTAGCCCGCAGAACAAGAACGTGAAGTATATATACATTCAGAATCGATTTGAGAATTACGCAACATAGATGAATGTCTTTACTGATAAGTAACTGATGGTGCCAAAAACACCTCCTGAGTTGTATTCAGGAGGTAACTGAAACAGATGCCTGAGCCACCTCAGCTGGCTCCTCTAGATGTGGAGGAGCAGCAGCTCTATTCCGAGCTACTCCCGTGTGCTCCTCACCCTATCTCTAAGGGAGCGCCCGGCCACCCTGCGGAAGAAACTCATTTTGACCGCTTGTATCCGCGATCTTGTCCTTTCGGTCATTACCCAAAGCTCATGACTATAGGTGAGAGTAGGGACGTAGATTGACCGGTAAATCAAGAGCTTTGCCCAACGGCCCGATACAGAGACTGCATCACTGCAGCCGCTGCACCGATCTGCCTGTCAATCTCATGTTCTGTCCTTCACTCACTCGTGAATAAGACCCCAAGATATGTGAACTTCTCCACTTGAGGCAAGGACACTCCACCCACCCGAAGGGAGCAAGCCACCTTTTTCCGGTTGAGAATCATGGCCGCTTCACCCTTCGGCTGCAAACCACTCCAGTGCGCGCTGCAGGTCCCGGTCCGATGAAGCCATCAGGACAACATCATCTGCGAATAGCAGAGATGAGATCCTGTGCTCCCTGAACCAGACACACTCCGGCTCCTGGCTGTGCCTTGACATTATGTTCATAAAAACAATGAACAGAACCATTGACAAAGGGCAGCCCTGGCGGACTCCAACATGCACCAGGAACAAGTCAGACTTACTAACGGCAAAGCGAACACAGCTCCTGCTCTGGTCATACAGGGACCGGACAGCCCTGAGCAAAGGCCCCTGGACCTCGTACTCTCGGCAAACCCCCCCACAGGACACTACGAGGAACACGGTCAAACGCCTTCTCCAGCTCCACAAAGCACATGTAAACTGGTTGGGCAAACTCCCGTGAACCCTCAAGCACCCGATTAAAGGTATAGAGCTGGTCCAGTGTTCCGCGACCAGGATAAAACCACACTGCTCCTCCTGAAGCCGAGGTTCGACTATTGGTCAGATTCTCCTCTCTAGTACCCTGGCGTAGACCTTACCGGGAAGGCCGAGGAGTGTTCTTATAAAGGGGTACCACCAACCCGGTCTGCCAGTCCAGAGGTATCGTACCAAACCGCCACGCAATGTTGCAGAGATGTGTCAGCCATGACAGCCCCACAACATCCAGAGACTTAAGATATTCAGGGCGGATCTCATCTACGGTGGCTTTGCCACCGATGAGCCCACCGACCACCTCGGTGCCTTTAGCCTGGGTGATCGATGAGTCTGCCTCCGGGTCCCAGCCTCTGCTTCCTCCCCGGAAGACATGACGGCAGGATTGAGGAGATCCTCAAAGTATTCCTTCCACCGTCCAACATCTTCTCCCCCCTGAGTCAGTGAATGGTTTGAGCAAGCCCACATCACAGCTCGGCGCCTCTCCACACGGCCAATGCCAAGGTCTCCCTCTCTCTCTCTCTCTCTCTCTCTCTCTCTGTCTCTGTCTCTCTGTCTCTGTGTGTGTATAACCCGTCCGGGTTATACCGGGTTTCATGGGCAAAAACCCGGCTACCAGGCGCTCGCCTACGAGCACCCACCCCAGGCCTGGCTCCAGGGTGGGGCCCCGGTAACGCCACTCCGGGCGACGTAGTAGATCTAGTTGGTTTTGTCATCATAGGGGGTAGTCTGGCTAGTCACCTAGGACCAGTTTGCCTTGGGAGAACCTACCAGGGACTTATTGCCCCCTAAAACATAGCTCCTAGGATCATCCGAGCACTCAAACCCCTTCACCACATTAAGGTGGCGGTTCAAGGAGGGGATCTGGGTAACCTAACGACAAAAACAATCATGAATCGTCCTGTCCTGCTGTACCATTCTTCTTTCTTTCCAAGTTTGATGTACTACTTAAAATCATCCTCATCCTTTAGATGGAGGGCAGAGAGATTGACATCGACAACGACCTGAAGCCACTGCAGTTCTACTCCATAGAGGATGGAGACCAGGTTCTTGTGCGCTGGTCCTGAGCTTCTCCAGGGCAGGATGCAAGTCAAAGAAGGACGGAAGACGTGCTGGACTGGGAAGGCATGGATTTGCTGGTGAAAGCCTGCTTACTGTTATAAGATGATGTTGACCTGCTTCGACAGCACACATGGTGATGTAATGCCATGTTGGCTTGAAGTAGGTTTAGGAGGGGTTTGTTCAAGACCTCTATGGAGCTCATTTAAGAAAGTGCAGGTTCTCCAGGGAATGGATGGGGGAAATAAAATCATGCCACAAATTTATGTAGCATGGATGCCTTATATTAAAAGTATTTGAAACAACTATGTTGGAGGCCCGTTTATTTATATTTTATTGCATGGATGTTTTACATTATGGGGTAGATTACATAAAGTAATACAGTCCCACCTAAAGTCTACTGGATGACAAGACTAGTTGAGTCTCATTTATGTTATTCGATTGTTGCATAAGGCTTTGTTTCATTTACATAATTTTCAAAGCAAAAGACACAATCTACACAACATTTAGTACAAAAAGTATTTATTGGGGCTATACATTTTTTTGTTCCTTCCATATCTCTGATGACCCAGATTCACAGACAGAACATCCTACCATAGGCTCTTAACTCTCTCAGCGGACGGTCGTTAAAAGGCGCAAGGTCCTTCCAGATGGACATTTTTAGTAGCCAAAAAACATATTGCAGCATGACCGCCAGTTTACCCATCACTATAATCCGATGATTCTTAAACCTATTACAACCCGTACTGCCTCAGAAAATATTAAAAGTACCACCACTAAGACCAACATTAAAATACAGTAGTGTAAGGGTACCCTATTGAGTTACATACAGTTGACGCAGTAACGATTGTGGATGTTTTCTTGGACCACTACCAGGGAACAGTCAGGTAGCAGAGTTTGCCAACATTTATTTCTGTTTTGAAAATATTGTTGGGATGGCTAATCTTATTTGAAATTACATTTCAATTATATCATGTTTAAGATATTGAAATATTTCTGAGATTCCTCTGATTACCAGTAGAAGGGGACACAAGTATCACGAGTACCATAGTTTGAGAACCACTGCCTATATTAGGTTAAAAAGCAACTGCACTTCAGATACTGTCTATATTTCAGGTATTAATTTACATGTTACAAAAAGTGACTACAATGTGATATTTTTGCCAATGGGTCATAAGAAATTGGGTCTAATAATTTGGTAAGTGTACAAATAGAATACGAAACGGTATCTAGGAACCCCACCCTCCTTCCTTTACCTAAACACAACCTCTTCACCCCCTAGCCTGCATATTGTACCCCCTCAGTCTATCACTGGCTCAGTGGGATAACAGACCCAATTCAAGTCTGACCTCTGCCTGATCATCTCTATGCCCATTATTTGCTCCCCATGTGCAAAGTGGAATAGTTAAACCACACCCATTTTGAATGGGTGTGTTTCAACAGCTGTTACCCATCAAATCTGCAAGTGGGAATTAAATAAAAGCCTAGAGGTAGGGGCCACAAGTTCAGATTAGAATTGGGCCAGAGCATAACCTCTGCTGGAGTCAACTGTATTTCATCCAAACCGAGAGAAAACCGCAAGATAACAGGTGACGCCGTTGTCATGAACTCCATAACTGCCGACCGGGTCTCATTCATTCCTCTCCACGCACGTTCCACCCGCAACGTCAGGGCACCGGCAGGTGAAGCCACTTTGGCGCGGTAGACAAAGATGTGAGCAGTCACCATTATTGGAGCAGTAGTTGTACCCTGAGAGGGCAGCAAAAATAACATTTCAGTCATTCAGAGTCATCCAGATTGCACAGATTGAAGTCAAGTGCACATTATAAAGGCTATTTGCGTTGTGTAGCTAGAATTTATTTACTTACACACTAGTCCCTTCATGGCATGTTGAAGACCCCGTGACACCCAGCTGCTCATAATAGCTGACAGTGATCTATCTGTATCTGTATCTCAATATGAGAATACCTCAATCCTGACTTAGTCACAGAGTTTATGTGAAGTAATAAATAAGAAATAATAATAAGAAATAATAAGAAATTTGTAATAGTTCTAATGACAAACAGGCTTCCTACAGCTGTATTTTCAGCCTAAACACCACAAATGTATGTTGCGACGAGTTACAAAACCTATACTGGGAGCACAGATGTGCGAGGGCTGTTCACATAACTGCAAAGACAGGGTAATTGATTCCAGACCATTCCATGTGGGAAAGGATTGAATGGAATGGAGAATTTGGGGTTGCTGAGTAAAGTTGACCTCAGTCCAACCAGCTGTGCCATGAGAGTGATACTCTCAGCTGTCTCCCTCATCCCAGTGTAAACATAAAGAAAACCTTCATTCTTAATTCACAGTGAGGAATTTATAATTACTTTCTACTTCTTGCCCTCTCTGGGTTTCATGAGACTCATGCATGTAATTGAGAACCTCAAAGGCTAACACTTAATTGCCTTAGGCAGTGTTTGTATACTCCACTCTGTTCTACTACCAATCATGGTCACCTTTTAGTTCATTTACGTCAAATATGGCTACGTAGTATAGCTTTAAATGATTGAAATATTCATTAGATGGATAAAATGTAATTCAGTAAACAGGATTGCTGAGCTGACACTCACCAGTGTCACATCAAATCCATCTAAATGTGTTAGTTGGGATATAATAAGTGATTTTACAGAAAGTAGTTCCCACTTGGGCATGTGGAAAGTGAGATCAGTATCAGGAGAGAAGATGGCAAGCAGGTCTACCTTGAGCGCACTGTGTTGAAGTGGTGGTGATGCCATAGACGCGTGAGCGCTTCTGTGGCAGGAACTCTTCTGTCTCCCTCTGGGCCACACGGTCCACAGCTACCACAGCCTCCCTGGCAACAGAAATTCCAATGTTATGACAACATGAAACCATTTATAAAATTTCCTCAGCCATGGCAGACACATTTTTCACTATCAACATGAGTTTATGTTCAATATGCATACACAAGATTAACGTGACAAGTCATACTGTATGACTATGCTTTTGTCTGTTGCCATGTATGACTCAGATCAAAAAAGAGACCAATGATCTAGCCAGAGTAATGGCTTTCACTTTCCAATGTAATATTTCATAAAACAGCCGAGAAACCCCTGCTAAAATCAGCCATGAGAAAATTCAGTATAGACTATCCACGCTCAACATGGTACCTTCTCCAGTCAGTGTAGTAAAGGTTCCTTCCATGGGATACGATAGCAAAGGGATACTGAATCCCTTCCATGACATGATTACGAACCCGGAGGTTGGGGTCAACACACTCTACTTTACGGGTACCTAGAGAGTATGAGGAATAAATTCGGACAATTCATGTTTAGAAAAATTATATTAACGACACAAAAATATGTTCAAGTATTTATATTTAAAGACTACAGTGAATTCAGTACAAAATACATGCAAGGTAGAGTAATTTTTAAAAAAATTGATCCAATCATACCAGGACCACACTGAACCTCACTACCTTCTAGTGCTAGCACCGTGGTCCAACAAGTGGAGCAAAAAAAGAAAAACAGCACGAAGATTGAAGCTCAAAAAATTATATTATCTGTTATTGTCATACCAGCATCAGCCCAGCATAGCTGTTGACTTGGTGGGTCATAGGTCAAAGCATTGGGTAGGCCCAGGCCGTCCTTCACCAAGACAATTCTGTCAGTGCCATCCATGTTGGACATCTCGATTTTGGGTCCGTCTCGGTTCCAGTCTGCCCAGTAAAGTCGTCTAAACAAAGATTGAGAGATTAATTGGCTCAATTATCATTTTACAACATCAGATTAGCAAAATTCTTTTGAAACCCACCCATTGGAAGGGTCAGTGACGATGGGTCGAGGGTTGACCAGATCAGTGTCAAATAGGACACGGCGGTTGCTCCCATCCAGCCTGGCCACCTCAATCCTGTCCTGCATGGAGTCAGTCCAGAACATCAGACGTGCAAGGTGGTCGATCGCAATACCCTCTGGACTCTCCAGCTCTGCATAAAGAAGTCGTTGACAAATGAAATTCTGAGAGAACGTCTGATACAATATAATGTATAGAATCTAAACCAGATATATGTGGTACCTCGAAGCTTAATGACTCATTCCATGAAGTCAGCCTATTTATCAGTCTCGAAGGGGCACAGGGTTTCACACAAACTATATGACAGCTGAAACTCACGTGAGGTCACCAGAGGAATTTTCTCTCCACCTTCCAGACTAGCTTTGCTTATGGAGGGCCCTGTGATCTCAGTCCAGTATATCATCTTGTCAACACAGTCATAGGCAATGGCAATTACCACTTTGTGCTGTGGGCAACAGAGAAAGAGAGGGGTTCTTTAATGTTCTTGTTGCCTTCTCTGAAATATGTCACAATGGAACTACTATTTGACACAGTTTCTTTGTCTATGGACACAGTTTCATTGTCACACATGGACAACTTCAATATTCTAACTCAAATAAGTTACAAGATGTTATATTAAAAATCATATGTGACAAGCTTTGGTGAAAAGGGGCCGTTGTCTATACTGAAGATTGTAAGCTTTTAAATGAAGTGTCAAAAATCGAAATCCAAAAATCGCTGAAGAAGATACGCGTATCTGAATGTTGATGAACCAGGAAAATTCGCCCAGATACTCTGCAATAAAGATTTGCATTTGCATATCTGCATTTGATTTCATGCTGGTTATGTCACTGGTTATTTCACTGTAGTGAAGAAAAGCTTTTCCAGGATTTCAAATTCCAGGATATTGCTTCCTTGACTTATCCTAGATATGCGTTTTAACACCCAGCATTTTTACATTTACTACAATGTACTGTACCTGACCTGATTATCGTTCAAGTTATCTGTTAAATTGGTACAAATAACATCTTCAAAAACAGCCTGAAAGATTTATTCACGGTTTACCAGGTCAAACTATTAAAATTTGTCCTGTCCACAATGCAGTCCATGTGATTAGCCTATTCATTCTATTTAGTCTGTGGATGTAGGCTAAAATGAATGTACGACACAAATGTACACCAAACACAGACAGCATGCTCGAAAGTAGATACTACTACTTTTTACCAATTCACTACTTGATTAGAAGGGGGGATGGGATTGTACTTTATACACAAACATAGCCTATATATTGAGTGGCTTCTTCAACGGTTTAACTTTAGTCACACATAAGAAAATGAAATCTGTAAAAAAAAAAAAAAAAACAGCTGACAAGAGCCCCGTTTTATTGGGCCATGTCACATATATTCCTATGCCAGAAATTTATTATGTCAGAAAGGACAAGCGTTGGGATGAGTTTGAACTGTTACTCTGTTCTTGGACAATCTGAAGATTGTTTGAGTGGAATTTGAGGCATTCCAGAGTGGGCGTAGACAGCAAAGAAAATCAATGAGCTCTCAGTTTTGTCTTATAAGACAAATGAAAATTTACACAACACCTTCTTTTCATTTATTTATACAGCGTCAGAGCACTGCTGGTCTGTGTCAGTGCTTTGTGCACTGGCAGTGAAAGGAATTCCATCTTGACTGATCTCTGAAACATTATTTTACCATGCCCCTCATAATGTGAATATCTTAGAACCAAATGTGTGTTTTTTAATCTTTAGTCAAAGCCACCAACTTGACTGGTAGCAGGATTTCTTGCCAGAACAGCATTTATAAAGGGGATGTAGTAAGTGCATTGTGCTCGACTGAGATAAGGTAGCATGTATATTTTGGGGTCATAATGGCCAACGCTCACTGGCAGGTGCAGTAAAGCCTTAGCCTCCTCCCTCTTCATGTGGTAGCCGTCCAGAGGAATGTGTTCAATCTTGCCGCTCTGGGCAAACAGCAGGTGGGTACCAGGGGCCAGAGGACTGACATCAGGCCTGGGGGTGGGGCCAACAGGGGGGGGAGTAACTGCCTGGTCAATACCTTTGAATTGGAGATCAGGGGGGATAAAAAAATATATGAAAACGTTAATAAATCTATGTTAAAAACTTGGTTTTACTTTAGAGATGACAAAAAAAGAGAATATGTCATTAAAATTGATTTATTGAATTTAGATTTCAGATATATGCCTAGTTCCTATTTACCTAAGTTTCCATGTGCTCTATCCCTGTTTTTGGAATAGCTACTTACACAGAGGCCTTTGTCCAGGGCCTGTTCTAGTGTTAGGGATCTCCTGACCGTTGCGGTCCACACACCAGCACTGCCCAATGCTGCCATGGCATTGAGTTGGCTCGTAGGCTCCACGCTCATCGCAGGTAGGCACATACTGTCTAACGGCTGGCCGCGGACGGAAGAACAAGAAAGAGTTTGGAACTGAGGCTTGGGTGCGCTCTCTGTGATGCTCGCACTGTGTCTTCTCACGCTCTGGGAAAAAAATGAAGGATAGAACATTTGTCATGCAAGGCATATTTTTCTTACGTAATGTGGTCTAACTAAAGCTTTACATTTATTTCTTGAATTTTCCACAGGTTATAAACAACTATTTGAAAATAGTTCCCTTTGAACACAGTATGTCATATAAAAACTCAATTTGGTTTTCCCACTTTTAAATAATCAACAAGACACACAAGAGTGCTGTCTCTGTATGTTGTCCTTAACTGTGGAGAAAAACCGATTCAGACAAAACCTTACAAAATACATAAAACTAAACAGCGTGTTTTGACATAGTGAAGTAAATTATGCCCTTTTTCTCCCTCAAACCGCTCATTAAAAAGATGAGAAATTACAAGACTGTAGAGAAGAGCAAGAGGAGCTATAATTAGCTTCATGCTGCATACTCTCAACACCTGGATCAGTGCAGAAGGGGACATGAACAGAGACAGACTATTTTGAGCGAAAGAAAAACACCTGAAAGCCACACTACTTAAAACACTCAAAAGAAAATAAAGGTATATCTACCAAGTGTAGCTACGATGATTCATTTATGTTGCTGCCTCCTGGTAGAAACATGTGAGTATAATTAAAGGTGACAGACATGCTCTCTCACAAAGGGATGTTGTTAGGTGCACATAGACTCTGAAGTCTTTGTGTCACAAAACAGAAAGACCATCGTGTATCTTGAAAGAAACTGCACAACAAACACAGAGGGCGTTTCATCGTCTAGTTTTCAAGGCAAACATTCTGGTTTCTGTTCCAGCATACCCTATGTGACATGTTACTGACCCCACTGCTATTCGCCTGGAGAGTGTCCCCAAATATTTACGTTCCACTATCAGGACTGTATGTTAGGTCAACACAAAATCCCCTCCTTTACATCCCTGTCAAACATCTGTAGATTCCAGAAACATCCAAGTGGATGCATAGTCCAAATGTAAAACTGGGTCAAGGCCAATTAAGCACTAAAATAAAATGTGCTTCAAAGCTACTATTTTCAGACCCCTTTTGGTTGTTTTTTGACAGTCTTGTAGAGAGACAGTGGATTGGTTTCTTCCAAGACCATGTTCTGTTGTCTCTGGATGCATTCCCAAGCTAGCCTTGATAGCATTGAAAACCATTATATATAAACCATCTTTTCCTTTGCCAGGAGATGACATCACCAGTAACTAATGTAACTGTTTAGCTTACTGAATGCTCCCTTCATACACTGTGTAGAATAAATCTGTGCAGTCAGCCAGAAGTTGTATGTTGAGTTGTCTAAACAGCCTCTTTCTCATGGTACTTGATAACTGGTACATGTTACTCTTGGTAGCGTCACATGGTCTGTGCCAACTGTTTGACCACACAGGGCATCACACCACTGGGGGCCTTGCGCCAGCCTGGATTGCAATCAGAACATTTTCTTTTTCTACTAATATTTTTTTATTCCTGTTCTTGACTCAATGTGCTCTAAATTGAAATGACCATTTCTCTAAAACGTGTATGTAGTTTTTCCATTCATGATTTATGTTACTCAAAGATTACGCAGAACGCTTATGTTACGTTAGTGCATGCCCTGTGACAGTTCGAGGCAGAAGAGGGAGCATTTTTTATTTTATTATTTTAGTCCCCTTGCAGGTTGAAAGTGATTCTTGCACAAACATCAGGGTGTTTGTCAATAAGCAGAGCGTCTCATATTTAGTTTGAACAGGGCCTCACACCTACTATGCAACAGCTCTGCTTGCTGATGACAAAAAGGCCTCTGTCTGAGCTACAATTGCACAGGCTCATGTGGAACAGTTGTTTCAACACCTAAGAAACCCCTGGCTTGCTTGGTTCTGTGTTCTGTCATTATTCTGTCATTGGCAAATAGACTAAATAAATTATCTTGGCAATTTAAGATCATGGCAGCTAGAATGTGTCTGTTCCAAGCACAAGCCTGAATTTAGTTTCCACTCAAGGAAACAACATGAACTATGGGTGTGGTCAACACAGATGGCATATTTACACCATTTACAGAGGAGATATGCACCTGAGAAACCAGGGGCACACTGAATGCCATCGCCTCGGAAACCGGAGCGGCACTGGCAGGTGAAGGAGCCTGGAGTGTTGTAGCAGACGGCATCCCAGTGACAGCGTCTCTGCTGGCACTCATCTACATCTGGAGCAATGAACAGGGATGAAAGTTGCACAAAATGAATTACAGAAAATCATAAATGCCATGGGTATACTGTATACATTGTCTTTCTCTTTTACAATCTCACAGCCTCACAACAGAAAACAAGGTGTAACATTTACACACACCCCATAGGGATGTACATTGCAGAAGTCGGTTGGTGGCTAGCCAAGAGCTTAAAGGGGGGACAAGAGACTGAAACGCATCTCCAACGATCTCCACAGCTGTAAGGCTGAATCTCTGCATTTCCTGTCCAGGTGGACGCATTTCCTCTCACAAGGGGTACCCAGTGTGATTGAAATCCAACAAGGAGAACTCAGCTCTTACACAGATAAGTGGAAAAGATAATATATCATGCTTATCGCCAGAATGCACCGAATCCAAACGCATGAATAAAGCTAACGCTTTACCTTGGCAGACATGGCCATTTCCCACAAAGCCGGGTAGACATGAACACATGTAGGAGGAGCCGCCCGTGTAGCTGCAGCTGGCCCTCTCTGTGATGTCACAGTCGTGGGTGCCCCTCTGGCAGTGGTCAATGGGACGGTTCACTTCTGCACAGAGGGGGTAGGGGGAAAGGAAGACAAAGTCAATAGAAACTCTGGTTTGTTGTTCCATGAAACCTAAACCATGACAGACTGGATGTACAAATCACAAACAATCACACAGGATATACGTACAAAACAAATGCAGTTTTGAACACCTGTTTATGCAACAAGGTTTGGGATTAACCAAACAAATCATACACTTACCCACACAGCTGTGCATGCATATTAACACAAAAATGCAAACCCTTACTGAGATCGTACATACCAACACAGATCTTCCCATCGTTGCTGAACTGGAAACCGTCCGCACACTCACAGCGGAATGTTCCGGGCTGGTTGTTACAGATGGCATTCTGGCCACAGATATAGGGAGTCTCCCTACACTCATCAATGTCTGCAAGCAGGAACAAACAAACTGGATATGAACACTTGTACACTCACATAATGTTGACTTATTTCAACTTGTATAGCACTAGAGACATTAAACACACTATATTTGTGATGTCTGCTCCTTACATACAAGATAGATTCAAGACATAATACTTTATTGACAAAACAAAATGTTGGTGCATGGTCAATTTATTCAGATTTTGTCAAAGACAAATGTATAAAAACATGTATGTGGTAAACTATCTATTTTAAGATTATTTAAATTTGATCATACTTCAGTTATACTTAAAGTCAAGAAGGTCTTAAAAAATACCTTAGTCTTAGATTACTATGAAATGTTTTGTCAACACATTTCTGAAAGGATGCACCAAGCAATTAAAAACGACTTTGTCCACCACCCTCCCCACATCTGATTTGACCGTATTCAAATGTATTTTAGTTGAGGGCTCCAAACCATTTCATTCAATGTGCAGCTCATCTGTGTTATTCATACAAAATCTGTGATAAATACACTTGAAATTAAGACTTTCAAGAGAGATGTTGGCTTATAGGCTTTGATTTTCCGAATATTTTGTGACTAAAAGTGACAAAAAGATATGCAAGCAAGATGTCAGGAAGATTGACAGCAGTCTACATTCCAATATTTATTTACGACTATTTCTTATAAGAGCAGATCCCTATCGTCACATTGTAGAAGCATTATGTTTTGTGACCTAGATGAAGAATGTAACTGTGCTCATTACCTACAGCTTGAGGTGGAGATAGAGATGTTAGGATGCATGTATACATCTGTGATATTTTACAAGTGAAAACCTGGTCAACATAAAGGAACCTAAGAAGTTGCAAACAGTGAAACAATTTAGAACGTATTTGCCATGTACAGTATGTATATGTACTAGATTTTTAAAAGGTTTTTGTATTTACAACAATAAATTATTCCAAAATGTCCAAACAAACTCTGTCTTACCCGTACCCTTTCGTCTAACACCTCGCAGTGTGTAAGGGCAAAAGAGTGAAAACATGAGATTAAGAAATAAGATACTGTCAGGCCAAAAACTGTCCTAGTGCCAAAAACGTCCTATTTGACGTCACAATGCTGTGCAGATGCAAGGACAATGGTTACGTGATCATACATCATCGTTAGCTGGCTTCTACTTCACCAGAGGCTACAAGCATCAATCGTCAAAAACGTACAAGATGCCGTCTACAAATGTGTCTGTGTCGATTGTGTGTTTAGTGATGCATGGGTCCATTCAAAAACCAGTCGAAGAAATGCGGGACTGTTGTGAAAATCAGCCATGTAAACTAGCATTTTTTTTTTACAAAGGTTTCAATTAAGAACAGGGTTGCAAATATATGTACAGGACAATGTAGAGCACAAAACAAGACTTTTGTCATTTTTAAATTATTTGAGACAAAAATATGGATGTTCTGGCTGACATTGTTGCCAGTTTTGAAGTGTATTCTGAGTACCTGATACTTGGTTTCAAGTAAGATCGTGAAAAATCTTGATTTTAAGGAGTGTGTAACCCTACCCCTTTGCCCTAGCCGTCGGTCAAGATGAGAATTGGGACCGCCTGTAATTAACCCCAAACCCAACCATGCCCTCTGCAGCCCAACTCTTTGTTGAAGGCTTATAATTTGAGACAATTCGTTTGCTAATTCAATAACATGCAGGCTGCCTACCGTAGCACAAGTGACCATTCCCAGTAAAACCAGTAGCGCACTCGCAGGTGAACAGGAATCCCTCGCCTGGTCTGCAAGCAGCGTTTGTGTCACAGCTGTGCCTGCCAGTGAAGCACGGGTTCTTCTCTGGGGGGCCACCTGCCAATAACCATGCAACATTACTAAACCACAACAGTAGGGTCTTATGTGTCTGATTAGCAGGGTTAATTTGGGTTATGTTATCCTGAGGGGAGAGAAGGGATTAATTTCTGTTCAAACTGTTCAAACAATGATTGTAGTTGTCAAAGTGTGGCACCCTCCATGCAAGAGAAAAAGCCAGAATTGGAGTAGGAGCAGCTTAGGTAGGGTCATTAAAAATCAATACTTCCACTTGTGCACCCTAGCCAGGCCTCTATCCCAGCTGCAGTCTAAGGTGGAGGGAACTCTCATTAAGGATTTACACTAACTGTCTCTCTCTGACCCTCTCTCTCTAACCCTCTCTCCCAAAAAGGTGGCCAGGGCAGCCACAAAGTGGAGAGCTATGAGACATGGATTCCGCATAATAACGTTTAAGGTCTGTGCCCCCTCACACCATCCAATTTTGGCCAGACAAATATTATGACTCCACACTTAGTCACAATTTAATAGACACAGGCAATAAGACCTCTCCGAGGACTCACAATGTCCGCTTATCAAACAGCTGCTGATTAGAGGGGGCATGTTTGAAGTTCTAAGTTCCTGCAGACCCACATCAGGTCCACACAGGAAATTCACCACAGGTGTTCCACTTTTTTGTCCTAAAACCCCAGCTGAGTCAAGTTTGTATAACCTGGCCCACCAAGCCTCCTGCACTACCCTTCCCCCAAAAATACAACTCTACCCTCCCCCCACCAACTGGAGCACTTCCCTTCATACCTTCCTTTACACCTCCCACCCCTGGTAAATAGCCTGTGAACTGCAATGCGGACAATGGTTAACCTCAAAGCCGTTAATAACCTAACTCTTAATGAAAAGGTTCTTAAACTGAGGAACTGAAGCAATGCGATGGATTACACTTGAACCTCATATGGTGTATTTGTATATCAATAATATTCAAAAAAAAGAAAAAAGGAGGAGCATCTGATACCCACAAGTATTTATTGCTTGTGGGTATTATGAATTAAATCATTTCAGAGAAGACATGCTGCTTCTGCAAGTTCCATCAGCCTGAGTAGCGGCAAAGCAGGAAATCCTAAAATCTTGCTTCAAACCCATGTACATAGATGTCACCACCTAGTCAAGCAACAAACGCTTGTCTTAAAGACTTTTAGCCAAGCATGTACAACAAATCTCAAATACAGAGTGAAAGCAGTGTGCGTGTTTTATCATTTGTGAGATGTAAGTTTTTTTTGGGGTCCATTACAACTGCATGAACTAGTTGAGTTTTTATCAATCTGTTTATTGCATAAGGGATGTACAAAAATATAGTTATAAAAAAACAAAAAACAACTGTGTCCTTCATAGAAATGTTAAACTGCAAATCTAATGGGACAGCAAAGTGACACAAATGATTAATGTGGGTTCAGAGCAAAGTGGTTATCACTCACTGTGAATGGAGCCAATCTTGTTGCTCATGGCATAACGGATCAATTGGTTGCTGGTGTCGTACATGACAAACACCTGGTCAACGCTGAGCATCTGGCTGATCAGAGATGACCTGAAGGACTCATCGTGCTGGCAGGTTTGGAAGGTGATGGTTTGACGCCACTGGTAGTTGTTGGTCTGAACACTTCCATTGGGAAAGCTGACAGTGTAGGCACGATTGGAGGATGAGGTGATATCTTAAGAAAAAGGGTTAGTGACATGGAGGTTGGCGTGGGGAACAAAAAACAGTACATTGCATACTGTGTCATCATTGAAGTATGCTCAAACATTCATTGTTACCTTCTTGAATCAGTTACAATTCAATTTACATTAGGAATTACGTTATTGAGCATCCTTGGTTTATCTCAAGGAAACATAATATCATACTATTAAAGATGTAAAATCACAAATATCACTATATGTTGCATTTTAATGTGTTGTCAAATATGTCAACACATTTTATCAACTGATTGGATCATAGAAGATTTTATGTTTAACTGCTTGCTGTACCAGTTTTGTTAAAATGCAATATGTTGTAATATTTGTGATTTAATCCCAGAATAACAATGGAGTAGTCCTCACGGTTGGTAGTGTACTGGTAGATCTCCTTGTAAGGGTCTATCTGCACTGAAGATCCTCGTGGTACCTCAGGAACTCGGCCCTCCAGCTCAGTACTGACCACTAAGTGGTCATGTTCATCGATACCCTTGAAATCCTGCTTAATGGTCAGCCTCTCGTTGCCTGGATGAAATGTCACCTCAGCCTGCCTAAAAAACACACCACCTGTGTATGTGTGCAAGAGTGTTTAAAACAAAGAGAATTAAATAGGTAAAGATAAAGCTACAGAATCAATAGGCTAAAACTAATCTTCTGATCCTGTAAAAAACTACTGGCAAACATATTTCCAGTGATTTCTGGAATTAAAAACAAAGTAAACTGACACCCCAAGTTACAGCTGTTCTTTTTAGAAATACTGCTTCCAAATCTATAATTCAGTTCTATAATTCAGTGTTCATATTGCCAGACAAAAAGTGTGTCATGGATTTGAATGTACCTGTGAAAGTACCGAAGACTAGGTCTTCTAGTAAAAGCCCAAGATGGAAAAAGATAAAAACTACAGGTTTTGTAATTTATCTACAAAAGCAAAAACCATGAATTTTTTGAGCTTTTATATTTGACAATACATGCTTTAATTTTCAGCCATAAACCTTTGAGCAACAAAGTGGGATGATTTTTTACAGCTAAAGGTGAACCTATGTGAATTTCCCACTGGGATAAATAAATTATCTAACTCAACTAACAAAATATGGTTTTTCTAATCTTTCTCTCAACCTATCTTAATCTTGTCTTAAGTAAAGCTAAATGTATAACCCTTATCATTTATAACAGCGTTCAATAGGCCTGCATTTACATGTCTGAAACCAACTGCAGTCAAACCCCTAGTTTGTTTGGCATTTCCTCTTATTTCATAACATAATTCTCTAATGCCATCTTCAACATTTTGCCAAAACGGTTAAATGCTCATACCAATGGAAGCAAAGCCATTCTTGTGGCCTGGCTGCTCTAAGGCAAAGGCCCAGCCGATGACCCCTCCGAGAGAAGACAAGGGCTGTAGTGATGGGCCTAGGTTCCCAGGAATGGTGCTGATGGCCACGTAAGCCCTACCATCATTGGCCACAACATATGAGTGCAGGTCATTATTGGTGAACTCCACTGGCGAGGGTGAGTTGCCCACAAACACTCTGCCATTCACTTTCCCATTCATCCTCTGTGGTTTGCCTGTGAAGTCACGCAAACCAATGGATGTATGGTTCAGTAAAAGGAATTCTTTGTTTGCAGTGCATAGTTCAATAACTCAATGTCATCAACATTTCAAGATATGCGCTTATACAAAGACATAAGAATTAACATATATGACAGCAACTTTTTTTGTCTTAGTCATCATGAAGTTTTACCTTCAGCCACACAGTCCTTGCCATTGCCATAGAAACCGGGCCTACAGTGGCAGCAATAGCCATCTTTGTAGTCCCTACAATCAGCGAATGCAGAGCACTTGAGCCTGTTATTGGCACAACTCTCAAAGTTGTAAGCAAACACTGTTGAAAACAAAGGCAAACTCAGTAATGTATCTCATGGCATTTTAAGATGGAAAAAAACTGACCGATGCTCTCATTTGTATCACAGATTTCCAATAAAACCTTATTGAGATTATTTTGCATTCAGTTAAATTGACTGCATGCACTGAGATCATATATTGATGGGTTGCCTTATGCTCACCATCTACATCCAAATCCTCATCCTCCTCCACTACTACCACCTGTGGGTTCTCTGGCTGGGAGCGTGATGGTATTGGCTGAACTGGATATCTGGGCTGGTACTGCACTGGGCGGCCAGTAGGATGCTCCTCCTCTGGCTTGTACATTGGTAACTCTACTTTCTGTTGTCCCTCAGGTTGTCTGGGCAACACAGGGACAACAGCCCCAGTGGCAACACCAGGCACTATCTCTTCCGGAGGCAGGTCGGTGACCTGACCTGGGGAGATGGAGGTGAAGATGGGGGACGTGCCAATCTCATACACCCACACACCTTGTCTGCCTGAGTTGGTCTGCCTAGGAAGAAGATGCAGTAATTGTAATGTGACTTGCTTGCATCAATAGTACATCTGTGACTAGGTATACCGAATTAATCCACAGATAGTGTCATAAATGTCCTCACTCAAATGTTAAAAACTTAAACAGTACTTTTATCGTCCATCATAATTCATGGGTTCATAAACTGACAATCACATTATCGTGTCAATCTTTACAAAGTGTTCACTAGGCAGAAACTAAATGACAGAGGAAGACAGCCTACTCGGGGAGCTCTTGGACAGATGACTCGTCGTCAGTGGTGATACGGTAGTATTCGCCCAGGTTGGTCCTCCAGAACCAGCCCTTCACCAGGCCTTGGTTAAACCCACTCTGAATGACCTCCTGCTTGCTCCCCAATGGTGTGGAGACATACTGAAGCCCATCCTTGGGATAGAACATGATTGCATAGGAGGCAGATGCCATGAAGGCTACAACCAGCTGGAAAGTGTTCCTCTAAAAAAAAAACACAGGAGATTATGTTATTTTAATAGGGAAGAGTACAGTGTCCAACAGGAAAAGTAATAGAAATTCCTATTTTTTAGAAATTAACCAATAACGTTTACGAAACGATTCAATTTGGCACAGCAATTGCTGCAGAACCTTATTGGCAATTGAAAACAGTCCTTCTCATAATTTGATTGTCCTGTATTTTTTTTAAAGAATTACTACGCTAAAATGATCTGTTACCTTTGTGTGTGTCCCATCACCTCGCTCAGGGATACCATTTGCTGCCATGTTCTCCCAGGTGATAATAATGGCATGGGTAGGCTCAATCTCATCGTCTTGAGGAAAGGCTTCACTGATGTGATTGGCTGTCTTCAAAAGCACGTCGGTAGAGCTGTCCTGACGGAAGTAAACCTTTCCCACTCCATCGCTGTTGTCAAGATCTCCAAGAAATGCTGCAATCATTCCAAAACTGGTTGGCATCTTTCCCAGGTACTCGTGTTTTGCAGTAGGTACCCCTACTGCAACAAAGCCGTTGGTGTTAACCTGAAATGTGAATATTTTCAAAAGCATATTTCAAACTTTTTGCCGTGCACAAAAGAAAAGAAAATGCATTTCAATCATCCCCTCATCATCAGCAGAGTTACCTTACCACTTGGCATTTCTTATCTATTGAAAAAAGACATCTTTTCTCAATCTCCCATGAAGACACTGTCCTTCTGCCTGATGCAGTTGAGTAAATGTCTTGTTTTACTGCATGGTGGGGGTTCAAGAGTATTAATTACCCTGTAAATCTCTACATTCCCTGACCGCTCCCATCCCATTTGTCAAGGCTTTCCCTCACCCCAGGGAAACCATGGGTGCCTCGCCTTTCTCTCGATCCATTTTTAGATAATCGGTAGACTTTAAAAAGACTAATGAAGGATCAATTGGTCAATTGTGGTTGGGTATGAAATAGAATTTCTTCTTAATCAAGTTCACTAAAGGTTTCAGAGATTTGCCAGTCGGGCAATTATAAGTAAACGTTTTGAAGATTGAAAGAGACCAAATGTGAATAAATTGAAGATAGTTGTCCTATACATATTGTAGTCCTATACATACATGTTGTATAGGTTACATGGTCCAAAATAAGCTATACAATGACCTCCTCGCAAAGTAGAGAGGCTCATTTGCTCTCTTCATTTCTACCTACAAATCATAGAGGCCAAAAGATACATAAAAATTTATATTGCTAGTTTATTAATCATGGACTCATTAGAACACCCTAAATGCAACTAATACTTTCAGGCTTGGAATGTCACGTACATTCTAAAGGTCACCAGAAAATGATTTCAAACTAGACACTAGACGAAGGAGTGTTGTGTTCCACGGTGAACAAATTGAAGGCTTATTTTCAAGACAAGATAGGTCTATAAGGTCTTATCTCTTGTCTAAATTGAGTTCTCTCAGTGAACTATTTCAGAATGTTCACGAAAGTTAACTCTCTACCCCAGCAGTCATGGTTTATGTACTAAGTGCATAAACCAAAGTAAGAATGTATAGGTTCACAACATATCCAAGGATATTAAAGTAGCCAGGTCTCAGCAGGCGAACTTAAGACAATTATCATGCTTTTACTATAAATGACTTCAAAGTTGTCAAACAGCAGGTTGTTCTTTCACAAACACAGAGACAATCGCTCCACACTGCAAAATCTACTTATCTATATCCTTCAGAATACATACACAGACAAACCTCCTGAAGGCTTCATACAGACAACGCTTTGTTGACACCTTGAAAATAATGTCAAGAAAGGCTGCACTCTAGAATCCAATACATTTTTCTCAGAACTATACTTAAAATGTCATGTTTTAAGTGACTGTCTGTGTCACTTAACAGGTCTGTGTGCTAATGTGTGCTCCTTCGGTTGGCAAACATGTACACAAAGACTACATTTAGGAAGAGCCAAAGGGGTATTCTTTCTTTAGATAACACAATGTTTGAGTAAATTACACCATTAGCCACGTGACATGAACATTAATGGCACCAGTTCTCTTTCATGTTCTATGAGAGCCTTGAGGAATCCCTCTTTTGTTTTTGTTTAATCCTATAAAACATGGAGGCAAAAGAAGTCAATGTTGAGATTTGTATATATTATACTTGTATATTCTAGTTGTTCGCAGACAACAAAAAAGAAGCATATTGTTGCCTGAAGTTCATCTAGATAGCATTACTTCATTTAAGTAGGCATTTCCCCCATGGCTGTTAGACTGCTAAACTCTTAAAATTGTAATGTTTAATGTTTTAATGTAATGTTGTCATGTGCTAATGCAATTACATTTTGTTCAGTGTTTCAGTTGTTCACAGAATGACAATTAAAAACCAATAAACCAAAAACAAATTATTTGAACTAGTTATGAACCACAGTTGGCCAGGATGTTCAAGATACCTTGCTTGAAAAAGATTGTATTTGCTATCTGTCTCAGAGGCTAAAGAAACAGTGCTGGTGGGAACTGGTGTTTGTTCTGAATACGTATCTTTAAAGGTAGATCTTAACAATAATTTGGTACAGCACTGTATTTTAAAACTACCTGTAGAAAACTGAGGAAGGAACTAAGTTAAGTCTCCCTGCCGATTCAAGAGGAAAGCTGATGATAGCCTCTAGGGATTTTCACTGAGGATCTTAGGTTTGTCTGTCTCTGTCCCAGCCTCCCATCTCTCCACGAGACTTCCTTCAGAAGAACGCATGAATGACAATAGCATCTGGGTGAATGACCGCCTCCCAGCAGGTATTTAACTTTAGAGAAAACGACTATGGAGGGGGAGTTTGCTTGAACGCAATGTGACAGGACAGGGGCTCTTTTGTGAGACTATGTGAAGCAAATGGCTAACTGTATTCCTGCCCTGGAGGGCTTAAGCTGAAAGGTTGCAAAGAGGGAGGAGCTCTCTTTCTTCATTTGGATCAGTTATGGTTTTGTTTGGGTGTCTGGGGAACATCAAGTTGTAGCCCACCCTATTAACATTGACGCATGCAGAGCGTTCTGTTTGTTCTTTTATGCTCTAAACCCTAAGAACCTAGAACTAGAACTCTCAAATCCAGAGAATTGTAAACAACCTTCTGGGGTGCTATGCACAATGTGTGGGTTAGATCAGGCTGGGGGTCTTATTATCAGTGTAAGGAGACAAATGGAGAGAGGAGGAAATGAGATACAAAGCAGCTGTTTTTAAGTGTCTTGCCTTTTTGCTACAGTAAGTTGTGACACTTTCCAGATGTTCCAAGTTACCTAATGATGTTGTATATAGTTGTCTCTTTGGGACTGTTACAGAGGATAGTTTTACTGTTCTACTATAAATTGTAAGTGTAAAAGAACAGAGCCATTAGTTTAAGGCAATTGCTTAGCTCTCAGGTTAAGCATCATGTATTTTGTTGTCAATAGTTTTGCTTTTGTTTAGACTGTGCCAGGATTCAAAAGGTATTTTCACAGATACATAAATCATTTTTGATAGTCATTTCCTTCTCACATTTTTAATTCAAAACAACTATAACATCTAAAGTTGTTTACAATAGTTAGTTATATTTAGACCCTATAAAAACTACAACTTCTAAATCTCCATTAAGCCTATATTCATCTTAACAAAAATGGGGGAGAATGTCGCATTGCACATATCTGATCATAATATAAATAACTAACATTTGAGAATCAAGGACCATTACATTTTATTTGATCCATTCTACCCATAACCAACATAGTTTTCTATACTGTCCTGAGAACTTGCAAGCATTTACAGGGAGATTGTGCACCTGTTTTGGACATATCTAAGACAATGGGAGAGGCAGGAGAAGAGCAACGCAACCTTGATCAGTCCTCCAGAGGAGGGTAGGAGGGATGTATGAAAATAGGAAAAGAGCAGAGGTGGACTAGCTCCGTCTATCTACCAAGGAGCTAGGGAACAAGTAAGATAAAAAGAGGGGGAAATCCCACAAGTGTAAAGGATGTAGGAGCAGTGTACGGTTAGTACAGCAGACATGGGAACATGTATAAGTAGACTACAAATGTGAGAAGCAACAAAGCATGACATGGTCACTTTGATTCAGCTTTTGCAATATGACAAATTTTGGCAAAATTTGCAATAGGATTTTTTGCCATTTGCTCAAGAAAAAAAGAAAAAGGGATCACTTGCTTGAGGGGTAATTAAGTGTGAGTGCATTTTAAAATGTATCACCGTAACTACCATAACATATCAAATTACTGAATAGAACCATGTCTTTTCTCAGTGTTTAGTGGAAATAAAAGAAAATAGCCCACATTAAAGCACATATCTTGTCTGATTTAATGTATTTCATTGGAGGGATTCCACCATGCCATGACTGGAGTCATTTGTCAGCTTACTAGCAAAAGTTCAAGTGGCGCAAGAAATAGTTCTGAACAAGCTTGGACTGTATTTGTTGAAAGATCAGGAAAGGAAGTCACTCATTGGGGCGTGAGTCAAGAAGCACATTGGGTCATTAGTGGCCTAATGTGTGAGAAACATTTTTTTTATCAGAAGAATAAAAGTCAACAATAAGAAAACAGTAAACAGAAGTGAAAGCACTACATTTGATCAAGAACTAATTTGTATGATAGTAAACTGGCTACTGTTGTTGTCTAATGTCTAAGCTCTCGTAATAAAGCGTTCGTAATATTTGTAATATTGTGTAAAAGGGATGACAAAACATAAATTCTAAGCACATTATCCAGACAATATTTTGAGATAAGACAACTGACGTCCTCTCAGTCTAAATGGTAAGAAGTCTTTTTGTATCCCTTTTACTAACCTTTGGAGTGTCTAGCATTCTGTAGTCAATCAACTTATTTGAGATCAGTCACACAATAAGACTGTATGTGGACATCAAGTCTTTGTGCAGACTCTCTTTAGATCCATAACCAAAGCAATATTTAAGCCAAAAACTATCCAATGTGAATGTGCTTGTGAGTGACTTGGCGAGTGAATTCTGCTGATATCAATTTCAAACAAAGTGGTTGAGAGCTCTAATAGTAAAACAGTGCACTAAAAGGCAATGAATAATTAACCAACATTGTTTAACAGCTAAATTGCAGTCAAGAGTTAAATAAGTTAAGAACGCAACTGATAAAAAGAAAGACTGACTATATGTGTATTCCAATCTGTTTAATATACAAAAGCATAAAGAATGTTCAAGTCTAGCATGCATCATGCCTTATCACATCATCCTGCAGTGTATATGTAACATATTTCATACAATAGATTAGGCCCAGAGCCTAAATGCAGGCATTCGAATGGTCTTGTGTTAACAACTTGATGGGCTCAAATTAACCTGCATCCAAACCACCAAAAACATTCCAAAAACATGCAGTCTCCATTACTCTGCCGTATCTAGCTAAATCAAACAGTTGAGTGACATTAATAATTGTGAGAATGTAAATCTCATAATGTATTAAAAAACCATCAGCGTGTGCAAGGGGAGGGACAAGAGACAGACCTAGAAATTGAATTATAAAAACCTCTATGACAAGAACAACAACAAAAACCGTGTTGTTCAAACTTGTGATGAAGACAATTATAACATTATTGCAATTAGGCTTAATATTGCACCAGTGCTCTTTATCAATTAGACCATACTTACATAAACGGTGTCATAAGCTTCGGAAAAGAAAAAAAGCGACTGGTCCAGAGGTAGTTCTTGGGTTTCGTCGGTCCCTGACCTCAAAACTTCGTCTCCAAAATGTGTTCCATATTTAAAGAAATCATGCCGGCTAGCACCCTTTACTGACAGTACCGTGGCAATAAGTGTTGCCCATCCGAACCAATATTGCGGCAACAAGGGCATTTCAATTTCACTGTGTAAAACTTGTAGATAAATGCGTCTCAAATCCAGTAACGCAGTGAGGTAATACGCCTGAATTGGTCGGAGTTTAGGTTTATGAAGGTGGTTCAAGAGGGCGGGGCCAGGCGATATAGTTTACACACCCCTCATTCAACCTCAGCTCCAGGAAGAATCGGATGTGGACATCTGGTTTTCACAAGAGTGTATTTTGTATATGGCTCTCTGAATCCATCCTCCAAATGAATGATTGAACAACATCAAAAGAAGGAAAGAAAAGGAATGTTGACCTCTCTCAACTGTCTAATGCCGCTTCAACAGGATGCTCCCTCGATTGAATTACTCAGCCATACAGGTTTGAGCATCCAGAGACAGAATTTCAGATGACATTAGGTGTTAGGTGTTTCACTAACTGCCAGAATTCTATGGCCAGACATAACCTAATGCCATGCGTACAGTTGCGTTCCGAAGATATTTGTTTTCAGTTTCATTATATTGTCTCTAAAATGCACCGTGACATGCTTTGCAAAGCACAGGCTATTGTCTGCAGATTGAAAATCATCTGATCGCTGTTCAACTACAGGGCTCGCATACTGTTCCTTAATGGAGAAAGTGTTCTTCTCTTTACTAACGGAGTTACAAAAAAGATGGGGTTTACAAGAAGCCTATAATCAATTTGTAGATTGGAGAGAATCTTTAAATAACAGCACGACGTAAAAAGAGACGTTCAGAGTCAGACACAACGGACACAAGGTCTCTCAGGATAGGTGTTGGTAATGATTAGAGAGAACAAACATGTCATATTTACAGACAAAAAAAGGTTTGTCAGTAATCAGAGAGCAACCCTCTTTACAGAATCTCTCTAGATTATCCAGTGCCCTACGCTCTTGTGCACTTTCATGTTCAACTCAGCCCAGAGGTTTGCAATGGGGTTAAACGAAAATGGCCTTTGTGTCACCTTATCTACATAGACTACTGAAGCCTAAGTTTTGCTGCTGGAAAATTCCAATATAAAAATAATGGCGAAATTATTTAGTTGCATTTTGTTCATAACAATTAGGGGTGTCAAGAATTGTGGCATGGCACACATGATTTCTAAAGACATTTAAAATTATAATTTATTGCATTTTGTTTTCTTGTTATCAAATTGACGGTTTAATTATTTCAATTTTCGATAAAAATGGATATAATGACATTAGGCTGATTTAAAAAAAGATATTTCACTCGACTTAGTCAATGTGCTGCCAGTAATTCTGGAGTTGGTTGTATGAAAATGTGATGAGGATAAAGGCTTTTGTGGTCACCATAAGAGTCTCCTAGTGTTCCTTGTCGTCATTTGTTTTTCTAATTTGCGACCGGTGTTGACGAACGCAAAATAGGGCCGTTAATATCGTTTGGTCACTTTAGTAACTCAAGCACACATTTAAATATAACGACTTGTTTTTGCTTATTTCGTTTTTGACCGAATAATAACTAACAATAATAATCAATATAAACAATAATAAATAACTCTATAACACGAATGGTACAACGAGCCATAAATCGTTTTTTGCTCTTGTCATATCTTTTTTGCTGGTATCTGCAAAGAACGAAATACAGGCTGCCAGCATCGTTGCGTTCATTTCGGATGTCAGAACTATATAATCGGAAATAGTTGGATTCCTTTTCTTTGTTTCAATGTGGAATAACGGATCAATCACAATCACTAATGGTATAGCGAGAGAGAGAGAGAGAGAGAGAGAGAGAGAGAGAGAGAGAGAGAGAGAGGTGTAATGATTGGAGGTGTTATTATTTCTGAACACCAGAGGGCATTAACAACAACCTTTAAAAACCTCTGATCTGTAGCCTGCTATCTTGACGATACAGCAACTGGATCTTTAGTAAAAGACACTACGGTGGCTCTGAAGTGCAAATCACAACAGCAAATCAAAAACATGAGGACAAACAGTTAAACAGTTAGACTTGTCTTGCACTTGGAATATGATCAGGACTTTGATAATGATCAGACAGTGCCCAAGTCATTTGTTAGTATGTAAAGGTAGCCCATATAACCTCAACTTGCTCACTATGATCGCCTCCATGCAAAAACAATTTTTTTTAAATAAAACTGAGCTGAAAGCGGTCCTTTGGGTAGGGGGGAGAGTTACTTTGACGTGTGGGATTGTCTTTTTCAGCCGATACCATATGGCACACTTAGCATTGTTTGAACACACACATCTTGTAATGTTTTTAATATATACTAAACTTGAGTTCATCAACGATCGTTGTTTATTAACTATGTAGCATCTAGCAATCTTGGTCAACATGTACGTCTAGTTTGGTGCGTGCATTCTACTAAGAACCTGCTTCTGTGTCAAGATAGTTGGCCTATAGATCACAGGGTTTTTTTTTTAAAGAAGAAAGACAAGGTTCTCGTTGCTTTCCTCTGGTGTTCGTAAATAAAAATACCTCCAATCATAGCACTTCTCTCCCCTCTCTCTTTTTTTTTTTTTTACTATTGCCAGAATGCATTATACGGCCAAATAACGACTAAATGGCTTGTTATACCATTTGCATTAGTTATAGTTATAGTTATTGTTATTCCAAAATGAAACAAAACAACGGAATCCAAGCACTTCCCCATAATCCATTTTTGATGTCCAAAATTGACAAAATAATATTACGAGCTTATTTTTGTTTGTTTTTCGCAGATGCCAGCTAAAAGAATATGGAATGCAATAAATGGTTAATTCCTATTTATACTATTTTTGTCAAATGTATATTTCATTATCCCCCCAAAAATCTAATCAGCAAAAACAAGCTGTTACATTTGTAAATGTACTACTACATTACTAAAAACGTTTTAGTTTAGTCATATCTACGACTGTTAAAGTGTGTGTGTTCTCTTTTAGTGTACTTGTAATGTAAAACTGGATTGTGTGTCTGTCTGTATATGTGTATATATATATTTATATATCTGATCTGAATCTGTATGTTGTTAATTGTTTTGACTCTGTTGCTAGCTGGTGAGGACAGGGGAGGGAACATTCATAGATGATTAACTTAATTTCTCTTCCCTGGAACAGATTTTATGTTCTAACTGGGTGTGGCTGTTGCTGTCTTGATGTCCAGGGCTCCATCAAATAATATTTTCATTCTGTTATCGTCTACCTATTCATTTTGCTTTTAATATTGCTGTAACTGTTATCTGCTGTAGGCACTCTCTATCATCTGCTCTGTTGACCCTCCATACCTGTGGTGTGGGGGTCTGAGCTTTCAGCACCTGTGTGGTTGTCTACCAATGCTGGACCTGGTGCCAGTGGACAACGATCTGTGACGGTCTGCCAATCCTGGGTCCGGTCTCCAGATGGACGTCGGCCTCCCAGATGGTCAATAAGCGAGTTCCTGGTCCCTTTTCTCATCCCCCTGCCTGTAGTGATGTGTCAATTGCAAACCCCCTGCCCTGTGGCTGTTCAAACTGACTTTGTGCTATCTCAGGCCTAAGTTGAACACTAGTTTTTGATATCTTGATGACCAATTAACACTTTTTTGCTAAATTACTATGTTTAGCCTGTGTTCTGCACCTCTCTTTCACCTACTGGAGGAGGGGATCCCTTACTGAATTTGCTCCTCCCAAGGTTTCTTCCTTTTTTCTCCCCTGGTGAGTTTTCAGGTAGTTTTTCCTTCTTCTTTGAGGGTTTAGGTCGATTGAGGGGCAGTTCTATGGGTGTATGTGAAGCCCTCTGTGACATTACTTGTAAAAAGGGCTATGCAATTAAACTTTGATTTTATTTGACTAAATTACTAGTGACAAAACAATATTATGGCCATTTTTATGTTTGTCAACACGCATCGCAAAATATAGCAAGGGCCACAAGGCACACGGACCCATTGCATTGCAGTAGGCTACGTCTGTGTGTATGAGTTGTATATGTGTCTTAGTCCTTACTTCACCAATTTAAAGATCCTAAACAACACCTGCTGCTTGAATCAACTATTTATTGCTGCAGCAATTCTGAATGGTCTATTTACTATTGTGTTCACATTATAACATGTTCATCTCCAAGAAGAGTTCCTTAAAAAAACTCCAGTTTTTATGGCCTTAAACTGCTTTTCAGCTCCTGAACAGCATTTTTTATGCAGTTGCTTTGTATTGTTTGTCACTTCCGGTTGAATGGTTTCCCATCAACAAGGACTATTCTATTATGTTTAACCTGGTGTTTATACATGTGAAAATGATTTTGGCCTTGAAATAATTCAGTGTTCCAACACGGTAATATCATGGTTCATGCAGTGCCACACATTGCATGACAGTGCTTATATTTCACCTGAAAACAGGCCAAACATATTAAAATCCACTGTATGATCAGACTGACTATGGACGCGATCAACTCCATTTGGGAGGGGAGAACTCCCTGACATGGCACAATCCATGCAGAAACTGAGGTGGAATGTGTGTGGCCTACTTTAAGAGAAGATAGATTAACATGACAAATGTCACACGCAAAAAGTCCTTGAACTGCCCCAAAGTGAAGCAGTCCACTGGGAACTCTCCCAGTTCTCCCGATTACCCACCCCAGCCCTGCCTAGAACCCTACATCTTGAATCTTTTTTGAATTTTGGACAGACATCAGAAAGTGTCAAGGGTGAAACTGATATTGAAGAAGTGCCTTAAACCAAGAGCAATCATGGTTGATGAAGAGTATGGCTCACAAACATCTCTGTAACTCTCCTCTCTCTCCTCAATTCTCCTCTCCACTTTTACTGGGTCTATATTGATTGTAACATCACCCTTGTCTCCACCACTGACTGATCTGGCCACAGTATCGCCACCCCAGTCTTCATCACTGACCAACCTGGCCACAGCACCACCCCAGTCTCGATCACTGAACGACCTGGCCATAGCATCACCCTTGTCTCCATCACAGATGCATTGCTCCTGTCTTCATCACTGACCAACAGCATTGCCTTTGTTTTAGCCCTTGTGCCTGCCTGTATCCTAAGACTAACTTGTGTGTCGGTAGCTCTGACCCCAGACACACTGGACCCCAGACTAAACTGGCTCTAATCTAATGTCTGGACTAATAAAGTCATCAATCGCTAATATCTGGCGAAAGCAGTGGGGCTAGTCTTGAGACCTCTCTCACGCTAAAACTCCCTCTTCCCATCAGTGAGGTTTTGCCAATCGCATGTAAAGTTACACTCTTCCTCATTGACAAGTTACACGACTTTCTAGCAGAGATTAAATTGCATTCCGTTTTCTGTCAAATTATTGATCTGAAACAGTCTTTAGATCATTCTTTTTTCTGAACATTTGCACTTTAGAAAGTATTTTTGTGCAATGCCGTCAGATATAACAGATACTATCTAGTACCTTCAGTATTAGTTTGACTTTGTATGCTACATCTAAAATCCTTATTGTATGTACCTTCCTGCCACAGTAAATTGATTGTTTGTGCGAACTTGTATGGCGAATAAAACTAATTCTGATTCAAGATGTTTTTGGGGAGTTTAGTGGACAATGTGTGTGTTACTAAGTAACTGCGTTACTGTAATTAAATACTTATTGATACGCACATTTCTTGCACGAGAGACTATTCTCTAGCTGAGGTCAAGAGGCCAGTACAGCAAGGCTGTATATATTTGATTGGCATGTAAAATAAATTACTTTTCGATAAGTTGTGAAGAATAAAACACCCTTTGCAGAAATATCCAGTTGATTTGCTTATTTGATACATGTTGACAAGAGCATTACATTTAAGGGTGAATTATACCCTGAGGGTCTTCCTGTTCCAATATTTTTCTAATAGATTTGGCAATATAGTGTATATTTAAATGTTTATTTATTATTATGAAGCGCTGTAAAATCCTATGCAGGTATGTTTTACTTTAAATAAAATGGCCAAGGAAGGGTGCCTAAATCTTTCAAAAGTAATTAGTGAACAATAATATTAAACCCCTGAACAATGTGTGCTTTCCTATGGGGCCAGTTTAAATAACTTAATGTGTACAGCCAAAGTCAAAATTGTGACTACTATACACAGCAAAAATATGGATTTTAAAAAGTAAGTTTACTTTTGGATGGTAAAATTTGAATGTCTGTTTTCTCTGACTTCAAAACTAATGATTTAGTGAAATTCATAGGTCACAGACCAGCCAGATAGCCTATGCTCCTTCAACATATTTTGCCAGTAAGGAAAGACTTCTCAAATTTCAGTCCTGCCTGTGACCGACATTTTGAGGGGAGGACCTACCAACACATTTATTTTTTTTTGCTCACTCTTTGATAACCCAGAGGTTGCTCTATCTTAAGTGAAAGTACTTTTCTTGACCTGAGTTTTTAGAATGAAAAAAGTGTTAATAGGTGGGATGGAGTGTAAGGAGAGCTTCCTACAATTTCTCAGCTGGGGATTCATCTTTGGTGCACTGGCATATTTTGTAAGGCAGACCAAGACTCGCACTCAGTATGGACGCTATGTGGGCTGTGATGGATCTCCAGGGAGAACATGTCCAGCTAAACTTGCCTGGTTCCTTCAGGAGCTACCTTCGTTCCTGGTGCCTGTGTTCCTAACCCTAACCACCGACTCCCAGCACAACCTGGGCAGAAACCTGCTCCTCTGGACCTTCTGTCTGCACTACTTTCAAAGGTACAGAACGTTGTGACATGATTCAAAGCTTGAAAGAAACAAATTAGTTCCACGTTAGGGGAACTCGGTGGGGCTATGGACGTTTTCCTAGCTGAAATGTACAATGAAATTCTAAACATGCACAGTTTGCTCAGTTGTTGCTGTTGCTTTTAGTTTCATGACAATGAACTGTTATCAGGAATAACTTAAAATATTTCAAATGACTTACTATCTAACTAAAGAAATACCCCTATAAATATTTGCCAACTCAAGTAGGTAACACAGCTATTGACAACAGACTACATGTTGGAACAGGACCGAGAAGGCTAACATTCTGACAAGACTGACAAGGAGAGCAGACACTTATACCCAGGGGAAGGTGAAAATAGTGCTTGGAAAATGGATTTTCTGACGATGGGTTTCAATGTGCAATGGTCTATGAACCCATGTTGTTGTGCCGGTGGTAAATAAAAAGCATTAACTGAACAAACGTAACATGTTTAAGAGCTTCTGCTCATGGAACAAAGCCATAGCAGCGGAAAAAAGCCAATCGTAAACAGTACCCGAGCAGGGGTTTCAAAAGTATAGCGAAAAGGCACGAGAAGCCTTTTTACAATGTCCTATTGCATCCTGTCTAATTTTACAGCATGCTCGCCAGTCGATCCTTTGCGTAGTGGGTAGAATCCTCTACACACAGCTGACTAGGGTAGGGGGGGTTATCCAAAATGGTAAATTCCTCATGAGACTCAAAAAATCTCAGTAGTGTGTGTATAATACAGGGGTAGGTAAATGTTTTCTCATCAAGTGCCATTTCAGTCTTCATAACCACCGGAGCAACACATTATTGAAGGGGTATGTAGGCACTCAACCAGCAATATTGATAAATATACAACAGCAGCTTGTCTATGCACATATCTGCTAAATTGCTTAGTGCATTTTGTAATCAACCTGACTGAAACCTGTGGCGTGTTCCATAAAACAAGTTTACTGAATAAACCAGGCTCTTGTCAGTTTGTTCAATTGAGTTCAGACTCTGTTACCATGAAAACCTATAGTGTGAAACTGGGCTGGTCCTGGAAGGCTTACTGTCAGGCTGGTGTTGGCCATGTTGGTTCTTAACCAGATGTTCCTGTAACACTTATCTAATTCTAATTCTAATTTGATACTAACCTACATAGCCTATGGTAAACTTATGGCTGTATGGTAGTTTAGGATATCAAGTGTTTAGGCTGATGCTACATGTATCTAAATCATCCCACAATAAGTATCATAGCTTCATATTGGTAGCAGCAACCTACAATTGCAAAATAAAATGTAAATCGATCTACCATTTTCCTGATGCAAAATGTTAAAAAGTTAGGCAACTTAGAAGTGTACGTGTACGTTTTTTAAATTCAATGAAGTAAAGGTCTATAAAAAGGATGTCATACGTAGCCTACCGGTCACGTCAATCATGAAATGTCATTTTAATTTGATTAAGAGGTTGATGAGGAAGTTGTCATAGTATACGGCTTACAGAAAATGTTATTTCGAGAAGAGGTCGCATAGCCATGAACATTGCATTTTGCCTTGGTGGATCAATATCATCCCTGCTCTACTGCTTCAGCTGCTTAAGAATGGAGTGCACCCACAGTTATCTTGACTTGAATTAGTCAGATGGCTTGAACTAGATTGGGCTTTTATGGAAACCCTGTAGCCCCAACTGACTTTGTTAATTCAAGTTGTCAGGTTTTGGACTTTTTTCCAGCTTTTTCCAGCTGTCCAGCTTTTTTTACTGCCCTTTATGGAACAGGCCTTTAGACACCTGATTGTACTGTTTTGTATTATTTTGCATTTAGCTGATGTTACTCAAACAGAAAACTGTTAACCTGAGAGGTTTTTCATTTTTATTTCAACAGACAGGGAATATAAGAGTTCGTCCTGACTCATTATCATTACCTGTACTGAGGTCAGGTCAGGTCCTCATGCCCTCACATTTCCCTCAAAAGAAATTCCTCTCAGGTTCCCATGCGATCCTAGTTTAGAAACAGCTGCTATCGACTCATTCAAAGATGAATGGTATGGGCATTGGAGTGTAAAGCCACTCATTCACTCAACTTTTTCTTCATACTGAAAATTCTTTCCTTCTTTTTAAGGACATTTATCTACTCCTTGCTCAACAAAGGCCAGCCTTCCCCTCTCTACATTGTTGTCTCTGCAATGGTCTTTTGCACAGTCAACGGTTTTCTCCAGGCCCACTTCTTGCTTCACTGTGCCACCTACGATGGTGCCTGGCTGACAGACATTCGTCTGAGTTTTGGTGAGTGAGTTTCATTTGACTGTGATACACTAAGTTACATTGTGTTCTTTCTTCGTGCAGTTAACAACATAGACTTTTAGCTAGCATTTTATGTTTTGACAGAACATGAGTTGAGCTCTGTACTACTGCATTGTTTGGTTTTGAACAACAACTTAATTGTATTCTCCCTTTTTCGTTAGGTTTACTTCTGTTTTTCGTAGGTATGGCTATAAATATTCACAGTGACCATATTCTGCGAAATTTGAGAAAGCCAGGAGAAGTTGTTTACAAGATTCCTAAAGGTATTATGACACTTCAGAGGAAACAGTTTGCTAGCAGCTGCACATACTATAGGCAGTCAAGGTTGCTGGCCTTTTAAAGAATTACAGACAGGGGGTAATGATTTGGCTCTGTGGGGGTGGGGGGGCAGTTGAGGATTTTAGTTGACTAATGAAAGGGGGCAAGGACGAGTTACTTACCAGGAAGGGGTATAGGGTAATGGGGCCTGGATCATCTGTGCCCTTTCACCCTCTGACAGCTGCATTGCCAGGGAGGACACTGAGTGGAGAAAATATCTCTTGACAAATGTTGAGGAAAGAGCTATAGGTTTTCTCAGGAACATGTGTATCATTATCCATAAACACTTTTTTAAATGCCAGATTGGTCCCATCCACAATTTATTACACTTTCTCTCAATTGCTTTGGTACAATTCTTCAATAATAATTTATGTTTTCAAAAACAACATGTGCAAACCTCCAAACCCATCGAGCACCTGTTTGCGAAATATTTGAATATCTCATTATTTTAAAAAGAATGGCTGATCTTTTATTACATCTAACGTAATGAATACCATTGGCAAAATTACCAATTAAATATATCTTGCTGATAAAAACTGATTGTTGTTTCTCAGTTGAATAGTTGTACTCTCCAAAACATGTCTAAATTATTTAACTGTATTAATCACATGAACATCATTCAATATTACATCCGGTTGGCAAAATCTGTCTGGTATATATAGCATAGACGTCATTACAGTAATTTCAATTTTGGGAGGTACGTTCACCAAAATTAGTAAATTACCAATTAGCTGAAACCTGAACTAATACAGAAGAAAAGTAGCAGGCATTATGTCAATTAAAATCTGTGGCCAGACAGATAGGAGCTACGAGACATCCAGTGAGGTGGAGTATTTGGTGTAGTACTGCTTTACTGTGTTACTTCTTACATTCTAGTACTTTCCTTGTTTATACATGCATCACATTGCATGTTATCCATTTCCTTTTACCATCACTATAATGTAAGACTTGAACAAAAACGTAGTATTCATTTCTGTGGAACTGTGGCTGTAATATACTGTAAAGCCTTACTAATTGAAAACAACTGAAATATACAGTTTAAATAAGTATTGAATGTATTGCACAACAGACTTAGCTAGCTAGACAAAAATAACATTGGTACATTGGCACAGTAAACGTTCAGAGTCATTGAAACTAGTAGGACAAAACTGAATTGTGGATACAAGGAACATTATCATGGTGCACTACCTCACTGATAAAACATCTTACGTTGTTTACTCACTATACCAAGGGAACCTTTTATATGGGGGGGCATTTTATTTTAAGACACTTTTTATAAAATACTGAGATTTGAAGCATGAGTCAAATGCTATAGGTGAGTTTTGACCTTTTGCAGGTGACTTTTCGTGTTGAGCTGTACCACAAAAGTAGTTTTAACAAATGCACTTAAGAGCTTTGAGAATGGTACTACTGTTTCAAGAAATAAACCAAAGCAATTGTGAAAAATTATGTTGACATTATTTCCTATTTCATAAATCATTTCCTTCAATTCATCTATAGGGTTCATGTACTGCAAAGACCGGTTAGGAAACTTTGTTTATTTTCTAAGAATTTGACATTAGTTTCAACATAATATATTAAGAACCCACATAATTAATCATTGGTTAAAGGTGCCATGAAATCAAATATCAATTACAGTAATTTTCTCCTAAAATGTTTTTTCTTCCAAGGTGGTATGTTTGAGTATGTATCTGGTGCAAACTTCTTTGGAGAGATCATAGAGTGGGTTGGATACGCCATTGCGACATGGTCCATAGCGACATTCTCATTTGCCCTTTTCACTGTGTGTGCCATTGGACCGCGAGCTTATCATCATCACAGGTAGTTCTCTCAGAACCCAGAGATATCTGTGTAGGTATTATAAGTAATTATATGTATATACTGTATATGAAAAACTAATGATGCAGTAGTTTGGTGTATGTCTGCTGATGTCATTAAGCAGTGGTATTCTTTACTCCATTGCAGGTATTACAAAGAAAATTTTATTGAGTATCCCAAGACAAGGAAAGCAGTGATACCTTTCTTACTCTGAAGAAGAAAAACTACCTTCAAAAGCAAAGCTAAGAGCCCAGATGCAGGCTCATACAGCCTCACCAAGACGTTACTACTTGACTTGTCCCCTAGCGAACATGAAATTGTATATCACAATCCACTTCTCCATCATACGGTTTCATGATAATTTAATGTGAATGTATAATAGATGTGGGGTATATAATAGATGTCGTATATTATACATTTAGTAATATAATAATTTGATCTGCAGTTATATGCTGCGTTCCATTTGACATAGGAAATACAGACTCGGAACATCAAACCCAAGTTGTCCGAATTGATTGTGTTCCAAAAGTCCCAGTTGAATCCCCTTGATAAAAATGCATTATGCTATACTTCATGCATACTTACACCATTTCCACAAATCCCAAGGCGTTCACAGGCCAGCCAAGTGACATTGTCCTTCCAGCGTGTCCTGGGCCGACTCCCAGTTGGACATGGCCAGAACACCTCCCGAGGGAGGCGTCCAGAAGGGATCCGAAACAGATGCCCGAGCCACCTCAGCTCTAAGCTCCTCTTGTATGACCGAGCTCCTCACCCTATCTCTAAAGGCATGCCCAGACACTCTGAGGAGGAAACTAATTTCGACCACTTGTATCTGCGATCTGGTCCTTTCTGTCGTTACCCAAAGCTCATGACCATAGGTAAAATAGGAATGTAGATTGACCAGTAAATTGATAGCTTTGCCTTGCGGCTCAACTCCTTCTTCACTACAACGGTCCAATACAGAGACCGCATCACTGCAGCCGCTGCACTGATCCGCTTGTCAATCTCAAGCTCTGTCCTTCGCTCACTCGCGAACAAGGATCTTGGCTGTTTCACACTCGGCTGCATGCCGCTCCAGTGCACGCTGCAGGTCGCAGTCCGATGAAGCCATCAGGACAACATCATCTGCAAATTGCAGAGATGAGATCCTGTGCTCCCTGAACTGGACACCCTCCGGCCCCTGGCTGTACCTAGAAATTCTGTCCAAACAATGAACAGAACCAGAGACAAAGGGCAGCTCTGGCGGAGTCAAACATGCAATACCGGCAATGCGAACACTTCTCAGTGGCGATCCATTTGACACTTCCAACTACGAGGTTGGATATCCCATCTGTCAAATAGATAGCAACAATAGACATGATGCTTAACTGAAACACACCACTAGAGGGCACTAATATGTATCATTTACACAGCAATAAGAAAGTACAGCTCTTAGATCTTGACAATACTGTACATTGGACCTCAATCTAATTCACAAGTGCAAAAATATTCTATTCATACAAAAATAATACAAATGCTAAATTACCCTTTGATTCATGACACATGGGCACAGATCAATTGTTTTAATTACCCAGAATCATTCTAAATTGATTGGTGTGTGCATCCTATTTTCTGTTTTCATACTGCCACGCCTCCATTTCTCCATACAGAAATATATTTGCCTAAGAGTGTGTCATGGAGAATATAGTGATGTTGTTGAAACAGTGGAAAATGGCCCCTGAATCAAAATAGAAAGAAATTATGGGCCAAATCAAGAAAATCCAAGACTGTAAATGAGCATGTTCACATTGATATGAACATTCTTGTAGGCTTAGACTGGAACAGTTTTTAAAGATTGTTATTTTAATCAAGACCAATTCAAAATGTATGAGGATGAAAGAGTGCCAGTTCCATGTTTATGTAATAGATTTGGCCAAGGCATTAGTAGCTTAAGGGTTTTAAATATTGTCCATTAAAGCCTTTTTCAATGAATGCAGTTTTAATATGCTTAAAAGGTGCAAAGATGCATATTTAAGACAGCCGACCCTTCACTACTTCTGTGAGTGGTCTGAGGCAGTTCTATATTTGTGTGCAGAGAGAGTACAAACATTTTCAAATAAGAAAGAATTTATAGAATTGGATCAATAAGTATGCATGGTTTATGAAGAGACATGCATGAGGACTATTTGTGAATGAGGCCCATTATCGATTCATGTATCAATGGCGGTGGCATCTGTTCATGATCTATTTGCTTGTCAAGTGAAAACAATAAATAGTTATGATTGAACAACAGAGAATCATTAAGTTTCACATATTGCGCTTTCAGCCAAGTAATGTGGACAACACTGATCACAAACGATCATGCAAGGGCAAAGGCTCTGAATACTCATCTAAATGAAACAATTTAATCTTAAATTTAAATTAGTTGATTTTCCTAAAAACATGTTTTCCCTTTGTCATTATGGGTAATTGAGTGTAGGTGTATCAACACAATAAAATGTGCTAAAAGTGAAGGGATCGAAATACATTATCAAGCTTATGTTAAGAACACACCATCATATAAATGAACCTGACTCTTGACTAAAGGTGCCACCCGTTTATTTGAAACTGAGGAACACAAGTAGTGCGACTACAAAAAAAAATCAATTTGGAGTTTCCCTCATTTCCAGATAAAATCTCCAATGTATTTACCCCTAATATTAACACACAAAACAAATGTCCACTGATAAGACAGGTTCTCTTCACAGTCACTCATTATCAGCCTTATCTTTAATGGCCATTTCCGAACGAACGGCACTCCTCATGGCCCGCTGCATGAGCCACGTTCCTAGATGGATGCTTAGAAACGCCCCTCCTCCCACCCACAGCCAGTTCTTCCTCAACCAGCTCTGAGTCTTCATCGTTTCATCCACTAAAATGTTTAGATATTTGATTTCCTGTAAGAGAAACCAGAAACATCTAATTACTTTTAACCAAGAGAACTCTTTTGCTATGTCTGCTTTGATTAAATAAAAAACAATTTATACAGGAAAGCATAAAACATATGGGTACATACATACAATTAAAGAAATGCATCCTTGTACACATACATAATCATACAAAGTAAAACAAGATTTTCATCACTCTTATTGACCAAAGATTTAGGCACAAGCTAAAGCCTGTTATGCCTACCATTAACCAAGTAGCACTAATGCACATTCATTTAATGCGAATGATATTGGATATTCTGAATATATATTTAGCAGAACATGCATTCCACAATAATAAACAGCTATTATTATTACTAGCATTACTTTTATTATAATCAAAATTCAGTATATCTTTTCATTACCAATCTTTTATACGTTTTTTTTAAACTGTGGTAATGAAGGAGCCTTTTTTAATTAATCAGGGAAGTTATTCCACAACAGAACACCTTTAGTAGATGGGCAGTTTCTTATTAAATTGGTTCTACAATATTCTTTGTTTAACAAATCTGTCCCTCTAAGGTCACAATTACATATCTTGACTCTTCCATCCTCTGTTCTTCTGCTCAATTTGGATTTTTCTCCTGTACTAGAACTGGCGCTGCGGTAGCCTGGTAAAACTTTTGTAAGTACAATCAGCAAACGGAGGGTCTGGCTGAGAACGACTACGTTAATGTTGCAGGTTAGTTTTAGTTGTAGTTGAGTAATGGCAGCAGAGAAAGATGTGAGCTACACTTCGGCCTGTTATGGCAATGCTGCCGAATATCCAGAAGTTTAAGCCGGAGTAAGAACAATATTTACTAAGTTTTGCTAGTGGGCTTGATGTTGTGGCCTTCCTCCCTATGAAATTCAGGAGAAGTTTGATTATCCAGATAGCTCCGTTAGTGGTGAAGGAGTTGGCTAAGGCTAACACTAGCAATCGGTTACCTTCAAGGAAGGTTAATGCTTGTCAATGGGGAGAGCCCAGACTCTGTGCAAATGAAAAGTATGAGAGTCTGGTAATACCAGGCTAGCAATTACTATCTCTCAAGCTAAACATAGCTTGCAAAAACAGAGTGAGAGTTTGTTGTTTTGCCTTATACATACGTTTTGCAGCGTACAATTCTACCAAGTCATGAGATTTGTATGTTTTCAAATGAATGAACAAAGTATTTGTTGTGGTATTATATGGATGATGTGTAATTAATCTGATGATCTTTTTTTTAGTAAAATACTGAAGTAGTTCTAGATTTATATGTATTTCCATAGATTTCTAGTCCATAATGTCAATATGGAGTGAACTGTGCAATATATATCTATATATAGATATATATCTATATATACTGTATTTCTGTCCACAACACTGCAACTTAACAAAATTGCAATTGTTTTAAGTGTGTTACTATGAACAGGAAAACTGCAATGAAGTACACTACATAGCAACATTTTAAACCCTATTAGTTAAATGTGACGGAAGATACACACCTCTTCTATCCACACTACTTTGTCTTTGAAGGAGTTGGTAGTTGGGCAACAAAAGCCACAATGCCTGGCTCAGGAGTATAATTGTCTTTGTCCTTTCGAAGCAAAGGGTTAGACTTGACAGTGTACCAACCCCAGTGTATGAGTCCAAGACTTGTTCCCATTACAATAAGGACTTTGTAACTCTTCCAGATTTCTCGTACACCCATGACTTTAAACCATTTGGCTAGACAAATAAGCAAAGGAAGAATGAGTATCAGTAACAGTAACAGATTAAATCATTAAATATAACTCCATCAAAGCAAGCCAATCCTAAACTAAGTTACACAAGTTTTCGTGTAACAGATTAAAGACTAGCCAAGAGATAAACGATTCAGAAATGGTGCTTTGGTTTGTCATAGGTATATTGGCAGCTCTTTCCTTCGTGTAATATTAGATAACAGTTAGCTAATACTATTGCCATTTTACTGCAAATGTGAGGAGTCTTGTCTGCTTTCTGCTGTATAGCTATCTTACAATTTTACTTGCACGTCTAAATAGACCACAGGAGATTGAATAATGTTAACAAAGCAAAGTCTCAATTTATTGACTCCAATCATTCTCCTTGACAACCCAAGCACAGTTGCATAAAGGTTGTCGTTTGCTATCAAGTAGCTGGTTACATCGCTCTATAGTTTGGCGCTAGAACAGCTTGCCAGTTTGCTGCATAGCTTTCAATCTAGATATTGCTTCTAACAACATTTGCGTACGTTCAATTAGAGCAAGTGAATTGAATTACAGTTAGTAAAGACTTACAACAACCTTACCTTCAAATACGTACAGATTCTCGTGCAGCTAGCATTTTGGGGTCTTTCGGTCAACTTGAACGCGCCTGTACATTAATGTCTGTAATATTTAGATTCATAGAATGGTCTGACAGAGCTATTATAGCTGATGCACAGGGCGCATTCTATCTTAAGGTGTGGTCACTATAAATGTATTGGTGATATATGAAGCTACGTGAGTGACAGTAACCACTGGGAAGTTTTATAGGCAATATGTTAGACGCCTAAACGATTAACCTTATCTTGTCAGTTTTGCATGTATAAAGTTACAGAATAAGCAACATTTGTGTCCTATACACGTTTTAGGACTTTAAATAATAAACCTTATTATTATGCATATATTACACCTTAGTGTTTGTATCCAACCTGCTTTTAATCTAAGTGCTTTTCAACGACAGGGGGCGGCATTACACTGTACTTTAGACTGGGGAATGAGTATGAGAGAGAGCGAGAGAACTTTCATGAGCACGTTAGCCAAAATGCAATATTTCAAAATCTCTAAATGTACACAGCTATACAGCAGATGTATCCAACACTTCAAATACGTGAAAAACATTTGCAGCTTGATCAACCTCTTAGAATGTGAACCTTAGGGACGTATGGCTGATCTGCACACTCAGTAATAACAGTAACAATCTTTTGACACAGATAAGGCTTGGTACGGTTTAAATCGCTTCTGACATAGACCAGATCCTAGCTGGGGATTAGTTAGGAATTAATGAGAATTTTGCCTGCCCACACTTGGCTGAGGGTGCATGAAGACAAGCAGTCACTGATTGCAAGTCTCCCCACTCTCTGGTTTGATTCGAGATTCATCTCCATTCATATATAGATATAGTGGTTGACTTCATTTAATTTCAATTCAAGTTCATTCTTAGAATTTCTTCAAATACAGTTCAAATAGTTAGTCTAACTTTAGTGCAAGAACATTGCAATGGCCACCAAAAAAGTGAATATTACATCTTATGTCTGTTAGGTGTTGAAGTTTGATGAGAAACAATGACTTCAGGTTTTTGTAGCCCCGCACAAATGACACTTCATAAAAGAAAGGAACTGGACTTTCATTGGAAATGGCCTCTAGAAGACCCTTCCTTTATAGTTTCTTTCTGTGAGAATGAGCAACCAAACTAAACACATTTACAGTATTTGCATTTGGATATGTGAAGGACACGTAAGCTTTGGATACATTTAAATAAAAACATCTTTAGGGTGTTAGACAGATTGGATGGATGGCAATATGTTTATTGTGAATAATTGTGAACCCATTTTGTGAACAGTATCTTAAATTACAACAACAGTGGACATGTCGACAATTGAGCAAAGCCATTTTAGACAGCTATTGTCAATATTCAACCCAAGTTATTCAGATACAAATTCCAGACTATTTTTGAAATGGCATTTCTTACACTGTGCAGCCAAGGTCAAGCTATGGTATCTAGAGGGAGTTAAAGGGTGGGCAGACAATTTATTGACTGGACTGCCCTCATATCGGTCTAGTCAATGTCAATCTGCAAGGTTTCAGCAGGGTTTGTGTTTGGGTGAAAGAACGGCAATGTGGTACAATGGAAATCTCTACAAAAACATTTCGGTCCAACAGTACCTGTTAACATAGATAGATATTACCATGACAATCATGATTTCACTCCTTCCCATACATTTGAGCAACAAACATTGTGTTTTCCTTTGGTTAGCTTGTTGATTTACTTCATTAGTATGGCCAAATAATTTTATATCCATGACCCACCCATGCAATTCTACAGCTAACAACATTTGTTGCTTATCACATTACTTGAAGCACAATTAAGTTTTGCTTATGCTATTCCACTCATTTTTTTGGAAATTACTTACTGTGCTGGATTTTTAAACAAAGGCTGATACTTAAATGTCACTCAATAGAAACATATTAAAATTATACTTAATTTGTCAGAGACCGATCAAGTTGAAACAGTACAAAGAAGGAACACAGGGAGAAAGAAAAATTAAGATTTTCTGAAGACTTAAGAGAGATATGAACATTGCTGCTAAACTGCATTGTCTAACTGTGAGAAAGTGTTGGAGGCTGCTTTTTAGGCTGGTCTCTTTAGGCTTCTTCTTGAAGCCTACATCATACATCATGAACTTACAACCAATACAGAGCAATTGGATTGGATTGAAAATGTCTGGAATTGGAGTAATCTAATTTTGTATAGTCAGTGTTACCAAGGTTTGCTCATTAAGGTAAACATATCCAGTGGCAAAATAGTGTTTGTGCAGGTAGTACCGGTAACATGTTGACACACATCTACGTCATGGCACAGTTTCTCCACACGTGGACAGGTCTAATGACTCTTCTTTAAGCAAGGGTTTCAAGGAGATGTCAAATACAGTATTGCGTCAGCTGTCAGTAAATTAAAATATTCTGCTGTCAGTCACTGAGTCAGCAACATGCTAAACAGAAATGTAAGAAGCTTTGTATGTGTGAAGAAGGATATATTGATACATACAATGATTGTGTGTTCAGGAGAGAGAAAATTATAAGAATAAAAAAGAAGACTCAGCATTGGAGGGAGGGTGGAAAGGTTTTTATTGATGGCCTGGGGCAACATGATGGTGTTAAGTTCCCATTGAGTGTTGGCATGTGCACCCTAACACAGACGAGCCAACAGCAGCAGGCTGCAACAGATGACTCAATCACACTACTATTCACAAGAGCTTTACAGTTCAAACTTCTTGTAACTGAACACTTCAAATACAATATTATCCCATGCTGTAGAAATGCTATTTAGACTTTGGAAACATTTTATTTAGCTTAAAAATGTTGACAAGAAGAACAGGATTGACATGTAACATTTTATGTCCACTGGAAACAAATTTGAATAAGGAATAGTCTGGATGTGTTATGAACTGTAGACAAAAACAATCTTTCATTACAAAATATAGAATTTAGTCAGAATTAGAATAGAACTGTGCAGTTCAAATCCTGCATTATATTAATCTTGGTCACTTCACGGCACCACCTACACCTTGATGCTTTTTGTTTGACTAGTTTGTCTCCCAAGTGGCATTTTAGAATTGCCATGGCAAATGTGGAACACACATTAAAAATATCATGATGATTTGCAAGATCTTCTAATACTAAGCTAAATCTGCCAAATGTATCAGGGATCGTGTGAGCCTCTCATGAAATGTGTGAACCAATCGACTCTGCTTGAAGAAGGGGAACACCACTGAGAGTGACCAAAAATCATACATGACTGTAATATAGTTGCTTTTCCCTGTGATAATTTCCACTACACTTGTATTTACAATAGTGTGATCTTTAAATGCACAAAGATGCTAGTTCATATTTCTGGGTAAAGGGGAGAGAGAAATGGAACCAAGCATCTAGGACCACTGATTCAAGTAAGAACTTTATCTTCAGTGTTGGGTGTTAATATAGGAAACAAACCAGTCCAGATGTCTCATTATAAGGGGTTGGGTTCCATTACACACTGTTGTCTTAGGTATAGAGTACATGACCAAATGCTCTTGAGGTTTTTTTTTAGTTAATTTGACATGTTCAATGTTGCCATCTAGTAGGACATTTGATCATATTTGATCACATTTCATCTGGACCACAGTCTGGACCACAGTGTGGACCCCAGTCTGGATTACAGTGTGGATCACAGTATGGACTAGAGTATGGACTACAGTCTGGATCACAGTCAGTACCACAGTATGGACCACAGTCTGGATATACAGTCTGAACAATTCCAAATTTGAATCACTAAAACCTGAACATGCGTTTCAATCCAAGGTGCTCATGTAAACCTAGTTTTCCACATTAATGGCTCTATTGATATTTATGTATTATGTATTTAAACCCTGTTGTGTTTGTGTCTTCGTATGCGAACTGAAGCTTGTGGATTTAGATAAGGGGCTAAAGTGACATGACCTTTATAGTGCACTGATGCATGTCTATGTTTCCACTGTCATCGTTCTTATCAAGACCTATCTGTTTGGCTGCATTATAGAGAGCAGACGTTTATCCTTCACATGACCTTGGAGCTGAGAGCGTCAATACAATTTAGATATTGACTGTTTTAGTAAAATAATTTTAGAACATGTCTGACAAACAAACGTTTGTCAACTTTTCAAAAGTTATTTTAAAAGAAGTGGCTTTTATTTTAGCCTCCTAAAATGTTTATTGAACATAAAATTACAATGAGGACAATTACACCTCAAACGGTCAAAATATTTTCAAATGTAGCCTGGTAGTTAAATTAACTTAAGTGCTTTCTGGGCCTCTTTTGTGCCGAAACCGTCAAAAAGCAAATGCTCCAACTGTTTGATATCTTTCATCACGTGCGTTTTACTTCTCTTCCTTGAAGTTTGGAGGAGAAAATGGCTAAAATGGCAATGCCTCTGTCACACCACTAACTATTTACATGGAATTAGAGCATAAAACCCTATCACAAGCAGTTGTGTTTCACTCAAAACCACATGGCCACACATGAACTGCTGTGACGCAAGACCAGTACTCTCTAAAAAATACATTTGTCTGTTTTGAAGTTCTCACAGGATGGACCACGCAAAACACACACATCCACAGCAGCCACTTGCCGTAGCTGCTAAACACATCAAGTTTGAATTGAGACGTGTGCATGTCCAGTCTGTGAACTGAATTTGGAGTATCTTTGTTAAGAGTTTGACAAAAGTAGGAAACAAAGACTCTAGCAATTACTGGCACTTCTGAGTGGTAATACACAACCAATAGTTAAACAAATATTAACCATATTATAAAACTGAAAACTCAAAATGCCAAAATGTGAGATATATTTAGCCGTTTTAGTGGCCTAATAGAGCACAAACAAAGTATGTGATGATTTAATTTAAAAATACATTTCTCCCAAATGAAGGTTACACAATTAAAACATAAAACAACAAAAAGATTTTTGCAAGTAATATTGACCAAAATGAAACCATGAACTCTACTTTGTGACGCTTACCTCATTCCTTAGGAACTGGGTTGAGTTGTGACATCACTTCCTGTTTCACTGAAGTAAGAAAATAGTGCGATAAAACCTGTTAAGAAGAAAGAGATTGATTGTATGTTATTATGTGACAACAGCCAGGTTCAGCCCGAAAAGGCAACGTGGGACCACATTCCCTCAGGCCCACCACCCACAGGAAGGTGTTACAAGGCAGCAAGAACCCGAATCAGACTCAGAGGGACATAACAGATCATTTGTTGACACAAAGAGACCAAGATAGGGTACAGACTGGAGTCTTCAGATAGGTGCCGTGGCAGGGCACTGGTAGATCCCAAAGGTAAGCACGGAGGTACTGGCAGGGTTATACAGGCGAGGACAGGAGACGGAAGACGGGAGCAGAACAGATAGGATTCCACAGATAACAGGTTTCAGAGCTGGATCACACACACAGTCAAGTGAGTGTACGATCTGGCAGAGTGGAGAAGGTTGAGCTGGTTCTTGTATGTCTCTTGATTGCAAGTGACTGCGGCTGGTGAGGGCTTGGGGCTCTACCACACCTGTAGGGAAAAAGCAGAAGGGGGGGGGGAGAGAGATGGGAGGCCACTCAGGGAGTGGCTGTGTCTGATGAGGGTGTGGTAGAAGTTGCTTGTGGGGCTGCTGTGACAGAAGGACCATAAGGGGTCATTGCAGTGTGTTTTGTGTGGTGGTCAGGGGCAGGTGACTGGAGACCATGCGCACGGTCTCTAGCGCCGAGGACACGGAATTTCATGGAAGGGCCTGAGCTTGTGCGGTAGGTCGAGCATTGCCAGCTATGTATAGTCGGCCTTGCCTCCACGCACAGCATGTGTTTCGGATCCACTATCCTTGAGAGAGGCCGGACTCTACCTTTCTCTGGCGTTGCCCGTGGTGAGAGGCTGCGAGCTGGTGTGGGCTTTCTTATAGCCCCACAGCTAAGCAGCCACATGTTGGAGTTTAACCCAGTGAAACAGAGGCTTGTGTACCTGCACTTTCAAGACAAGTACAGATCTCTCACTGCTGTTTGGCCGTAGGGTACCTGGCCTTCTTGGAGTCCCTGGGAGGGGTACTGGACAGTGCATCGACCGGGGACTGTTCTGGGGTATTGTTCTGCTGGGAGACTTCAACGCACATGTGGGCAACCACAGTGACACCTGGGGAGGAGTGATTGGGAAGAACGCCCCTCCCCCCCCGATCTGAACACAAATGGTGTTTTGTTATTGGGGACTTCTGTGCCAGTCATGGTTTGTTTGTGTCCTCTGACCTGAGGCCGTATGTCTTGGACACCCGGATGGAGAGAATGGATGGAGCTGTCAACCAATCACAACCGGTTGTGAATTGGATCGGCTGGTAAGGGAGGAAGCCGGACAGACTTGGCAGGCCCAAGCGTATCATGAGGGGCTGTTAGGAACGTCTTGTAGGGCCCTCTGTCAGCGGATGTCTTCAACTCGCAACTCCGGGAGAGTTTCTTCCAGATCCCTGGAGGGACTGAAGACATTGAGTCTGAGTGGACCATGTTCTCGGCCTCCACTGTCGATGCGGCAGCCTGGAGCTGTGTTCGTAAGGTCTCTGGTGCCAGTTGTGGCGGCAATCCCAGAAGCTGGTGGTGGACCCCGCAGGTAAGTAAGAGAAGCAGTGCGGATGGAGGTGCGGATGGGTAGCTGTTCCTCGACTGAGGACGTTGTTGGACGGTGGAAGGAATACTTTGAGGATCTCCTCAATCTTGCTCCCACGTCTTCCGAAGAGGAAGCAGAGGCTGAAGTCACTGAGGTGGTCTGTGGACTCCTGGTGACAAGGCCCTGGAGGTGGATGAGATCCGTCCTGACTATCTTAATTCTCTGGATGTTGTAGGTCTGTCTTGGCTGACACGTCTCTGCAACATTGCGTGGTGGTCCCCTTATGTCAGAAGGGGGACCGGAGGGTGTGTTCCAACAATAGACAGTCAAACACTCCTCAGCCTCCCTGGTAAGGTCTACACAAGAGTACTAGATAGTCAAACCTCGCATCCAGGAGGAGCAGTGAGGTTTTCCTCCTCACCGCGGAACACTGGACCAGCTCTATACTCTCCATTGGGTGCTCGAGGGTTCATGGGAGTTTGCCCAACCAGTCCACATGTGCTTTTTTGGATCTGGAGAAGGCGTCCAACCGTGTCCCTCTTGGTGTCCTGTGTGGGTTTTCCGGGAGTACGGGGTCCGGGGCCCTTTGCTCAGGATGGTCCTGTCCCTGTATGACCGGAGCAGGAGCTGTTTTCGCATTGTCGGTTGTAAGTCAGATCTGTTCCCGGTGCATGTTGGACTCAACCAGGGCTACTCCACCAGGGCCGGAGGTTGTTGGATTTGGGGAGCACAGGATCTCATCTCTGCTATTTGCAGATGATTTTGTCCTGGTGGTTTCATTGGACCAGGACGTGCAGCGTGCACTGAAGCGTTTTGCAGCCGAGTGTGAAGCGGCCAGGATAAGAATCAGTACCTCCAAATCCGAAACCATGGTTCTCGACCGGAAAAAGGTGGCTTGCTCTCTTTAGATAGGTGGAGCTGGAGGAGTTTTGTGACAGATATACTAGTACAGCATACCAGATATACTAGTTTTCTATCAGTAACATGACATTATTAAGGGAAACTTAATACTTTATACTAGGTTATAAATAAAGCACCAGAGGCATACGTTTGTTATTACGGGCCCCAGTGCACGTCACTAAAATGTTCCTTAAAGTACTAATATTTATAAATACGCTAGTTAGTTGGTTATGAAACTCACACACATGCACCATTCGGCATATACATATATGTACTTGCATATATACAACAATGTGTGGAATTTGACATTTGAATGAATAAATTAGACAATTATTTTGGTAAAGTAGAGAGGTCAAGCGAAAGCCATCAGGACCACGGATTGCGCTTTGACACACGTAAATGTAAACAGCAGGTCAATGTGTTACAGAGCACACAGTGGAATGACACAGATCGTAAAAACACCAGTGCTCAGTGGTGACCTGACTCCAAAATGATAACAAACTATTGATAAACGGCATGGCATCCCATCAGATGCATCACTGCTCTGATTCTGTGACAATATTGAGTGGCATGTAGTAAATGTGCTCTGTATTTCTTGTGCATTCTAATGAAAGTAAAAAAGGTAGAAATAGCAAGTGAATATCACATTTATCTTTGCCTATATCTAAGTCAGTCAATTCACGCAAAGGTGAGACCACTGCTGTCCTCCAAACTTCCATCTGGATGGCCGGCTCTCAATGGGCCCTCAGACCTCACAGGCCCCAGTGTGACTGCACTGCCTGCCCTGTCTATATGTACACATCTATAAAGCACACTGTTTATGAAGGTTGCATTACATAAAGCTCAAGTTTGGAAATGTTTCTCTGGTTGCTACGGGAGTGAGTGTGGTTTTTCATAAATGCTAGTATGTTGTATCAAATCTTGTGATACAGTACATGTTGAACTCCAAAAATCTGATAGTTCAAAAGTTAAGCAGAGAAGAACAGCTTAAACATTCATTGGGACAGGGAATGGTCTTTTCAGTCTGCTTTTCCCTTTCTCTTTCTGGGTTTGTTCCAGCCTTGGGGAGACTGTTGCAGTTCTCACACAGTCTCTCCCAGGCTGAGTCATGTAAAGTTACATACACACAGACATACACACACTCTTGTTCATGTCCAGCCACACCCCGAATAGAGCATGTGCTATGAAAATAATATGAGTTAGCAGGGTATGTGTGTACTGGATGCTTGCATTCACAGACCTCACACAGACACCAGTCTTGCTTAAATTGTACAGACCAGTTCTCTTTTTCACCGTTAAAACTTACATTCAAGTACGAGAGTAGTTTTTTGTTCTTTAACTGGCAGACAGAATCTTGTTTCCAAGACAGATGATGCAGTTTACTGATACAGCAACAGGACATTTGCATCCAACAAAGTGCAGTGTTGTGTCCTAACCATGGTGAATTGTTTTTATATGCGCTTTGAAGCAGTTAAAGCACATTGATTTCATGACCTGAAAGGACTTCTCAAGCGTTCCTATTGTTTGTATGGTTTTAAATATATATACATACACACACACACACAGATATATATATACACATATACATACATATATATATATCTATATATATATAGATATATATATACATATATCTATCTATATATATATATACATATATCTATCTATATATATATACATAGATACCAGTACAAGACTGGAGTGTCTGTGTGTGTGTGAGAAGGGGGGGTTACATAGGAAAGAGAAAACACACCCATTTGTGAAAAGACGAAGAAGAAAGAAGGGCAGGAAGTCAGACACATTCTTTGGCTTGGAGTCAGTTGAGACCAGAGCAGTGGAGGGTAGAGAGACTGGGTTTCACAAACATGGGGAAACATTGGCATTGGAATCTCTGCATTCCAAAGAAGAACACAGAACAGAAAAAGAAAATCTGGCAATACGCCCAAACGCCGATACAATCACCTACACCAAAAACACCCCAAGAGAGCACATTGGATTGCTCATCAACAACCATTTTTGTTATATATTGCAGCACCCAAAAACATTGTAATTACAAAAGAGTGCACATAAATAATTCCTTATTAAGTAGAACTGCAGCATAAAAGTTTGCATAGTGCACTGGGTTCAAGGAACCATCTGCAAGTTGAGCAAAGTATAGCAGAAAAGCTTGCTTGTGTTTTTGTTTTGCCAGTGTCTCATGCTGTTTATTTGTTAGAAAGACAGGCTTGTTCCCATGCAGGTTCCACCGTGTATGGAGCCTTTTAAATTATCTCACATGTCTCAGGAGATGTGTGTGTGAGGACAGTGATGGTTTGGGGGCCACAGACAAAGTAACCTCTGTTTGGCTTCTCAGAGACGAACGCATCATTAGCCTTGTTGTCTGGGCTTGAAGTGACTTGCATAACCCAGATCTTTGACTAAGAAACCCCATCGAAAACACCACTAGTCAAGGTATTTCTTTTTTGTACAAAATATTTAATAAATATTACTTTTCAAAACAATACTTTTTTCTTATTTCCAGGATCCTCAAAACAAAATACTTTATTCTTAAGTTCTAAAATGCTAAAATCAAATGTACAAAAAATGACTTATCTTCCATTATGAAAGATCCTAAAAAGGGCAAACAACTGAAATAAAGTTTCTTCACAGCCTCTTGATCTCCACTGAAAAGAAGGCAATGTGTCACATGAACGTTTTAAAGTGTTCTTATTGGACCACTCTCTTCAAGTATTAACTTTATTCAAATGTATCACCATAATGCTAATAAATGCAAACATGGATTACATATACATCAAAATAATTGTTTTTGATTTGTTTTTGAAGGATTCAAGGACATTTATGAGTCCCATACTTTACACTTTGTTGTTTACTTACACTGTACATGGAGACATCAACCTTGAACGAAATGCTTGTTCCCTTAAAATAATTTTTTGAGTGGAAAGCAATGCGTCTGCCACATTTATTTTACTTATAAAAGGACACTGCAGCAGCAACATCATTTTATTACTGTCATTTGTCACTTTGCTCCCATTTATATTTAAGCACTTACAAAAAACCCATCCTGGAACATTTAACATAAAATGGTATCAAACAACAAACTACATGTACAAAATAACTTTTTTTCAGGCACAAAAATGCCCACCCTATTGTTAAAAATAAACAATTCTTTCAAGAACACTTTTGGCATTTCTGAAATGTAGTGAAACAATATTACAATCCCAAAAAAGGAAGTTGGAAGCTTACAAAGCTGTCAAACCTTCAATCTAAACAATGAATATAAATAAAAAAGGAATGATATTTTAAGGCTCTTGTTTATTAAGTTAATAAATCAAATATACAAAATGATTAATTAAAAATATTTACAAATCTATACAACATTCTACATCGACACTTACATTCTTCATGTTGGCATGAACTGCTGACAGACTCAACCTGCCCCAAAATAAAAAATTGTAATAAATATTTTTTTTGTGATATTTGTTGTAGTATGGCACCACACAAGCCCACCCAAATACAAAAATAGTTCCAAACCAGAATCCTACATAGATATTGCTCACACACCATTATTGGGTACTAGAAAAAAAGAACAGCTTTCCGAACAACGTAGAATATTTTTTTAACCAACAATGCTTTCTCCATTTACACAAAGCAATGCCTCAGAACTAGATTTGATTCAGATATAAACCTGCAGCACCTGGAAATCCAGCCAACCACAGCCAATTGCTTATTGCTAGTATAAACATACTTTGCTTGTCAAAACATAAATTAACCAGGGAAAGAAAAACATCGTTTTGATTAAAAATCATAACCAGATGAACAACGGACTGTTCCCTGTATCGACTGTCTAGAGACAGTGAAACCGTCTGATAAGACAGCTTTATGCTATACGATGTACTCCAATCGGTTTAAGCTCTGTGCTGACTCCAACTCCCTGTTGTCCTTTTTGTTTGTCCAGTTGGGGTGTTTTCCAGATGTGTGCTGCAGGCTTCTCTCCTCTCGGTCCACAAGTGTGTACGCTGGTTGCCTGGGAAACCTTGCCTTCTGAGGCGTCTTCTCTGACTCCTCATCTTCTGAATGTGTCCCAACATCAGTGTTGTTTGTCCGAATCTTGGTGTTGACTGAGTTCTTGTCCTCATAGAAGTGTGGGTGGTGGTGTAGGTCTTTGCCTGGATGCAGGCTGCTAGAGGAGTTCTTCTCTATGGGATTCTTGATCTGGTTGAGCTGCTCTCTGACGTTGTTGAAGGCATTGTTGTCCTCGGTGATCACTGGCATGGACTGAGTGTTGACGCCCGTGTGAGTACTCTGCTTCCGCCGCCGCTTGAGGCACCATAGCAATGCAGAAGCCATGACCAGGACCCATACAACGATTATCAGGGAAACCAGAAGAGGCACCAGGTAATCTGCTGGAACAAGAGAGAATTATAGGGATGAGAGAAATAAAAAATAATCTGAGAAGGAGTACAATTATCAAAGCATGCCGATTACAATCCTCGAATGGAAAGTCATCAAATGGTGGGTTGATATTGAAAACGCTCAACTGGTTGAGCAAAAATCTAAGTCTGCAAATATCTGGGGGAAATTTCATGTTAAATAACCTACAGATGCGCTAGAAAGGAAGATGTTTCTTACCGCCGGAATTGTGGCTTTGTTTCCTCTGGACACGAACCTCAGCGATGGCTGTGATGATAGTGTTGTTGCCGTTTCTCTTACTAACCAAATCAATGATCTTGTCGGTGATCTCCTTGATGGGTGACTTTCCTCTTCTTGAATCTTCTGTTGACTTAAAATATCAGAGAAACTAGCATTAATAGTGTTACCTGTCTAAAAATCACCGTGTCCTACTATGAGGAAAAACAAACTCAACATTTCTCGGCGTAAAATACTGGGTTAAATTAATAACACAAAAAACACAGTCACACACAAACGTAACTGACAATAATTCAAAGTGAACTTACGATGGTGACATGAATCTCATTGTTGGCTGTGAGCGCTGGCTCACAGGTCATGGAGACAGAGTACTCTGACGAGATGTTCTTCACCACGTACAGGCTTCTCAGCTCGCTGCAGATGTGCTCCACGGTAACGCCCTGGAACATGCATGGACAGAAAGCTTAGAGGGAAACCAAAGCAAAGGCTCATCCCTCATCACCAAGTACAAGTTGTTGAATCAAATTGATTTCCCTTTAGACTAAGTCTCAGCCCACCTATTGTCTAAGTAAATGAACGTATTGTTCATGATCCAATTGAGAACCCCTTTGAGTGAATTACTTAATCCCCTAGGACTTTTCAAGGGAAACTAGGACTGAAATGTGTTTTCTTGTCAACTCACTTGTGGCATTATGTCCTTGTTGAAGGTGAATGTGACGTTGGCACAGTTGCCATCAGGGCGGCACTTGGCACGGATTGGGAAGCGATGAGAAGAAGACCAGCACTCCCCCTGGTTGGGGCAGGGCTTTATGAAGCAACACTCCTCGCGGATTGGCACGCAGGACTGGCTGGATGGGCAATCGGCTCCACGGATTTTACCATGGAGTCTGCATGGCTTGGGACCGCACCAGATCTATATAGAAACCATTGTTGAAACTGTTAGGTCCGGTAACAAGGCACACTGTCTTGTTCTCAAACTGAAAAAAAAAAAGTTTTAACATGCTTCTTTTTAGGTACGTCGAAATGCATCACAGCCTGCTATCATTTTCAAACAACTTGCAATAATGATTCCCACCTTTGTACAAGACACCTTCCCATTGTTGCACTGGCAGGTGTTGCATTCATCATCCCACTTGGTCCCATCAGCAGCCACCAGCCCATTGACAACACAGGGTCTCCCAGTGACTGCAAAGGAGACAAAACAGATTCAGAAATTAATAACAAGGATTCCACATGAACATTGCCTGAGACTTAACTGATATTCAGACTTATTTTTTATACTCCATAGTATAAAGAACTATTACTGTAGTTGCAAACTCCACGAGGAGTGTGAAGCCCTTACCTTCTTGGCACCTGTGTCCTGTTCTACCGGCTGGACACAGGCAACGGTAAGCGTTGATCTCATCTATGCATGTAGAGCCGTAAGCACAGGGCGAGGACTGGCATTCATTGATGTCTGTGGACACATGCAGGTGAAAATGGAAATCTAACAATTGCCAGTCAGTTACCAGTTATGGACCTATCATAGACCCATCATCCTGAAATGCGTCTGTCTGACAGGAAAATATGAGCAGCTCTAGAGAGAGATGGAAATCAAGAATGAGTAGTCTTTAACCTGTCCCAATCTAGCTCAATACTGACTAAGGGTTCAGGAGCACAAGTAGTCAACATTTTGAAGACTAACTTAGAGAGGGTTCAATTTCTGGGAAACTGCAATCTCTTGTACAATTAATCAGCGTCAGCATGCAGGGCTACTGAAAATGACTGGGGAAATTGTAGGGTGCACTTCAGTTTGCTGATTGACATTTATTTAAATTTATATTTTACAACTGATACCTCTGTATATTTTATCTCAAAATATATACATATTTTTTATTTATCTTGAGTTTTTTGCGGTGCTTCAAAACTTTAGTCATTGGATAAATGCTGCAATTATGTTCCGCCCATGGACGCTCAGCGTCTCTGGGGGTGAATTAAAGAGTGGGCTGGCCTGCTACTGCGTAATGATTGGAGTGTCTGTCAAAAGACTGCATGTCCAATTGATTGACAGCGAGTTTGTACTATAAAATGTCACCGAAGCTGTTCGAGTTCAGTCCCATCGTAGATTTAGCTAGAGCCGTTGAGAAACAAACTGTTGCAATCCGTATCTTGGTTGCGAGGCAAAACTGCTAGCCAATTTTCACCATACAGTTCTTACAATTACCACATTTACACCACATTTCTGGTTTCAATTTAAACTAAATCCCATATTTCGTCCTTCAAATTTCTTATAATATTGCTAGATTGTTTGTTCAATCAATAATTCATACGGTAAACTAAGCTAGTGTCGTAGTGGTGAACTAGCCAGCTAGCAAACTACACACAATGGCAAATGTAGGGCAGAATCTACGTATATAATAGGTGGACAATGGTACAGGCTGAAAATGAGCTTCCCCTCTTTGCAAGCCCAGCAGCTGCCACCATTGCATTCCTTCAATAATATGGAACAAAATTTGAAATACGTTTATTCTAATATCTGCAGTATTTCAGATGGAATTGTGATTCAAACAGTACCAACTGCTGACTGAAAATATGCCCCCTAAAACAGAAATGAGTATCACATTTATTTAGGGGGAAATTGCCCGACCCGAATGCAGCTCCAGGGTTAAATGTATAATGCTCAGTCCTCCTAAGGCACGATACTTTCTGAGCAACAGTGCAAACACAGGGATACAGTGGCTAGCAAGGCTAGTGCCAAATCTATATTTCAGTGCTTGGCTCTATGACACTGGGTTTATAGGGCTCGTGAGACTGCTCACCAAAAGAATGAAGGGGACCCACCTGTCCAGCAGATTAAGACATGTTCACAGGTACCAAGTGAAAAGTAACCACAACTTTCCTGGATTTTTAGCTACGGTACTAATGCTGAGGGTTCGCTGATATTGCTGTCGGTCTTGCACTAGAAACACACTGGCCGTGAAGCGCCGCAATTGGCTGCAACTAGAGCAAGGATGTTCACACCTGATGCAAATTTCCCCGCGCCAAGCCTTTCACCTCAGAGCTTTCCTTTTTCACATGTAATGCTGACATCCTAAAAAAAGATGGCACATAAACATGGCAAAGGCTATATTTAGGAAACGTGTTATTCCAACAGCCGCCACAACAGCGTCCCAGCGTCACTCGTTACCTTGTAAAATTGGTGCTGGGGGGTCTACAACTCCCCTTACTTTTGAACTTCCAGAATTAATTACCGTCCATCTCCCTGAATTTCTCTGATGATTTTCAAAATCAACTTGGGAGTTCTCTCTCCGTATGTAAACTGCATGCGTGTGTGGTTTGCAACACCTGACAACTCGTTTCTCTCTGCAAATAGACGTATTGCAGTTAAGAAACAACTAAGGGAATGATAGCTTCACAGATCAAACCATTTATCAATAACCACATGAAACAGACGTTCATTACCAACATTATGTCGGTAGGTTTATATAGGGTGAATGGTGGCTATATATAGGCTGAATATTGGTATCTAAGAACGTAGGCCTCCAAAGTAATATTTCTCATTCATAACAAATTACAAAGTGTATAACTTTACAAATCTTCACTGTAGTCTACAATTAATGTAATAAAATCATTGTAACATGGTTTTTATTCAAATACATCAAATAATATGGTGTATTTGATGATCCTGCAGCCAAATTCGCAAGCGTCTCATGAAAAAAATCGACTGGCTCTCGAAACGATCGGTGCACAGCACGAGGCAATCACAGCGCTTCGTAGCCTGTGTGGCCTGTCCAATTTGATAACATGGACGGCGAGAGAAAAAAGGCGGCCCTTCACAGCTAATTGAGGCGCTTTGCAGCCAGTGTGTTTCTAGCGTTACTAGAACATCATATCTATGCGTCGTAGCTAACGCGAGATGACATAAGGCTAGCACTAAGGTCCCTTACAATCACAAGACACTTTTTGCCACAAATGATCTTCCTAAATCATGCAATGGATGGGGAAATAAAAATACAAACAGTGCAATAAAGACAAAACATTCAGATGGCGACATCTATATAGTTCAAATATTGGGAAAATAATTAGTAACTGGAGAAGGCATCATGTCTGGGGAAATTGTGGGGTGCGCTGGGGTAAGTTGTAGATGGGTGCATTTTAGTTATTTTTTACTTAAATTGTACAACTGATATTTTGTATATTTTAAACAAAACACATGCTTATTATGTATCAAGATAATATGCATTTTAAAAGCATACATTTTTTGCTGCTCATTTACAACTCAAAAAACAAAGAGTGAACGGTAGAATGAAACTGTTGTCTTGTCTCATTTCCCCTGCAAGAGGGAATGGTGATTGGCTTTAGCAGCCTCAAAGTAGAAAAGTTTAATCAAAACAAATAAATTGGGCAATCAGATATAAAAGAATCGGTCCTGAACTTTATGATTTAAACTTGTGATATTTTCATATATTTATCCCACTCATATTGCATTCATCAAGGAAGAACCCTGTTTGAAGCTTATTATAACATTGTCACCTGCAGTATCTCAAAACTGAATTGTGCATGTCCACTATGAGAGACATAATCTAAAAAAGAAAATCCAGAAATCACTATATATTATCTTTTTACTATTTATTTGTATGATAAAGCTGCAAATAAGTATTTGAACACCTGTCTATCAGCCATAATTCTGACCCTCAAAGACTTGTTAGTCTGCCTTTAAAATGTCCACCTCCTCGTGGGGCCTCAATGATCAATGATCCTAAAAAAGATGAAAAATCAGCCCAGAACTACATGGGAGCAGCTGGCCAATGACCTGAAAAGAGCTGGGATTGCCGTTTCCAATGTTACTGTTGGTAATACACTAAAACATCATGGTTTGAAATCATGCATGGCACAGAAGGTTCCCCTGCTTAAACCAGCACATGTCCAGGCCCGTCTTAAGTTTGCCAGTGACCATTTGGATGATCCAGAGGAGTCATGGGAGAAAGTCATGTGGTCAGAGAGACCAAAAAATTTGTCATAATTCCACTAAATGTGTTTGGAGGAAGAAGAATGATGAGTACCATCCCAAGAACACCATCCCTACAGTGAAGCATGGGGTGGTAGCATCATGCTTTGGGGGTGTTTTTCTGGACGTGGGACAGGGTGACTGCACTGTATTAAGGAGAGGATGACTGGGGCCATGTATTGCGAGATTTTGTGGAACAATCTCCTTCCCTCAGTTAGAGCATTAGGGTTAGGGTTAGGGACGAGGAGCAAGATGGGTCGAGGATGGGTCTTCCAACATGACAATGACCCGAAGCACACAGCCAGGATAACCAAGGAGTGGCTCCGTATGAAGTATATCAAGGTTCTGGCGTGGCCTAGCCAGTCTCCAGACCTAAACCCAACAGAATATTTGGAGGGAGCTCAAACTCTGTGTTTCTCAGTGACAGGCCAGAAATCTGACTGATCTAGAGAAGATCTGTGTGGAGGAGTGGGCCACAATCCCTCCTGCAGTGTGTGCAAACCTGGTTAACAACTACAGGAAACGTTTGACCTCTTTAATTGCAAACAAAGGTTACTGTACCAAATATTAACATTCATTTTCTCAGGTGTTCAAATACTTATTTGTAGCTGTATCATAAAAATAGAAAAAAAAATCATACATTGTGATTTCTGGATAAAAAAAGATTAAATTATGTCTCTCACTGTGGACATGCACCTACGATGACAATTTCAGACCCATTATTTCTAAGTGGGAGAACTTGCAGAATAGCAGGTTGTTCAAATACTTATTTTCCTCACTGTATCTGCTGACTGAAAATATACCCCCCGAAATATAAATAAGCTTGACAACTTATCTAAGGGAAAATGGCTCTTTCCAAAAAGTTCACTGGTAGTGATCATCGTCAGTAACAATGCAAAATTTGACCATTTGATCTCAGTTTAGAGCCCTGCATGAAGAAGCTGACCCCAGTAAATTATACAATGACCTAGAGACTGTAACAAGTAGAGCTGGCGAACAACAGCAGTGCTAAATAACTACTTAGCTCCAGCTTCTCAGTTTCATGATAGCAGGTCAATAGGACTCATAAGACTGCTCATCAAAAGGGAGGAGAACCCACTAGTGTAGCATATTGTGATGTATTCAATGTACCTTGGCAAAAAAAAGCCCATGCTTATAAGTACCTACCAAACGTTTAGCTAAGGTACTAATGCTGAGGGCTCAATTATATCGATGTCTGGCTTACTAGAACATTGTATATATGCATTCTTGCTAACGTGCTGACGATAGTCTACCACGGAAGTCCCCTTTTGTCCAAAAGTAACTTTCTGCAACATAAACTTATTTTCAAACTAAACTGTCAAACAGAACTTTTGTGTGACTGCAAGCAACGCAAATGGGAAATATTCAAGTTTTTCATGGATGGGAAAAGAATAATATATATAAATAAAATAAGTGCAATGAAGGAGGTACAAGATCCTTCAATACACCAAGACAAAAGCCCAGATGGATAAAGTACTTAGTAAATGTCTTAGGCAGTGGAAAACTGAGAAAGAAGTGCTGGAGGTACCATCATGGGAGGACAGGTCCCTACATGAGATGTACCACTGTCTGAAGTGGCTGATATCCTGAAATCCATCCAATGTCTAGAAAGGGCTGGACTGAAGGACAGCACAGAGCCTCTTATCATGGCTGCACAGGAGCAATAGACGCCCAGATTTACCACACCTAGCAGGACCCCGGGTGTAAGCTGTGCAAGCAGAGGCCCCTGAGACAATCCAGCACATAGGTGCAGGGTGTAAGATGCTGGTAGAAAAAGCATACATGGAACACATGACCAAGTGGCAGGTATCGTGTAAAGGAACATCTGTGCAGAGTGTAGGCTAGGAGTCCCAAGGTCAAAGTGGGAAACACTTCCGAAGATGGTAGAGAACAATCAAACCAAGATCTTGTGGGTCTTCCAGATACAGACAAATAAGATAGTACTGATGAACCCACCGGACATTGTGGTGGTGGACAAACAGCAGAGGAAAGTCAACGTTGTTGACATAGCAATATCAAGTGATGTCAACATCAGGATAAAGGAACTTAAGAAACTAGAGAAATACCAAGGGCTCAGATAAGAACTTGAGAGGGCCTGGAAAGTGAAGGCAACGGTGGTGCTCGTGGTCACCAGAGCACTTGGGGCATTAACCCCCGAACTTAATGCTCCCTTTAAAGGGATAGTTGTGTTATTTCACCCATCTGATTTAAGTTGACCTATGTCTTCAACAGGATCAAAGAACTTACAGAAGCATGAACACATCAAACCCATCGACCATTAGCCCTTAGCCACTGTGATGCCCTGAAGACCCATCACACCCTTGATACAAAGTCCTGACCTAGCTCTGGCTTGAGCCCTGACCTTCGTCACTGTTTGAGCACAGAAAATTGAGAGAGAGACAATGAGAGAGAGAGAGACAAAGAGACACAGACATACATATAGACAGACAGAGAGAGAGAGAGAGAGAGAGATAGATAGATAGATAGATAGATAGATAAAGAGAGAGAGAGAGAGAGAATGCAGTCAATTACTCACTGATTCTGCAGTCGGGGCCAGCGAAGCCAGGAGCACATTCGCACCGGTACCAGTTGTCCCCGTCCACACAAGTCCCACTGTTGTAGCTGGAGGAAGAAAGAAAAATATATTAGGGCATCTCCCAACCAATGACATACTCATAATTAATCAAGATCAAGAGGGTCAACCAAGTTCCCTCTATCTCTGAGAAGGAATGTATCAAGTTGTCACAGTCAATTGTGTGTATACGTGTAAATGGGAAGCTAGACTTGTATAGTGCAACTTAAAATATCAATGTAGTCATGTGGTTGTCATTAGGCTGCAGTGTGGTAGAAGCAGAATGAGGAAATAAAAGGCATAATGGCCTTGATGTGAACCTACCTCCTGTTGACTGTGTACTTGTCACTATATGAGAACTGTATGGTAACTGAGGCAAATTTTGTGTGAGATTGACTTACCAAGGGTGGGGATTGCAATCGTTGGAATCTGTAAAAGGACAAATAAACAAAGGTCAGACACATTTGGGACTCTCAAAAAATAACCATGAGTTTTAGGTGAAAGCAAACAATAAATGAAATGATCACTTAACATGTCTACTGAAACACATTTGTTCCACCCACAATGCCACTCACTCTGCTTGCAGGTCAAGCCCTCCCACCCCTCCTTGCAGACACAAGTGAAGGAGCCTCTTTTGACCACGCAGGTGGCCCCGTTCTCACAGGGACTCGGTAGGCAACTGCTGTTCTTGCCTAGGGACGCAAACATAACCTTTAGCCATCATGTTAGCTGGCAAACAGAACCTTGAACCAACAGGTTAGCAAGTGAAAAACTAAAAAACAAATCTGAAAACGAAGTGTGGAAAACCACAAAGGAATTTGAATTGTCATGCAGAAATGTGCACAAAACAATACTGCTGTGAGCGTGTCAGCTAAGTTGTTTTCATGTGAAGGTTTTCCTGACATTTGATAAGTTTGATGGTACATATCTGAGTGAGGCCTGGTTGTGAAACTCACCGATATTACAGGTGGCCCCCTCCCATCCAGCTGTACACATGCATTTGAAGGCATCCCCTTCATCATAGCATGTTCCGCCGTTGTTACACGTCGCCTCATCACATTGACTTTCCCCTGGGTTAACGGCATGATCATGCTACACTTAGTAACATGGCAGTCAAGCTCACTTTTGGGTCTTAAAGCCTGACATCTAAACCTTTGATGTCTAAGCCTTTGAGAACACAGCAGAGACATAATATTGCGACAAGCACGCATACATGTGTGCAACATCTCACACAAGTGCAACTCAAACACTGACACAACCACCAACGTGACGTTTACGAATTGTCCTAAACACAATTGACCTTGGAACCCCCCTCACTCCCAGGCTAACCACACATTTCATGTTGGTGTGTGTTAGTTGCTTACTTGAGTGGCAAGTTTTCCCCTTCCACCCATTCTGACACTCGCAGTAGAAGTCATTCACCAAGTCTCGGCACACACCACGGTTGTGGCAGGGGCTCCTGCTGCAATCATCTATGTCTGAGCAAGGGAGAAGGGGATTGAACATGAAAACTGACAGCCTGCAAGGCGTCTTGAAAGACACCCAGGACCAACCAGTTTTAGAGGGGCATTCATCTGTAGCCCCCCTGGAATCAAAAGCAAGATTTATACATTGAACAGCTACACTAAGGCTAATTGTGAGGAATGCAAAACACTGTAGGAAAATACATGTATGTCAGCTAATAAATTGGAAAAATGTGTATAAAAGCAATGTTATATACTGTACATTATGGTGATTTCAAAACAATTTAACTGAATAGAAAGTGGAAAACAGCCCCACAAGAACTAAGACACTGGGAGGACTTACTGTTCTCACAGATGGGTCCCTCCCAGCCTTCTGCACAGATGCACTGATACAGGCTGACTTTGTCGATACATGTTCCCCCATTCTGACATGGTCCACTCTCACAGTCATTTATATCTGGGATAAAGACAGACAAATGCAGATCGAGAAAGATGGGGAGGGAGGGGAAAATAAATATGCAGAGCGAGAGGGAGGAAGAAAGACAATTAATTATGACAACATGCACAATCAATGCATGCAATACAAGCATACAAACCACCACATACTACTCTTACAACCTGTCAAACCCTAGGCTATTCTCTAGGAGTTTCCGGTTGTCTGTAGTCCGGGAACAATACTCAAACACTCTCACTTTCTGTAATTACCTGGATGATAAGATGAATCTGGTTAGCTACAACTAGAGCTGTAGCAAAACAACATACAGGGCTGTAGCTCTCCAGAAACAAGGATTTCACAGCCCAGCTCTACCCAACTTAAGGTGTGAGAAAACTGTCAAGTTGAAGCAGTACCCCCTCTGGCCTCATATACTGTACTTTGACCATCTCAGGTCAAACAACTTAGCACAAGATGCATAATTTTTTTGCTCAAAAACAAAGCAGAGAAAGGCGGGAGGGGAGGCAAGCAGAGAAGTAGGAAGAGCACGGACAATCAGACTTCGTGGCAGTGGTAGTGCAATGGGGGGATTCATTTAACAACTTCTAGACCCCCACCCGCTAGGCTAGGGGTGGTGATTAATCTTACCCCCAGTTTGAGACAGGTTAGGCCTTGCCTGAGGGCCACCCCTCCCCTCCATCAAAACTGATAACCCAGGTTTACTGACAGGCTGGTTCACTTGACTTTTTTTATAAGCTAGGCCGCTAGACAGTTACCCTCACATCGATCAAATGGAGCGGGGCCACCGATGCCTAAAGTATTGCTGAGAGGGGGGGTTCTCCACTCCAAACCCAGGGTCTCTCTTAAGAATGTGTCGAAGATTAGAGTCACCGGTTTGGATGGAGCTACTGGACATTCCTCACAGTACGTTTTGTGATGTGTCGTGACAGGGAAGAGGTCATTGGTCAATAAATGTTATGACTGCTTCTGAGATGCTTGTGTGACTGACTCTTGACCTATTTTAGTTTGACAAAGAACACGCACGAACTATCAGTATTAAGGCTTACCAGTGCCACCAGAGGGTCAGAATGCCACCTCATGCCAGCCCGAGTATCTCCTTTTCTTTTGGGGAGCGGGGAGGGGGGGGGGAGACCCCTCTTTTCGCTTCCAAAATGCACAATTTTCCACCCATGTGTCCATCGACTATTCACATGAATATACATTTCTGGACTAAACACAGGTGTAACTTACTTTCATGGCAGTAGGCACCTGTGAATCCTTCATGGCACTCACAGCTGAATTGGCCACCAGCCTGGCTCCGGCAGCGCCCGTGGGGACCGCACACGTTGGAGGAAATGAGACGTATCCCTCCCAGGGTGCTGTTGGATGCCACAGCAACTGTGCAGCTGTCAATCACTGCAGAGGAAGCAGCAGGGCGCAACAAACGATTAGTGCAATTAAAATACAGTAACAGCAATCCTGATATGTTTCATGCGAGCAGACAGATAAAGGAATCTCTGATTCTTTAGTTAGCATTTTTTTCCTGATCAAGTGACGAAAATGAGAAAGTGCTAACATACACTTTCACTATTTATGTGTTATGGGTTAGGTCTTGCACTAATCAAAGGCTGAAGCCTCTAAAACACACACACACCTTCCATGCTACCAATCACCAAGACGGGTCAACAGAAAATTTTATAGGAAGATCCCAAACTGTACTTGACAGTTATTTCTGGGTCATTTCAGAGAGGTGAACAAAGGCAGGAAGAGGGAACATTTTCAAATGCTAATGCATTCTATCAGAAGGTGGTAGGGATTGGAGGGAGTGTCCTTTTCAAAAGAAGTTGAGCAATGGCAGTATAAAAACATGAAACCAAATCTTTACACTTCCCATGTCAACAAGGCCCTGGGGGAGAAGGCAGAAAATGGGTTTGTGGTGTGGATCGCTAATGCTAGGCCTCCAAACAACAATGGGGTTGAAATACACTCAGCACAATGGCCTTGAGTTAGCAAGATTAGTTTACAACTCTTCTGGTTACATAAGCTTCCTTCTCCTATTTACAGTTAGTTGAAAAAGAAGTGTCCTCAGATTGATGGGTTAGCTTTTATTAGTGTTAGCCTTGCCAGTTAGCCTAAGACATGCTAAGTTGACTCCTTGCAACACTGAATATCAAAATATGAAGAAAAAGGAAATATTAGAATGCAATATAAACCTTTGCAGGGGGTGATGCGACAATGGTCCTTAAGGTGTGAACAGTTCTTGCCTTCGTAGTCTTCCAGACATTTGCAGAAGTAATCTGTTGCCATATTGAAACACTGGGCACCATTTTGACACTGGCTTGGCATGCAGTAATCAATATCCAGCTGAGAAGGTGAGATGAAAAAAGAGATGACAATTAAACCAACGTAAGGACAGGCATATCTATAATTTGACATGGAACAATGCCCAATACATTATCATGAAAACTAGCTCAAGAACCAAACAAAAGCCACATCTAAACGAATGGTCACGTATGAGGAGGGGGTGGGCAGTTAGAGTTGACTGATAAAAGTTTGTTTGACGTGCGTTCAAGTGCTAACAAGTGTAACAAAGCCGAGGTTTCGTGTTGCACTGATCCCTGAGTAGACACGGGTGCAAGTACATTACAGTGGAAGGGTTGGCGAGAAGAGAGAAAGGCAAGGGAATCAATAGCTACAACATTGAGGAGGGTATTAAAACAGATTATGGCCAAAAGATTAATAGTTTAAGAGGCAGCCTGATAACATATTAAAAGATCCGATTACCTTACCTCCCACATCCTCCTGTTAAACATGAACTGAATTTATGGGTAAGCATTTACAGCAACTTGTATCTACGAATGAATGGATGTCAATCACTTGTAAGTGAAGACTGCCTTCTCTGATGAAACAGAGCCTTGATCTAAAACCAGGTACAGATGGTTTGCGGTGAGGACACATTTGATTCTCTAAATCTGATGTTATTTTGGAAATGTCTACCTAATGTGGAGAGTCCTTGGTGGTGGGAATGGTCAGATGACTGCTCACCTGACATAGTTGGCCTGAGAAACCTGATGGACACAGACAATGGAAGCCATTTGTGTCATCCTGGCAACGGCCGCCATTCAAACAGGGGCCACTGGCACATTCATCTATGTCATTCTCACAGTGCTTTCCACCAAAGCCTGGTGGACACACGCATTTGTACCCATTCACCACGTCCTGCAAGAAAGAGAGGGAGACAGACAGAGAGAAATTGGTGGTGAGGGTGGGTGGAATGTGTCTGATAGAGAACAAACCATTGTTAAAGAGGAAGACACACACATCTGCAATTGAAAAGAATTGAGACTGATTTATTTTTCCTGGCCGGGGACAAGAATGTTTATGGTAATCTGATCTATTGTATGGAAGCCTTCCACCCATCCACATCCCTTGTGTAAGTCTCTCTCTATAACACACACACACACACACACACACACACACACATTCATTTGTGCTCTTAGAGCATGTGTCAGCATATGCTAATTTTAAAATGTCTAGAAAAAATTGAGGGAGAAAGGGGTAAAACACACAGTTCAAAACTTTCTATCAATCTGATAAAACATAAACACCATACCTTACAGGTTCCACCATTCTGACATTGGCCCTGGCAGTTGTAGACATCTGATGGTAAAGTAACATTACTTAATTCACATTGTGATCATTGACATATTAAAATTATTTTTCTCTAAAAAGGGTGCATAACTTATTTTTTTATAAAAAAACCATTAAGTACACCATTTGACTCCACAAATGCATGGCCCTGATAAGAACTCTTGTCAAGATTTCCTGTGAGCTTTCCTCCAGATAAGGTTGTTAATACTGGGTGGGAAAAGCACAGTGATTTGCGCTGCCTCGGTTAGCCAAGCCTTCACACGATTGTTTTAGGCTGACGTTATCTTGACGTTATTGTCCGCCCGGCTGTGCAAGCAGACCTAATGACTTGCGATAAAAGTGTGTTGTTCTTTTACTAGGTCAATTTTTTCCTCTTCTTCTGCACTAGGCCATTTCCATACTGACCACTCCCCAGGTCCATAAAACACTCAAGGGCTTGGCCAGGTCCTGAAGATGAACGATAGCCTTAGCCTTTATGTGGAGCTGCCATGAAAAACACTGCCCCCCCCCACACACACACAGACACACACATTCACGCGTCACTCTCCCTGTTTGATCGCCAGTAGCCGATGTCTCTAGAATTGATTATTGCTTGGCCTCAGGTGAGCCACCTTAATAGATAAGGTGTAGGAGCAAGGTTGGAAACCAAAGCTTGCATTCCTTGAGCTGCCATCACAACTCCTTCAAGTGGTGGTTCCTCTGGTTACTCACTTGTGTCACAGTTCTGGCCCATCCAACCAGGAAGGCACTCGCAGAAGTAGTTACCAATCAGGTTGCGGCAGGAGATTGAATTGACGCAAGGATCCATGTCACACTCGTTGGCATCTAAAACAACAAAAAATAGAAAATGGATTCCAATGTCAGATTGTGTGTGAATGTGTGTTGTGGGAGGTGGTGGTCAGCCCTCTTTCATTCTAGGCGAGTCTCGTCTGTTACCATGGAGAAAAGCTATTGCTACAAACAAACAAACAAACAGAACTATGCTGCCAGAGGTGGATGGTGAATTGGTAAAGGGCCAGAAGAGAGAAAGAGATTATGGAGGAAAGGTGTGGGGCAGTTGGGGGCAGTTGTTAGTGGATTAACAGCAGTGAATAGAGTTTACGGCACCCACCAACACCTTCACAGCAATCCCCCCCCACCAACCTGGTCCCAAAAGAGTCATTCCTTAAAGGATGATCCTGCCCCTGCAGATTAGGAAATCCCACTTTAATCCCTTGCCACCAAGGACTCCCAAAAGGAGCTACGGACTGGAATGCCCAAAATAACACAGCGCAAATCACACAGGACGCAATGTGTGAGAAATCAAGTTTTTAACCTCCAGGCCATTTCGTGCTGGGTGGGCAAATTTCAATTTCATTCTTTTCCATTCTAAAACTCTCCACGCTATTGTCTCATGATTGTCCCTGTTCGCTGGTTGTAGTTGATCTTGTGAAAATATATATAGAAAATATATATAACATAAACATGCAGAAATAATAGCTGAGACCAAATACAGAATGACTGGAGGTTACAGGTACTGAAACATGCAGAAATATTTTGGGATTGAGGAGGACTGGAGAGTGAAGGACCAGGATGAGTTGTAGTTTTTCAAATGTTGTGGAGAACAAGAACAAGAAGAAGCTCAGTGAACTGTGAATTCAGCTGAACCTACCGATGAGGCAGGTCTTGCCAGTCCACTGGGATGGACAAGTGCATTTGAAGCCGTTGACTTGGTCCTGGCAAGTGCCCCCATGGCTGCAGGGATTAGGGAAACACTCATCTACATCTGACAAAAGGAGGAGGAGAGGAAACTTTCAGCCTACATCCTGGGATTTCAGTACTGATTTCCTCATTAAATTATACATGCCTATGAGAGGCTCAAAATGCATTTCTTGTGCTACGTTGCAGTTCTACAGGGCTGTCAACAAAACTCTGAATCCTGCTCTCATTCGTCCCCTCAAGCACCCCTCAGGTCTTACTGCTGGTGCAGGAGGGCCCACTCCACCCGGGGGCACACTGGCACTCGAAGCCTTTGCTCGTCTCCACACAGCTGCCCCCATTGAAGCAGGGCTCTGACAGACAGGCATGTTCCGCTACATTGGAAAATGAAGGAGACAAGAAAGAAAAAGAATCATTACTGACTGGAGTGAATGAGAAGGGGAGTTTATAAGGGATAGGATGAGAGAGAGTGACAGTATGAGTGAATGACAAAGCAAATTGGAAGAAGGGGGAGTGCAGAGAGGAATGAGGAAAGCAAGAGAAAGAGAAAAAGAGGGAGCGAAAGTTTCTCTCTGTGGTTCTCACACTGCAGGAGGGCGAGGTGGGTGCTGGGTTCCCCCCCACCTAGCTCCTGTCAGTTCCCACCGGTTCTCAGCGCTCTCTCCGGCTATCACCAGCAGAGTGGAAAGGCCCTTTGCCCTCTCACTAACCAGCTCTGGACCAGAGCATGTAGAGGCTCAGTGTGTGTGTGTGTCTGTGTGTGTGAGCATGTGTGACAAAACTAATTATGAGAGAGAGAGAGAGAGAGACAGAAAGAGAGAAAGAGAGAGAGAGAAAGAAAGAAAGAGAGAGAGAGAGAAAGAGAGAGAGAGAGAAAGGAAGAAGGTGATTGAGTCTAGGAGAAAAATGCTAATGCAGGGCTAACAAGAGGGAGAAAGATCAGGAGAGAGACGGATGAAGAGACAAAGAGAGTGAGCGAACATAATAATGGATGGGAGTGCACAACAAAAAGGCTGAGGCCAAACCAGATGGGAAAAGATAAGGCAATGGTATTCGATGGCAGAAACTGTCACCACAAATGACAGAGTGAAAAAGAAATCCCATGTAAGGGGAAGGAAACCTGAGTTTGCAAAACAAAAACAAAATCAGAAAATGGCCTAATATTCCTTTAACTAGCCCCTAAGGGGGGTGTGGTGGGAACTAACAGGAAGTCAACTGTTATGCTGCACTGACCCGCACCTCTGCGTACCATGACTTCCATTGGAGTGCAAATCATCTCCTCTCTCAATAGCAAAAGGGGAGGAAATGGAGTGAAGAGACGGAAAGAGGTGAACACCATGATTCAATTGATTTTTCCTCCGCTAATCAATGAATGGTTTGCATGTTTGGGATCGCATGGCTGAGAGAAGGAAGACTGTCGACAAGGAAGAGAGAAGATAGAGAAACTGTACAGAAATGTTGAGAGAAAAAGGGTGAGGAAGAAAATGGGTTAACGAAAGGAGAACAGTAGACCAGGGGAGGGAGGGAGTAGCTGCTGGCTATGAGAAGGAAGCTTGGCTGGAAACCCCCTCCCTCCCTCCATATTTTCTTTGAGATGACCGGCAGCAATAGCTTTCAGGTCCTAACAACACAAAAAAGTTGAGATATAGAGAGACAGAGAGAGAAACCGAAGGGGCAAGTCTCCTAGATAAACACTAACCCTACAGTTCCAACTGCCAAATCCTACAAATGGAGCTTCATCCACAATTAGCTGAGTCATGCCTCTTATGACCCCATGCTAAAACAAGGTCTCCTGTCAACTAACAACTATATACAAACTTTATTGACTGAGTTGAAGTTCAAACAAACATAGCTAATTTTACTGAAATCACAAACCCTTTTCAACAAACTTATGACCTTATATAAACAATGTGTAACCATAATTGTTAGTACAGTGTGCCGACCTAAGAGATATTTGCTCAAAAACAAACAAAGTATATAAAAATGACCTAATGAGGTAGCTCAACAAAACATTAAACAAAGGGTGTGGGACAATTTATCCAGTTAAATGTAATGTAAAAAATAAATGTCAATGTAAAAAAAAAAAAAGTTGAGATAAATATAGGAGAGGGAGATCAGAGAGAGAGAGAGCCGGAGAGGGAGAGGTCTCCGTAGAGTAAACAGCGGCTAAGCCACGAGTTGGGTCGGCAAGTGGGAAACTGCCACAATCCCGGACGAAAGTGGAGGCTCATGTCGCACGAATTGAGCTGAGTCATGAGACGTGTGGTCTTGCCACGGCCCTCTTATGACCCAATAGCTAAAACAAGGTCGTCCTGTCAACATAACAACGATAGTATATAATATTGACTGAACCTTGAATTCAAAACAAAACAAAGAGCTAATCGACTGTGAATGGCAAAAAAACCCATTTCAACCAAACTTTATCGACCTAATAACAGTAGAACAATCGTAACCATAATGTTCGTTACTTGAAACCAACAGCCATTGTGCTAACACTAAGAGAGTTATTTGCTCAAAAACAAACAGGAGAATAGGAAGAAAAAGGACCTAGTATGAGGTAGCCAACAACATTAAACAAAAGCTGAGTGGGACAATTTAATCCAGTGAACATGTAAATGTAAAAAAATAAATTCAATGTAAAAAACTAATTTAATAATATAAGGATTCTGTTATTTACATTGACTTATTTTACATACATTCAAACTGCAGCATAACTATGTATATATATTATATATAATTACAAATAAAGTTGCAAGGAATGACTGCCGCTGCCTGGCATGAGGACCGTCACACAGCGCACGAACACACTACAATCAACACATATAGATTAAAGCAATATAAACAGTGTAAACCCAAAGGAGGTAGCATCCAGTCTCTCTGGTTCCCCTTGCAATAGGCGAAAGAGCAAGCACCTCTTTGGAGGGTGGCGCGTACCACGGATGAGACCTAGAGCAACTCACAAAGAATGCTAGCGCTGACAGAAAACCTCATGTATGAAATATGAGTGTGTTAACTGCAGAACGCTTGACCCCTGAACTGCAACACAATTTCCCACAAAGTCTCAGGGACGAGTGATTGCAATCTGGTCCTGGCCAGGAGTTAAATCACGCGAAGAACTCATGATCTTATCAACAAGCCACATGAATGTTACATCAGTTTTGAGTTATGAGAATAAAGCAATCAATGGTAAAACATTAAAGGACAGCCTCAAAAAAGTGAGTATAGTCTCTAAGACAGAAAATTTGATTGATAGAGTGATAGAGAGAGTGATAGAGAGAGTGAGATAAAAAGAATATCACCACTGTGTTTTCATCTAAAGTGTGTAATTTGATATCTATTATAATGTGTGACGTCCTAGTTTGGCTGAAGGACACTCACCTCTCTCACAGTTGACCCCGGAGTAGCCTTCAGGGCAGGCACAGTGGTGCTTGTCAGGCCCTGTGTTACTGCAGGTTCCCCCGTTCAGACAAGGCTGACGTGTGCCACAGGAGTTCAGATCTGAGACAGGATTGGACCATCACGAACAAAAAGCAAGGGGTTTGGGGGATGTTACATTTTTCATAAGACATCCTTATAACTGCCTAAGCACTAAGCACCAAGGAGTGCCGTGTGCGCGCGTAACCTTCTACATAGGGTACATCTGAGTTCATGTCTTCCGTAACTGTGTGTTCTTTGTGGGTTTGTCCTTGTCCTCCTACCTTTGTCACAGAGTTGACCTCCGAAGTTGGTGTCACAAAGACACTGCCATGGTTCCACACAGGTGCCATAGACACACCCAGGATGAGGGATGCACTTGTCACAGTACTCCCCCTGCCATCCGTACAGGCACCTGAAGTGTACACATACACAAAGGGATTCATAAACAGACTCAAAATGTTTGGAATCAGACAGGGCCAAATACTGTTCCTTCTCTAGTCAGGAGAATAGCTTGTCTGGACAGGGAACCAAAAAGGGTGGTTGAGTCATAACAAAAACAGATGGAACTCACACACATCACCATACAATCTTTCCCATGGATGACATCACCACCCTCACTCAGGGCAATCCATGATATTTGTAGCCGGAAACACAAGACTTCACTGCAAAACCAATTGTTGTGTTGCACCAGTATGGTAGGGAACTATTGTATACATAGGGGGTGAGCCAAAATAAAGTCTTCTACAATGCTCATAGATCCTAATTCTGTTTCCACTGAGACACTAAAGGTGCATGTAGACATCTCAAGTAACAATAGTAAAAAAACATACAGCACAGAAAAATTTGCTTACTTGCAATCTCCTGGAACTTTACAGGATCCATGTTTCGTGCTACATCCCTGCCGGCAGATTGCTGGGTAGCAGACAAAGCACAACAAGTGAGGCAGTGAGAGAGAAAAGTGTAACATGATAACTGGGAATAAACAAGCGCATCAGAAAGAAAGTGATGTGAAGGACAAGAAAGATGAAGTCAGCCCCCTCTCCTTAGACACTCCTAGCCCCCCACCCTCTCCATCATCATCATCATCATCATCATCATCACCATCATCATCATCATCTTCATCACACCCCACCCTCTGCCACCATCTCATATACCAAACTCGTGGGAATGTTCTAATCTCCAACTGGTTCAGTAATCCTACAAAATCCAAGACTTATCCAGGTCCTGCCAGCTATCCCCTGCTGGAGGACACAGGGCCTGAGGGGGGGTGAGTGGGCTACGCTGGTGCGTTGCAACAGCAAATTCCAAAACGCAATGCTAACTATTTGTACTAGCCACTGCATGGGGCCCGAATCTGCAGCACTAATACCTATTTCAATGGTTGAAAAAGCCAGTTTGACTCCCTGTCCCAATATCAGTTATTCGATCTCTCTCCTTTGCTCTGTCTCTCTCTTTCTGTCACACTAGTCTGGCTCAGGTCAGCCCGGCTAATCGAAATGTCTGTTTGATGATAGCATCATCTGACTGAAGGAAGAATCTTGTTTTGAATGACTATCACACCAACAACTCTGGACTGCATGTAATTTCTCATAGTCATCAGATTGACATGTATGCATTTACCTTTTGCATTGGGTACCATACTCAATGCAAATTCTGATGCATTGTAATCCTTACCAGCGTTGCATTCTAGCCCGGACCAGCCCTCCAGGCAGGTTTTATTGCCATTGTGGTCGCAGTCATAGTGACCAAAGAAGTCGTCCCGAGGCCGGCAGAACTTGTTGCAACCAAAGCCGTAGTAGTGCTCATCACAATTCACACGGATCTGGTATTCAAACTGGGCTATGGGCCCGTTATGCTTCACGTTCTGCCACTGGCGACTTGGGTTGATCATGCCTGACTGGACAGCTCTCTCGATCACCTCGCCTCCCACACCTGGTTAGGGAATGTGTAGGCAAAGGTCAGAGAAGGGAACACATGATGGGAATACAGAAACAATATGTTGCAAACATTGTCAAATCCACACTTGATAATAAAAGGAACCTATTTATATCTACAATGACCTTAGCCTTCCTTGTCCACAACTGCCAACAAACACATGACGTCCACTTGTGTCTTTGTCATGTCTGGCCATCGTTCTGCCCACATGGTATTTTTCTGACTGCTTTGCCACCCTTTGTGCCCTCAAACCAAAACAAACACAACCTTTGCTTAGGTCGCCACCCAAGCAGTGCTGGGCATTGTCCAACCTTGGTCTGGAACACCAAGGATACCAGCTGCACCAAGATCATAATTTCCATGGATGTCCTAAAGAGCTAACAAAAGAAGTTCCCTTGCCATTGCTTACTAGTGTATTGAAAACACAGCAGTCAATGTATGACTACAGCAATTCTGCAGAGATTCAGCAAGCTTCACTGGAGACCCCAAATGGCATGTGAGTCTATTTACTTAGTTTTGGAAAGGTGTGTTTTGTTACTCTGGTGTCATTTGTAGTGCCACATGCCAAACGTAGTCATATTTCAGACCATTCTAGAATCCTGAGTTAGACTGTGGTATTTCTCCAGAGGGGTGTAAAGTGTGGTTGGGGTGAGGTGATACTCCTGCTCTACCCAGGGCTGGAGCAAGAGGGTCATCGCCAAAAACAGACAAAATGAAACTGGAGCCTGACCTGGAAGCAAACTGCAACCAGTCACATCACACAGAAAAAAACCCAGGATAAAAATGGTGTGAGAACTAGCACTGAGGGAGGAGATTAAAAAATATTATTCACATCAAAGTAGTATACTGGACCACCTGAGAAATTCTTTACAAATATTTAAACCTCTCAGTTCAATGGTGAATATTGCTTGGACAGTCAAGGTAACGCTAGCCTGACAGTTGGTACTGAACCAAAGGGTGAAGATTACTGGATAAATGTAAGGCATTGAGCAAGTTAACTTTAGCTGTACATGGTAGGTTTAAAGATTTGCTTTAAATCATCATGGAACAGACTTTAATTAAACTTCTTATTCTCATTCACCTGCCTTAGCCTGTTCACATATACCGTATATGTTTGATCAGTCCTTGTTTGGACCTCTTCCTTGATAGCTCTTTTCAGATTATCTAGTCCTTTGCATGAGTAGGTGGGCTAAAAATATCAGATTCATCATTCTCAAATAAAACCTTGGTTTGTGGAAAACCATGTGGCAGAAAAGTGCAAAAACAGGGACTTTCTCCCTGTCGTTCCCCTTTCCTGCCAAAGCACACCTGGACAGAGGTCAACATACTCAGGGGCCGACTTCACACTGGCCCTATAATAGCTCCCTGGGGAACGCCAAATGCAACATACAGCCAGTGCTCCCACTGACCGCCTAAGGGCTGATGGGCCAGTCGAAAAACAAACAAAGCTCAGCTCCAGCATGTTCCCTCCCACCCCCACTTATCACACTAGCGGTCTGTCTTTTCTGAATGGGCCTCTTGCATCATTCTATAGCAGCGTAAGTAACCATAAATAGTTTTTTAAAAGGATAAAGGGTTAACAGACAATTGAATTTGACAACATCTTCTTTGTCATCCCGTTGTGCATAGCTCAACAGTACAGGATTTTCCAATTGGGAGAGGGAGAACATGCACACGCACAACGGTGTGACTTTACCCTGCCTTGTACTGGCTGTCAAACTTTACCCTGCATTACACTGGCTATCAGACTTTACCCTGCTTTACACTGGCTATCAGACTTTACCTTGCTTTACACTGGCTATCAGCCATCAAATGCCTATGAACATTTTGGGATGAGGTGCTCCCTACCTTTGACCCCCCAATCTCTTGACGTTTCTCGTGTTTCTTCCAATCCCCTTTTCTTTCCCCCTAGCAAAGCTCTCTCATAGGACAGCCAGGGCCTAACTCACCTCATAAGCATCACACACACAAGTGTGCCTTAAGCACTCCTCATTTCTTTGGTTTGACGTGGAGTGGAGAGAGAGTTAATGGGGATACTTACTGCCTGTGGACGAGTCATTGTTGAAGTCCAAAGCCTCCACGATCAGTGTGTATGATCTCTGCAAAGGAAGGGACAGAGGTGAGGTCACAAACAAGTTCCAGCTGCTTTAACCCCCTTCACCCCTTGTGTTCTGACCAAAACTCCAGCAGTCAGCAATAACTCAATTTTTTTTACAATTCCAGATATTGAATAAACCTTGAGTGCTACAAGAACTTTCTTTGATTTAATCATCCAGTTACATGTTAATATGCAGGCTTTACTCCAACACCCTGAATTACAGTCTTTCAGTATTCCACATACAAACTAGCCCCCGCGGTTGGTATGCTGATTTTGTTAAAGGTCAAATGTTGCCCTGAACTTGGTACACAGTGCAAACACAGTGGTGTCCTTCCAACCTCCAACAATGAGAGGTTCACATTGAGTGTCCACTAGCCATTTTCCATATGTGGCAGATTAGCTAGCCACTATCCTCCCCTGAGGCACTAGTCTCTCTGATCCAGCAAGCTAAGCTGATCTCTCTTTCCCCAAGCCACCCCAAAGCAAACAGACAGCTCTCTCCATCTCTCCCCCGGATAGTGAGATCAAGGTTTCCGATAAAGAGAGCAAACTGCTGGCACTGTTTAAAAACATCCTGAGTTCCTTTTTTTCCTCCATTCCCCCACTCCCCTACTTTTTCTTCCCTCATTCCTCCCTTCCGTACGTTTCTCTGTTTATCCCTGTATTCATGCATGTGTGTTTAGACATTGAGAGTTAATGGGTAGGGTAAAATGTGTGTGGGGTGTCTGCGTGCATTGAGAGGCGGTAGAGGGTCCATTATTTTGGCACCTCTTTGAAACTCTTTGTCTCTCTGAAGGCCACTATCGCTCTCACCAGTATCGGATGACAAACAAGAGAGAGCTGAGGAAGGAGAGGGATGTGTGCTTGTGCGTGCAGGGGAGTGTGCGCATATTTTTAAGTGTTGGACGCTCTAGGGGACAGTTTACAAAATGTGTGTATCTAGTATATATCAAATATTTTGTTTTTGTTTGTTCCGATGCACATGTGCACACAACCTTGTCCGCACTTGGCTCTCATCCAAAGTCATGGGCCTCTCTCCAGTTGTGACACTCACTTGTCAACATTCACACTCGCTCTCTTCGTAACGCATGTCAATGAAGCTCCAGAAATGAGAGGGGGGGTAGTGGTGGGAAGATATCACGCAGACCCCACTTGTCTTCCATGTTCTTCTTTCCCTCTCTCTCCAAACATCTCTATGGCTCTCCAGTCTGCCTTTTCTTTTAACCCGCCTGCTTTTGATTGAAGTCTTGCCTTGTACCTATTGTAGGACTTATGTGGCCTTGCTACTTTGTCCTATTTAAACATATTTTGGCTGAAATAGATAAGGCAGGGTAGCTGCTCTGACTTATGTTATCTTTTATAGACAAGGAAGTCGTTAGTGGTTGAATCCTAGGTCAATTCAAATTATGTGGTGATTAATCCTAAAACAATCAGTAGGGCTGTCCCCATTCAGTCAACTGGTCAATTGTTGGGTCGATATGCTCTTGATCGGCTAAAATATTTTTTTGTTGAGCAGCAGTATGGCAGTGTAAGATCTGATTTCCAAATTCCAGCTTGTGTCACCATTGCTGAATTGCTGAATGAAATGTTTTACAGAAATTGTAGATTATATTATCCAAAACAAAAAAGCAACTCAAAGAATATACTTTTTAAAATGGCAAGGTTTTCCCTTTTGTTAATCTTTATTTTGTTTTGATTTTTTGCACATGGTACATGAGCACAATTGTAGCTGTTAGTGTAACTAAAATTTTAGGAAAAATGTGACAGAATTCAGTGGTATGGAAGAATTTCATCAAAGTACCAGGTGACTCAAAACACGTTTTATTGCAGAGTTCGATGTTGAATATGATTTACCACCTGAAAACCTTAAATTGGCCTACTATGCCAATGCATGTTGAGACGAATTGGGTTGAAAAATTGACAAGTTGTTGACATCTACATAAAGAAAATACATTGTCTAGTTGTCAATCACCCTTCTTAGATATGTATTTATTTCAGATTACTTCATAAACAGTGGGGTAACCAGCAGACAAAATGGTTAGATGAAAAAGATTGTCATTTGTAGGAAAAAAAAAAACCTTTTCAAATTTAGCTTTAGTCGATTTTCAGAAGTATTTAGTCGAGTCTTTGTTGAGTAAAGAAAACATTAACCCTAACCCTATCCAAACATCGCCTGGTCGCCGAGCCACCCCTCCAAAAACCTACTATTGTCATCTTTAGATGAAATGTCATTTGGGTGTTTGGCATAGAGACCAACTACATGGTTCAATACCATGTAGCTGCGCTCTGGCAGGAGATTAAGTGTGGGAAAATAGTTTAAAAGCAAGTGAAAGGATAAAACAAGTCAGGACAAGTCTAGAAAGGGGAGGGAGGCATTGATGTGAGACGCAAGAAGGGCAGAGTTCACACGGCCACCGTGAGTGAAAGGTAAACAGAGGATGACAAGTGATAAAATGGTGCAATGTCTAGCTTCAGGGCTAACATATTGTCCTGTACTTCTAAATTTTACACATACAAAATTACCTAAACTTAATTACTTTAAGAGGTTGACTTCGCTTACAGAAAGAAATTTGACGTTTTAAGTCAACAAGTTACCTCTCTCAATAAAACGAGATTACCAATCTAAAGAAAGAGTCTCTGTGACAGCTGCTGTCACATTTGAGAGGTGTTTGGTGACTTAGCATTGGATATTGTTCCTCAGGTTGAACCACAGGCCTGTCTGACAAGCCAGCAGGCCAATCCTACCTCTGGACTTCTGGAGTTGGGACAGGGAATGCCTTTGGGAGATGATGGTTCCTAGTTGCAATATGACATATATAATATAATAATTGCACATTCAGCAGAACGCCACATGAATGGGGCGAGTTGGTGAGCGGCAGTACTCACTAACCTCTCTCTCTGCTGAGATCACTGCTGTTTCCTGTTACATCTGCCATATCCACAATATCCCGCCTACCCCCCATTATGTCCCATAATCCTTGTTGTGGCCCAGTAGAGGCCAAAGCTATTGTGTCATCGCACTCCAAACCCCCTCCTGGTTAATGCAAGCATCACTGCCTCCCTGTCAGTCTGGAGCAGAAAGAAATACGGAGAATGAGGGATAAAGTGAGGGGTCCGCCCAACTCAGTAGAAAAAAAGGAAATGGGGCCAGAACTTTCCTGTCGCATGTAATGGTTTCAGGGAGTGGGGAGAAAGACCCATCCTGTGGGGTTGAAACATGACTTGTTGGAACTTCAGAGCTGCTATTGTGGGGCCAAATAAAGTGACTGATGCACAAAATTGTGTTGTTTTGATGTACCAGTTTGAGGTTGGGATTGAGGGGAAATAAAATCTTGCAACACTGAAAGGAAAGAAAAGAAGAAGAAAAAGAAGCTGTCTGACTCACCACAGTTCAGTTAGGGCATGATGATGGCTTCATTTAGCATGCCAGTTACTATGGGTGGCAGAGTTAAAAAGATGGAATGTCTTGGGGCCAGTCAAGCGCAGCAACCCAGGTTCACAAAGACCAAGCAAAGACAACAGGCCTTTATACTTGTCTGTGTTTTAAGGTCAGGGGAAAAAAAACATGCCCAAAACTGTTGTGAAGAAGGTAATATGATAGACAGTCTCCACTGGGCCTTCCTTGGCCCTGTGGCCAAAGAGATATCTGATTCAAGTCTCTTAAGATCTATAAAAATGAAACTAGACTAATAGATAAGTCCTATTAAAAAAAGATCATTTTGGCAACAACTTTTGAATCAAGGAATTCTAATGCACAGGTGCAAAGCCACAATACCACGCATTCGACGTACAACACATACAACATTCCCTAAGATAACTAAACTCATCACGTGCAAGAACAAAAAAGGACTGCTGTCTTGTGTATCGCCCTCTTGCAGGTGCAACCCCCCTTCTGATCCTTCAATTCAGTTCTGACCGTGGGGGGCCGTTTCCTGGCAACTACTTCAAACATCAATTCAGTTTGTTCTATTTGTAATGCGGAACCCTCTAACAAAAAGTTGTCAACCAATCTTTGGGTGAAAATACATCTACAATTAGCTTATGTTATGCAGGTATATTAATACAAACTACAAATACATATAAAGGCCTTTTCAATCTGATTTTCACAGAATTACGTATGAATCTCGTTTAACCCATGTCGAACAATACACAATTCGCTGAATAAAACTCGACATCAGGAACAGTTCCAATGCTTCGATTACAGTGTCATTACTGCTTCTTAAGGGCATCGTGTGTTAACGCGCTGGTGAGATAACACAGGTGATTCAATGCTTGTTCGTGCAGCAGCCATTGTCTAACATTTGGTCAGAGGCGTTCTAATGAAGACAGCCTATGCTTTAAGCCTGGCGGGTATCATGTCATCTCCGTGTAAGCAGAAAGAACTCGGATTTCCTGATAAGGCCCTTACGTAACGCTGCAGCTTACAAATGAATAACAGCCTTACAGTTCATCAGGTCACGATCACAAAATGAGGAAAAAAATACATGTTTAAGTAACCTAGTCAAAAAGTATTTGAAGATTTTAGCTGAAGCAGCCCAATGTTGCTTTTTAAGACACAACAAGAGCAAGAGAGCGCGCGAAAGAGAACATGTCAATAAGTATACATAACTGCTTTTACAACTAAGGAGTTAACTCACCGGCCAAGCAAAGCTGAAAGGCAATACAATCCTCGACTTGTCACTCCTCGGATGCCGCAAAGAAAAATTATTCCCACCGACGACGGGAGTAGACGCCGATCCAAAGCTGCAGGGGCCCGCTGAATGGACCTTCAACTGGTACTCCTTCAGACACACTTTAAAATAGGTATCACACTCGTCCCTCGTGCACTTATGATCTGCAGCGTCACGAGACCCATCGCAACACAAACCAGTCTGGAGTTCGCCATTCACGTTCTGCAAAGACATGATTTGCAACTCGAAGTGTCCTGATCCCACAGACACCTGTTTGGAGAATAAGTATGCACTGATATCATCAAGTTGGCAGAAATGCTCTTATTATACACTAAATCTATATCAAATAAGCAATAGCCAACTGATGTTCTGTTCTGGGCTACGAGTATTTAAAGTTGCCGGAATATTCTACTACGCCAATATTGTCAAAACCCGTGTTGTGATTGCGTTTCGAGATACAGACTTTGTAAACGATTGATTATTAAGTCCCACGAAGCCATATGACTTTTAAGTAATCGCACTGCTGCGTAATCCATATATACTTATCTGAAGTTACTGAAGTATTATAATAGATATCAAATTAATAATGGAATTTAATTGTGCTCATGAAGTTACCATCTTCCAAAACCACAACCTCCAAGAACTGTTTTAATCCATATTCTGTGCGATTGTGAGTCAAATAAAATAGGTGAATCAGTAAATCCACATACCTTAATCCAAATGCATTGCAGTAAGACATTTATAGAAAAAGCTGCAGAGAATAATGAACTCCGTCTCAAAATCATGCCTTCTGTTTGACAGTGCAGTATGCAGTACAACTAAACGTCCGGCCGACCCACCGCTCGCTCTATATACTCCTCCCCGATTTTGACATGCACGAGTGGAGAACAACACCTTTTCAAACCAGCATAGATTTCGAATGCAAAAAATGTCCTGCCCCCTTCTCTCACTCCTTTGTCCGTTTCACTATCGTTATTGTCCTTTTTCTTCAAACATTTTTGGTCTTGTGATACAATGCTCACGAGCTAAGAAAACGCCGTCTGTGGCAGAAGGACTGCTCCAGCTTTACAAGTTCAGGGGATGAAGGCACGAGCAGTAGCTTCATATTCATCAGTAGGAGAGGCGCGGAGCTCGAAGCCGCACTTTTATGCATATATGCATGTCGTGCGACACAATGTTTGCAGATGCTTCACAAGCAACTGTGTAAGTGCCCCCACACATGGATGCTATTCAAATAGGCCAACAAAACACACAGAGAGATGTATTTAGCGTTCCCCTCTTAATTTTAGCTGGGAATTGAAGCACGGGTAGATTATCTATCTGGGGTTTATATGACATGTCGCCGAAAAAAACCGGTGAAAGTTAGTTATGATTCAATGTGTATAAATGGCTTTACATCATTATGCCAAAGAGATGTTTGTAAGTATCGTGCATTAATTCTCCGAACTACCTCTACCTAAGAACAGTAATGTAACCCAACACATTTCTTCAAGATTGGTGAAAAAGCCACCCTTATGATGTCAACCCGGTACCACCATCATGATTCAAATGCATTGTTTAGTTAGATATACAATACGTCTGTGTCCTTGTCTGTATATACTACTATCTGAGAAGATCGTTAAAAACCTATATGACACGAATTTAAATTATAATATTTCAAATACCCCTGCAGTTGACCCCTGTTGAATCTGGCATTGTGTGGAACCCTCACAGTGAGGAGACACGTTTTGCCCCTAAACCGACTAACTGTAACCTTCTGAGTATTTGTGGTGTCCTTGCACAGTGCGTCAAATTGTGATTGACAATATAACTGAAGGTGGGGCCTAGTTATTAGAAAAGAGGACTTTCTTTAAAAAATGTCACTAGCAGCCCCATCCCACATTTAAGCTTTAATGGAGACGGGGAGGATGGCTGTTGGTTGTTCTTATGAAATAGAGATTCTGAGACGAGAGACAAAGGTACCCCTCGGTCTTTATTCTCAAATTAGAACAGCTGGACTCTTCCCTTTAAAGAGTCCCTAATGAATAGATTATATCCTTTTTTGCTGAAAAGAAGCCCTTCCCTCCCCTTTTCCTTACGCTGAGGGGAAAGTGTCTCCTGAATATTGCGTGACGGGTGACAACAGAGCTAGGGTGTAACAGACCCAACAATAGTGCCCTATAAATTTCAATGGATTATTTCAATTTCGGAGCGGAGTACATATTTGTCTGCTTGTGCCTGTGTGTGTGTTTTGTAATCTGAAGAGGGCCACAGGAGGGCCACACAGGATTCAACCCTTTGAAATGGTTGTTACTCTCTCCCATCACCATCTGAATGAATGGGAAAAGGCAATGACAGCAAGGCACTGTACAGTATGATACTAATGAAAGCTAGCCTTGCTCCGCTTGGAATGGAAAAAAGCTTGGAATGAGAGAGCATGCACTGAAGCAGAGGCTAGCAGCAGGGTTAAGATGGCATGAGAACGTCAGTGGCATATGGGGCTTTGATTTGCAATGCTGCACCCTTCCCTGCCAACGGGCTGATGAAAAAAGTGATCAACATAAATTAGTGGTATAGGCTAACTGAAACTTACAAGAAATAGTCAATGAGTCAATATGGACATGGTTCCTTGTTTTCATTTATCGTCGTCTTGATATTTGGTGTTCACCCATTTGCCCTATTGTAGTGGACAGTGGTACCGCATTGCTCTAATCCTATCTTTTCTCCTTGTAACAAATCGGCAACATTATAACCTTAGCTGTATTTTTGGGTTGGGTATAGACCTCCACCACCCTTGTACTGTACTGATTAAAATCCAAAATGATAACAAACAAGCTGTAAGAACCAATGGTTTGCTGTGGGTTTTTCTGGGTCAGTGCATTTCTCATTCTGGATTAGGGTGATGGCTGGCCATTCTAATTCTGACAAATGTATACTTTTTAGTGACAAAGTAAATAATCCTTTACTAGTTCTTTCTAAATACATTACCCAATCACTTTTGCAACTCTTCGCATACAAGCAAAAGTTGATTTATACAGAAATATACTGTAACAATGTTTATTGCCCTGGTGATATTACTCTTATGGGCATTTTTGTTTCTCTTGGTTTGGCAAGCACAACTCAGCTCAGCATAATACATTTGTCAAAAACAGTAATGACAATACGTTTTCCCTCCACGACCACTGCAACCTCTGAACTGTTTGCACTTCCCTGCCACTGTAAATTCTGTGCTTGTGTATCTTGCATGGCGAATAAAAACGATTCTGATTCTGAATATGATTCAACACACCCTCCTGTCCTGCCTGCCTTTCGGCTCCCTTTCTCTCCACTCCCACTTTTTTTTTAGCATAGTGTCCCACTAATCAAAGGATCTTATACCCACAATGTCTGATTCTGCACTGAGGTCAAAGCCACGTAGCTGTGTGAAAAATTCCCACGCTTTTTATCCCCGACTGCCTGAGGACAGCCTCTGTGTCATTCCCTGTAGGTGCGTGGAACATTGCGAAAGTCAACCTCTAGTACAGTGAGGTTATTCAACTATTGATCACATATATGCATTCATGATTAATTGGTTGTTCATGTGCCATGGGAGAAAGCCTTGGGCATTTTGGTCCACTGTTTTGAGTTTAACAGAAAGGGGTACACATAGGATTTTGAAACTTTTACAATGTGTTGATTTGGGGCACAATGTCATGTGGCTTACCACTCCAACTCGAGGTCTGGTTCAAGAGTTATGAAAAGACAATAGCCTATGGCTATGGATTGACCATTAGGTTGGCAGTGACTTTTGGGTATTGCCCTTGGTCTTGTATACCTTTTCCTTTTTAAACCGGCCAAACACTTCGTAATAATATTAATTATTATTCATGCATGTAAATAATATATATCTAATATATATTATATATAATAATATATATACAATCTGAAAACAACTTTGCTTCATGTTTTTCAACTTCAAATGTTTCCTCCATGCGCAAGCTCAAAGACTGTATTCTAAGTTGATGTAGGCACCCTTTCTTTTGAAAAAGAGACACAGGTTTTGTGCATCTTGGCTAAACTCATTTGACACTATTTACTGACAAATGCCGGGAGCACTTTAGTTTGCTTAAAGGAAATGCAATTAAATGAAGTTCTTCTTTGTTTTGCCTAAATGTAAAAGAAACTGGGCAAGGTCACCCTCTGTAAATAGTCTGGGATGTTATTTTACAAATACTTCCTTTACTTTTGATTTATACATGTAAATGAACTGCAGACCCCATCTGTCACTGATAGAAGCAAGACTGGCAAGCATGCTGGATTCATATCTCACAAGGATATCTCCAACAAATAACATTGAAAGTCAGGGCGTTAAGTACAGGAGATCTAACTATGAAATAAAGAATTTGACACAAACTCATAATGCATTGATGGCACAACAAACAATAATGTCTGAGTTGGCCAATGAAATGTGCCTTTCACTATGACATCAGTCACTCATGGATGCAAGGCTGCTGAGCCAGCTAAAGAAGGCCAGACCTGGCTTGCATGCATTGCTATGAAAGGTCTAGGGACCATTAAATTAGCCATGTGTCTTATAACTGAGTCTTACTCTTTCTTAGTTTGTGTCTTGGTCACAACCTATTTAGAATCAGCTGATATTCGATTAAAAGCCTTGATACAATTGAGGTAGGGGTTTTCTCAACTTCTGTCATGTCACATCATTGGACCTTCTAAAATCGTATTTTCCTGTTTTGTTTTGCACTGGGTTAGAGTTAGTTTTAGCGCTAGAGTTAGCACATCTATGAACCAGTTGAATGATTGAGATGAACCTAGAGCAAGGACAAAACAGTTGAATACATGCTGCCCTGAACATGTTGAGGCACCAACATAGAGACGGCTGCAATGCTTGCATTTAAAGATGATCATCTCTCTCTATATTAGGTTTCATCTGCTTTGTATTTTCGTATTATGTTGTATTGTACATGTCAATGAGGATGCAACGGTACAATTTCTACTTTCTAATACTACTATACTTTTTATTTTTAAGTACTGCCGCACAATCTACGATCTTAATCGCTGCGGGCCATTGTATCCAGGTGTTACAGGTTCCAGTAGGGATACTTTTTCCTTCCATCCTTCCTTGACATTGTGTCCAAAGACAATCTAATGGGCTTATCATGTTGTTTTTATTGTCATTATTGTCCCTCAACTTAAACATGCAGTTGCCTATAAACATAAGGAATGATAATATTGAAGTGGACACCTTAAACAATGCAACCCAACTGGAATAAAACTTCGCCAGATCACAATTAAGAAGGAATGAATATCTTTATTGTCATTGTACATTGTACAACAAAATTGGATTCCATCCTTTCAGGTGTGTTGATTAAATACACAAGTTTACAAATAAAACGTTGTACACTAAGACAAAAATGCATGTACTTAGAAAATGTTTTTAAAATAATTAAATACATATAATAATCCAGTAAAATAAGATTGCTGTATTTGGGCATGTCCCCTCATGATGAACAACAATTTAAAGAGCTAGTATTCTCAAAAGCTGTTGAGCTAAGTTTTATCTTTATTTTGTTGACTGTTATTGCTGCTTAAAACAAATGTGTGACTCATTGACAGAAAGAAAGCTAGTTCCTTGGCTTGTTTTAAATTCACTCCTTAATTGAAAAAGACACATGTCAACATGTTGGCAGAAACACATGGTTTTTCAACTAATTTACTCCTCTTCTGATATGTGTTCACTCCAGCTTATCCCCTTCCCACAACAGCTTCATGAGAGGCATTTTACAGCAAGGAAATGAAAAAATGTGAACCCAATAAATGTGTAAAGAGCCAAGTGTGAAACAACTCTCTGTCTTTTTCGTGTGTCCTTCCCAATGAGTGGCCTCTCCTCACAAAACCATGATCATCATGATGAATCAGTCTTTTCAGAGGAGAGAGTGGTGTGTTCAGTATATCTGTTCTTGTTATTGCATGGTTGGAAGAAGTGGAGGAGGTATCTTCTTAAAATGACATCGGAATGGCATTGGAATTAAACAGAAAGCTGGTCTTGTGGAAAATATTACATATTTGTAGCTTTTGAGAACATCAAAACCGTTTGGTTGTATTTACCATTTTAGTGCATTAAACATAAGTAGGAAACACTTTAAAGTAATGTGCTTGTAATAATTGTTCATCAATAGTTAATAAGGCCTTTACAAGAAGATCACCATTGATATGTGTTTTTTATATATATAAAAGCATCATAAAGACTGTAAACTTTAGATCTGAAAGCATTTATAAGCACCTACGAGAAATGTTTTCAATATAATTCAGAAAACACCACACTGAATTACCCGTACTTTTGAGAGGGACAGAGAGCTGAACATTCCCACATCAGAATTCTGTGCAACCTCCCAGCACCTGAGGTACCCCAAGTAGCAGAGTTGCGGTAGTTCAGATGCATGTGGATTGGATACAGAGGATGACACAGCAATGTGCTGAACACACAAGCAACTCAGTGATTGTTTGGGCAGGATCTTTCTGTCATGAAGAACACATATGTGCACTGGAGTGTTGGGAGATAGTATAGTGTTTAAATTGTTGACATTTATTCATACCATATCAAGTTGCAAACAATCATTCAATCGCCTTCATTGTAATTGTCACTTTTCCATTATGATCACTTTGAGATGTATCCTTAATCACATTGCTGCATTAATATTGACCTAAATCCTGACTAATTCCTGCCACTGTAAAACATCCCAACTGCATGATGCTGCCACCACCCTACTTCACTGTAGGGATGGTATTGGCCAAGAGTATTAGTGTTTCCAAACGTCTTCCATTTAAAGATGATGGATGTCACTGTTCTCGTAGGGACTTTCAGTACTGCATTTTTTTCTGTACCTTTCCATAGATTTTGGCCCCGATATAATCCTGTCTTGGAGGTCTACAGACAATTCCTTGGACTTCAAGGTTTGTGCTCTGACATGCACTGTCAACTGTGGGACCTTATATAGACAGACGTGGGCCTTTCTAAACCATGTCCAGAAAACTGAATTTACCACAAGTGGACTTCAATCAAGTAGTCAAAATATCTCAGGGATGATCAGCGGTAACATGATGCACCTTAGCTCAGTTTTGAGTTTCAAAAAACTAAATTTTTCATAATAATTATTATGGAATATTGTGTATATAACTTTGAGGAAAATATGAATTTGATCTATTTGGGACCGCAAAAAAGTGAAACTGTGATTACTTTCCGAATGTTTTCATTGACACCTACCTCAACTTTGAAATTACAATTAAAATTCTGCGTTGTGTTGTGATAACTGCTCTGTTTAATATCAGATTTTTAGAATATATTTTACAATTAACGTTTACTGCTGTTGAAAGATACAGTTACAGTATTAATTGAAAATATGTATGTAGATATAGAAATAATTCAAAAGCCAATTTGAGGTTCTGTTTCCTAGAATATTCTATTTGTCCACAGGTGATTTTTATGTAAAAAAGATGGAAAGCTTTAAAAAGAGCAAGTCTAAAAATATGTTTTTGTGCTTTAACTGCAAATACATTGAAATTACATGCTATTTCTCAAGTGTATTTTTGGGTTAGGGTAAGTCAGCCTTGACAACATGCAGAGCACATCCCTGATGGCAGAGTTGCAAAAAGCATTGTAAAATGTTAATCAACGCACAGTCAACTTCTAATAAATAATACCAGTAATATAAGGTATTTCTTAATGTTGTCGATCAGTCTATAAACTATTACCACATTTCTTATAAATGTCTTAGAGTCTAACAATAAATATGGATATGATGCTATTATAAGCAAATTATTGCTTTGCAAATTAAATCAAAGCTATTATAAGCACATAAGCAAATTGTTAGACAATTGGAGAGACATTTCCGCCGCTTCCACACGGAAGACTCCTTAAGTGCATGGAAAGCCTGTCTTCTGTCCTATAGGCAAGCTCTGCGTAAGGCCCAAACCAGATATTATTCGAATTTAATTGAAGTAAACAAAAATAACACAAGGTTTTTGTTCAGTACTGTAGCCAGACTGACAAACAATCACAGTGCAGTGGAACCCTCAATCCCAGCTGCTCTCAGCTCTGATGATTTTCTTCTATTTTTTAACAAGAAAATCAGTACAATCAGAGATCAATTAAGTGAAATTACTCCCACTATTAGTATTGAGCACGCACGATCTGTGAAGCTGACTTGCCCCATGTGGGTCCATCCCGGGTTACTCTGGACCCAGGTCCATTGCTGTTGATCAGGCAGAGATCACTTCGGTCTTCATGTCCTCGAAATCATCCTCTTGTATTTTAGACCCGATCCCAAGTAGGCTCCTCAAAGAAATCCTCCCTTTAATTATAGGCTCTATTCTTATGATCATAAATACTTCGCTCAAAATTGGTTATGTCCCACAGTCCTTCAAATATGCAGTTATTAAGCCACTGCTGAAAAAAACGAATCTTGACCCGGACCTACTGGCCAATTATAGACCAATTTTGAATCTTCCTTTTGTGTCCAAAGTCCTTGAAGAGTTGTAGTTAAGCAGCTATCTCACCACCTTGAGGGCAACAATTTGTTTGAGGTTTTTCAGTCCGGGTTCAGGGCCCATCACAGCACGGAAACTGCACTAGTTAAAGTCGCAAACGACTTACTAGTGGCCGCTGACAGTGGTTTGGTTTCGGTCCTGGTTCTGCTGGACCTAAGCGCTGCGTTTGACACCATCGAAGACCGAAACCATTCCACTGTCAGCGGCTACTAGTAAGTCGTTTGTGACTTTAACTAACGCAGTTTCCGTGCTGTGATGGGCCCTAAACCCAGACTGGAAAACCTCAAACAAATGGTTGCCCTCAAGGTGGTGAGAGAGCTGCTAAACTACAACTCTTTCAAGGACTTTGGACAAAAAAGGAAGATTCGAAATAGGTCTATAATTGCCCAGTAGGTCCGGGTCAAGATTCGTTTTTTTCAGCAGTGGCTTAATAACCGCATACTTGAAGGACTGAGGGACATAACCAATTTCGAGCGAAGTATTTATGATCATAAGAATAGAGCCTATAATTAAGGGGAGGATTTCCTTGAGGAGTCTAGTTGGGATCGGGTCTAAAATACAAGTGGATGATTTCGAGGACATGATGACCGAAGTGATCTCCGCCTGACCAACAGCAGTGAACCTGTCCAGAGTAACCGATGGACCAACATGGGGCAGTAGCTTCACAGATCGTGCGTGCTCAATACTAATAGTGGGAGTAATTTCACTTAATTGATCTCTGATTGTACTGATTTTCTTGTTAAAAAATAGAAGAAAATCATCAGAGCTGAGAGCAGCTGGGATTGAGGGTTCCACTGCACTGTGATTGTTTGTCAGTCTGGCTACAGTACTGAACAAAAACCTTGTGTTATTTTTGTTTACTTCAATTAAATTCGAATAATATCTGGTTTGGGCCTTACGCAGAGCTTGCCTATAGG
>BROE01000002.1:11200730-11268147 GCA_036571765.1 Plecoglossus altivelis
AGTCTTATAAAGACATATCTATGTTATTATCCATCCTAAATGGGCCTTGTCACCTTGTTAACATAAAACAGAACCTGGAACTGTACATACCATTCATATTTTGGAATTCTAAATCACAATGGAAGACAAAGAATTTAACCTTTTAAAGGGTTCCACAGAAGTCCAAGAATCCGATGGAGGAGACAAGGCTCCTTAGCAGGAGGACATACCTCAAAATGCAGACACTTTTTGTTCAAGTTTGCAAACATGGCACAGAATCTGTGTGGAGCCTGGAATTCAGATCTTTGACCCGAGGTTCTGGTATATGAGGAGGAAGGGGCCTAAACAAGGAGTTATCAGTAATGGTGTTTCCTCATACTTCTTGTCTTTAACCAGAGGAACAAGACAATGGTATTCATTGTCACCTTTGCCACCTAAGCCATTCCTGGACCAAATGTATAAATTATTACGATTAGAGAGATTAAGTCTAGAGAAACAGAATCATGGATATATTTTTCAAGAACTTTAGTTCCTGTTTCTTGCTTGCAAAACCTTGCTGATAGTTATAAATAATGGATGGCCCGAGTCTTAAACAGGTTTATTTACAGAAATTGATAACAACCCATTCATTAGAATCGGGTGTGCTGGAGCAGGGAAACATCTAAAACCTTCAGGACAGTGATACTTTCGGCTGTCATTCTACACCATTTTGGCATCATTAGGATGACATCACATGCACGACATCCAGCAATCACACACTTGCCTACAGTGACTCCCTTCTGGCTAAAGGTAGAATTTCAACCACCTCCTGCTAAAAGTTGTACATTTATACTTGGCACGGCCACACTCATTTTCACAACATCAAAAATAGAATAAATACAACGCCATGTCTACCAAAATACTATCACACATTCTATTTCAACAAGAACATTTAGTCAATCATAGCACAATGTCATAAAAAACACTATCAGATGGAACTACAGAAACTGAATTATTTTATATCTATCAGGTCTCCTAGTATACAGACCATAGATTGTTTAGCAATGCCGTTTCTTTTAAAGCCTCTCTGCATTTATGTTTGTTGGGCTTTGTAAATGCATGCATTTTGTTTCTTTTGCTCATTCAGTACAAAAAATTTATGATCCATCTCAGAGTAGCTTTATAGAATGTATGGTTACTGTATTGGAAAAAGGCAAACAGAATTGCTGTAGTTATTCTGTTTGCAACAGAACATTACTGCAGGAAGTATGCAATATGGCTGCCATTTACAGTATTTCACCAGGTACCCTAGCTTGAGCCTTTCTCTGAGTGCAACTCAGTGCCCCATTCCTCTCCACTGGTATGTACTTTCCTCTCCCTCTTGTAGGCCTTATACTCACTTCGTGTTGCTTTATATTGTTATTTTTCCACACAAAAAAGCACAAAGGCCCTCTTTATACACCATATGGTCATGGGATTGAAAGAAGCTCAACACCTGAATGATTCCTATTTGCTAATCAGCTGTTATTTGTGTGAATAACTTCAACCAGCTGTTTCTCAGTAGTAGCAATGGTTTAAAATATAGGGTGTATATGTATATATATTTGTGTTTCAGTTCACACTGTTCAGTTCAATATGAACAGAAGTTCACTTTGACTTTAGATTTTGAACATGAACTTTTCTGTTGTGACATACAGTGTGGTAAGTTGGGTAGTAAGAATGGTTTCTTCTGGTTTTGGTTGAGGGGCGTAAATTGTAGCCCTACCAAATCTACTTAATGTAGCTAATGCATGTTGGCCAACTGATAATTAATGTAATTTGATGACCTGTCTGACACAGTTCTGGCAGTCGCCTGATCACTGGCCAATATTCTCAACAGGAGATTGTGAATAACAGCCAAAAAAGAGCATGGCAGACATTTGAAAATTGTCAGATGGATTTCAAAGCACTGACTTTTTTTTTGTCTGCATATGTTTTACAAAAAGAACAAATTACTTATAAATAACTTTGCTACTTACATTTATTAAATGATAGACTAAAACCTAACCAATCAAATAAAACGGAAAGATGCCCATAATTTAGACACGGATTCACTGATATAAAGATCCAGCACAGATTTCCAGATCAGAAGGTGACCCAAACTGTAGCTTTTAGCATTTAAAATGGTTTAGCATTACTACGAAAATATCATTATTATATTACAAATGCACACTTAATCAAAATCCAATTATTACTTTTCTGGCAGGCAGTGTACCCCTGTGCACTGTGCTTATGGACTATGGAAGGATTTCCAACATAGTGTGCCTCCACAGGTCCAGCTGGGGCTTGGACAGTGGCAGACTGGTAATTTCAAGGGTAAGGACAGAAAAATTAAAAGGTCTGCTACTGCACAACATGGGGTCTCACCAGTGTAACAATGGGAATGGGACAACAATCCAAGTGTTGTTACGGTTTTCCACACACGATGCTCCAGCAAAGCCAATAGTATCGTTAAGGACCCCACTCACCCCTCCCACAGCCTCTTCCAGCTCCTACCATCAGGTAGACGGTTCCGGAGCATCAGACCCCGCTCTGCCAGACTGATCAACAGCTTCTTCCCCCAGGCTGTGAGAGCCCTGAACTCTCCCGGGTCTCTCTGACTCCCCACACAAAAACTAAGACTATCGTAAAACTTGCACTAGTCACACACCCACTGCACTGTTCACTTTTCATACACACTGATGTGTGTACACAAACTGCACTAAAGACTCTGTAATATATGTATTTTTATACGCTCATATTCTTTGCACATGTACAATACTCTTTGCACATGCACATCGGTAAGTATTCGTGCAGTTGGTATAGTTTGTATCTTGTTTAGTTCATGTATAGGAAAATTGTTATATTTATTTTGAATTGATCGTTGTTTGCCTGTACTGTTGTATGGCTGTACTTCTGTAGCACCGTGGCTCTGTGAGGCACGACATTACGTTCCACTGTATGCACGCGCATGTAGCGGAATGACAATAAAGCACAACTTGAACTTGAACCAGTGTGACATATACTGTGGGGCACCTGATTGGTTACAAGGACCATCCAAATTCTTTTTTCAGGAACGATAGACGGTACCCTAGATCATTGGACACTACCTCAGTGCACCTGTGGATCCAACAGCTGTATGAAAAGAATGTTTACAGAAAATGTGTGACCTATGGGTTTGCACTGAGCATGTTTTTGAAAATAGCTAGTAACGCTTATGCAGAGAGAAAAGTTTAACTTAGCAAAAACCCTTTCATAAACTGAGCCTACTTACTTAGGTACTATGTTGGTGCTATGTAAACATTACTTTCATTTGTAATTGGGTATCATCTCAGCAATGCAACGGCACTTATACTTAAGTACCCATTTTTAGTACTCTTTCCACCACTGACAGTTTTCCTTACGTGATTTAAGACTTTGAATGTGTGCAAACTGCTTCAACACTTTTCACCTCACATGGATTTAAATTGCTACTATATTGGTCCCATATGTTCCCAAAATTGTATCTTGCAAGCCTGACACGAATCTTTGTGCCTGCACGGAAAGCTCGGGTTCCCCTAAAATGTCAAACATTGATGGTAAAATGTTATCGTGTTGTTCTATTGTTGTTGTTGTATAAATGCGAACACCATCTTGAAGACAAGTCCGTTCTGAATCAGCTGGCTACATATAGCAAGTTGACTGATTCGATTTCCTTCTCATACCTTCCTGTGTTGTTACAGTGTGTTTTCCTGTTGAAGCCTAGTGTTCATGAACTTCAATGGGGCTGCTTTGAACAGTTTTTTCAGTACTTTCAGTGCTACAGTCATTGGATAAATATTGCCATTATGTCCCGCTCTCGGACGCTAAGCGTCTCTGGGGGTGAATGGGAGAGTCGGTTGGCCTTGACCCCGGGCTACTCCATGATGATTGGATGATCTGTTGAAAGACAGCATCTCCTTTTGATTTACAGTGGTTTTGTACTATAAAACTCCAGCTATTCATCTCCCAAAGCTGTACCTGCTAAGTAACATCATAGATTTGACAAGTGTTGTTGAAAGATTAACTGTTGCAATCTATTTCTTGTTATGTGTGTGGCGAAATTTTTTGCCAGTTTTCATCGTTCATGTCATATAATTAATTATACCTCACATTCCTTGTTAAAGTTGAACGTAACTCCCTCACCTGCTCCTTCAAGTTTAATATTGTTTTATTAGATCGTTTGTTCATTCATTCAGTTGGCTAGACTATTGTTGTAGTGGTGAACTAGAAACTAGCAAACAGCATACTATGGCAAACGTCAAGCAGAATCTAGTCATAAATGGACAGTTTTTATGATGTAGGCCGAAACTGAGCTTCTCTTGTTTGAAAGATCCGTGGCCATCACTAATGCAACTTAAAAATGTATTTGGAAGGATTTGAGGGAGTGCAAATAATTGTTATGGTTCAACCTGTTTTAATATCTTTACGAAATGCTTGCTAATTAGCTGCAGGGTATGTGCCTTCTGTGAGCTGATACATTGACTGGTCCACAATTCTAACAAACGTTACATAACCAGTAAAATTAATCTTTAGCTCCTAACATTTAAAGTTGGAAGTTAAAATGTTAATTTCTAACCCTGATTCACACAACTTGTAATTTGTGCTCAAGCCAAATACATCTCCAGGCACTCTCAAAAAAGTTGTAGGCTAGATTAGATTGTGCGTGCGTGTGTGTGTGTGTGTGTGTGTGTGTGTGAGGAAGGGTTGAGGTCTTACTGTCTGCTCAGATTGCACAGGGCAATGCCGGGGAATGTGTAATTATGTAGCACAATGCTTTGATCCAGAGTTTTCCATCAGATCTAAATTATCATCACATTGTGCAGTATCATGGATCCTCAGCTGTCTGAGCTCTTTCATGTGCACCCCACTGCAGCTCAAATCATCTCTGTCCTGAAAACCAAGCTCTCTTTCTTTTGCTCTCTCAATCTTTTTCTTGGTCTTCCCTATGTTTCTTCCTCTCTCTCTCTCCTGCTCACTGGCAAGGCTAAACAATGTGTGTGAGAGAGCAAGGGTTGAGTGGGTCTGTTTGAGAAGGGAGTGGGAGAAAATACAAGTGTGTGTTCTTTGTCTTGGACTGCAGTGAACTTTCACCTCAGGCTTTTATTGTTAACTACTTAAATGTTGAATTAACATGGGATACTGTATCAAGATATTTCCTAGAGCATGGGTATCTAACTAGGAATCTGTATATGCTTTGTGCTTGCCTACTTGTCTGTCTGCTTAACCCTGTAATCATCAGTCAATCTAACCCTAACAGAATTCTTTTTTCAGTAAGTCAGTTTTTCCAGAATTTCTTTGTCAGTATCAGCATTGTCCCTAAACTCATCTTTGCTTATAAAGTATAATTGAGATGGGATATTCTCTGCGAGAAGTCAGAGATCAACTACAATATAGTAAAGAACAGATATGGGTTTGGATTAGCATATTTTGAATTGTGGTTGATCATAAACCACAAGACATTGTTATCCTACTGAGCTCATGCTTACCCAACTAACTCTGTTACACATTCTGTTTTCAACAATGTTTCCCATAGCTTTTTTATTATAGGATTATAAAGATTATTTTAGCAAGTTCTACAGAGAGGAAAATAAATCAAGCATGTGACATTCTAAGAGAAAGGACCCTATTTGGGGACCATTGTGTTCTCCGAAAAGAGATTAGGAATACATTGTTTTGACTCTCGATTCCATTTGTCACAGATTGTTGGCTTCTGTTTTCTATTTTTTTATCGTGTTGTTTGTCACACAAGTCCATGTGTGTACAGGTACTAACACACTTATTTTTTCACTCAAATTCCCTCACAATATGACACAAACAAGCAGGCTCACATACTCTTGCGTGCAACCAAACCCACATGCCAAACAGCCATTTAATCACACACCACAGGAAAAACCTCACGCAAGCAGGAAATATATAAAGAATACACAGAGACCTTTCACATTTTAACCCCCTACACATCCCCAATCAACACACGGACCGCACAGCATCTCTGCAGTCACCACACAACCTGGCAGCTCTGTGTCCTACATGGGCTGCATGGACTTACATTTTGGCAATATATTCATTCAGATTTTGCATAGCGTGCCTTTACAAGCAGAAATATTGAGCTTTATTCAATATTGTTGTGTAGTTTCTGAGCCAATTTTGACACTATTTGTGTTGATACAGGATTGTGCTTACACATGTTCGTCAGTTTCACCTTGTTGTTTTTATTACACCAAAGAGGCAGGAGTCACTCCTGGTCATGTGATTCAACCAGATAAAAGATGTCTCTATAAGTAAAACATTCTCTAATGATTATTGCTCTGACTACAAAATTGGGGAGTCCTGCCTAGACAGATTTCTGAGCTGTTGAGTACATCTCTATAACAAGCATAATTGCCTACAGATGATCCCACTATAAGAAAACCCTGCCTCTGCATGTGAGCCTCGTTTTTCATCATCAATTCATTTGCATATGCACTGTGATAAGACTCGCTAACTTTCTTTACTTCGTGAGTGTATCCTGTGTATGCTGGCAACAGGATAAGACCTGAGGTAGGGGCTTTCATTGTTTTTGAAACAGTCCGCTTTGTAACATTTGCATTCATTAAAAAGGGATTCAGCCGCCTGAATTTCTGTTTCTTGGAAGATGCTCCACTGTGTGCAAAATGGCCCATCTCACTGAAGTAAGTGATGTCATTGGCATCGCGTGCAAAAGGATTGCTATGTGCTCTGCACTTCCGTTGTTGTCTTCTTTCAGGGCGATTCCACATCCCTAAAACCTGGCTGTTGAGCAAAATGTGCAGCAAAAAACATTGAGCAACATATTGTGAGTTTGGTGCTAAGGGTTATTTGGAAACTGATGGACTTAAAATAGATCATGGTTATTTGTTAAGTTATATTCCGTGTTCTAAAATGGATAGTGTATACCATCATGAATCGTACAGTTTTTTAAGAAAATCCCTATGCAACTTAAAAATGTAGATTGTGAATAATCTAGATCCTTCAATGAGTTTGTTCTTATTTTCTTGACACCCAACTCGCTACAAAATATACAGTCAATACAACGTTACATGGTATCCTGTATTCATCATTTTCATTAAAGCATGATCTGTGGATTTACTGACATCCTGCTTTAGCTGTCCAAAACCACTCAATGACATGACTGTTCCCAAAGCTGTTCCCCTTGCTCTGAAGTAACCTACGGAGTCCCGCAGGGTTCTGTACTCGGTCCTATTCTGTTTACGCTCTATATGCTGCCTTTAGGTAACATTATCAGAAAGCATGGCATTAACTTCCACTGCTATGTGGATGACACACAGCTGTATTTATCAATGAGACCTGATCAGACCGATCAGTTACACATACTTAGTGCCTGCGTGAAGGATATAAAAATCTGGATGACACTTAACTATCTACTTCTTAATCCAGAAAAAACCGAGGTCATTGTACTAGGCCCGGAACGTCTGCGAGACTCTTTATCCGACCAGATGGTGTCACTGGACACTATCAGTGTAGCCCCTAGTTCGACTGTAAGAAACCTTGGCGTCCTACTGGACCAAGAACTATCCTTTACAGCACATATGAACCAGGCATGCAAAACTGCCTACTTTCATCTGCGTAATATAGCTAAAATTAGAAAGATCTTGACTAGAAGTGATGCTGAAAAACTCATCCATGCATTCGTTACATCTAGACTTGACTACTGTAACGCCCTGCTCGCAGCGTGTACTAAAAGCTCGATAAAGAGCTTTCAGTTGGTTCAGAAGGCAGCAGCACGACTGCTAACAGGATCCAAAAGAAGAGACCACATCACACCGTTGTTAGAGTCTCTTCACTGGCTCCCTGTTGAATTTAGAATCAAATTTAAAGTCGTACTCCTCACATATAAGTCCATAAATGGCATGGCCCTCACTACCTCAAAGATGTTGTAGTACCATATCACACAGCCAGAGCACTTCGCTCCGAAAGCTCTGGACTATTGGTGGTTCCTTGAGTCTCTAAAAGCACAGTAGGAGGTCGAGCATTTAGCTACCAAGCTCCTGTGTTATGGAATCAGCTCCCTGTTCATGTTAAAGAGGCCGACACAGTCTCTTTATTTAAGACCAGGCTTAAAACATTTCTCTTCGAAATAGCTTATGGGCAGGGCATTAGTTAATATCATAGTTCACTATAGTCTGTTCATCGCTATTCACAAGTTTCGATCCCTCCGAGGTGGGCTCTGTCCTGGATGCTGCCCTGGCAATGACTTCACCCTAGATGCCTGGCCCCGCCTCGCGACCTGATCTGTGGACCCAGGTGCTCCTCAACTGTCGGAGGTGCTTCCTACAACAGACGAACTGCTTTCCTCAGACCCACTTCGCTGGATAGCCGAACTCTCCTCGCACTAGATGATCTAGATGAACCCCTTCTTCCGCCTGAGGGGTTCTTTCTTTACAGTCCATCTGCATATGGATGCACGCCAGTCCTGGACCATCTACAGCCTGTCCATCCGTGGGAGCAGGATCTCTCCTTCACTGTGGTTCTCCCCGAGGTTTCTCCTTTTTCCCACAGGGTTTTTTGTAGTTTTTCCTTGCCGAGAAGGAGGGTCTAAGGACAGGGGATGTTCCGGGACAGTCGTCCATTTGCTAAAATCATATGTACATTTTTATAACTTGATTTTCTGTTTATTGACCAATGATGGAATCCTTGTCGCCCTTCGAGGCAACTGTTGTTGTGATTTTGGGCGTTACAAAAATAAATTGAATTGAATTGAATGACCATTTGTTTTTTTCCATCTCACTTAAACTATCAGGTAGTACATGACTTTCAAACCACAGTTCTTCATAAAATATGTTTTCACAGTGTGTCAAAAATAGGCATGTCATTGCTACAACTGTTTTGAAATTCTAATTGAAGGAGATTGCCGGATACTTTGGACCAGCATTCCTTTATGATCAAAAACGCATTACAAGACCTGGGAGGGATGCTAAGGACTGGGTCTGGCGACCGGCCAGATCAAACCATCCTCGGGCATCCAACAGACCTCCACAGACGGAACAAAAATAATTCCCTTAGCCCTGTGTACAGCCCCTCATGAAGGACAATAACAAAGCACAGTGACAGAGTGTTGGGACGAGGTCCAGGATCATAATGTCAGGACCCCCTCACACCCCTACCCCAACCCCCCGAGGAGGAGATAATGGAGGCATTGTCTCATTATCTGTACAGATCTCCAGGAACTATCGGTAATTCATAAGGATGTATATCCTCCCATCCCTCCCTTTCCTACTCTTTTCCTCCCACCCACTCCAGTCATCACGTATCATTTTGATCATCTTGGCAGTACTTTGTTTTTGCCAGATTTATGCCTTAGAATTGTTTTATATCCATAAGCATACATTTTTGCTATAAGCAGTAGAGTTCAGCCTATGTCTAAATACATACTGTAAAAGTCATAACCTGAGTTATGACTGATTTATAGTCAATACCATAACAAGACAAACTATTATGCAGAATTTGGGGCTGGTTTTTGCTTTCACTTATCACAATATCACAGTAACACCTTATTAATGCAAAACTTTAATAATATTGCAATTTTGGAATGGATTGTGAGACATGCAAAAAGGCCTATTTAAACCCCAAATCAAAAACATTGGGACACTATGGAATAAAAAAAGAAAGTAGAGATCTCTAAGTTTTCTTTGACTTGTATTTTATTGCAGACAATACAACACAACAGCACATTAATTGATGTGTTCCTCGTGATTTTCATAGTTAAAGAAATAAAATAAAAAATCCTATTTTGATTCTTGCAATACAAAAATAAATGACAACAAAAATAAGCTGGAACAGTAAAGAATTTACTACTTTGTAATGTTGCCATTCTTTTTCACAACACGTAAAAGATGTTTAGGAACTGAAGACACCAAGTGATGCAACGCTTTAGGCGTCATTCTGTCCCATTCTTGCTGCAAACAAGTTTTAAGGTGGGCAACAGTACGGGGTCTTTGTGGTCGCATTTTGTGCTTCGAGATAGGTCGGGACTGCAGGCAGGCCAGTCATGTACCTGTATCCTCTTCCTCTGTAGTCAGGACTTTGTAATGTGTGCCGAATCTCATTTTGCATTATCTTGTTGAAATATGCATGGGCGTCCCTGCAAAACATGTCTTCTTGAAGGCAGCATATTGTGCTCCAAAATCTCTATGTACTTTTCAGCATTAATGGTATCCCATTACAGACATGTAAGTTACCTTTGCCTAGGGCACTGACACAACCCCATGCCATGACAGACCCTGGCTTTTGGACTTGTTGCTGGTAACAGTCTGGATGATCCTTTTCTTCTTTGGTCCAAAGCACATGGTGCCCATTTCTCCCCCCAAATACCTGAAATACTGATTCATCTGATCACAGTACGTATCCACTGGCCAGAGAAGTCGAAGGCACTTTTGGACACTGTTACTATAGGGCTTCTTTTTGGCACAGTACAGTTTTAATCAGAATCAGAATAGGTTTTATTCGCCATACAAGATATACAAGCACAGAATTTAGTGTGGCAGTGAAGTGCAAACATAGAACATATATAAAACATAATGCAGGTAGATGAAAATATAATAGAAATCTAGTATAAAATACAAATAAGATAAAAAGTGGACACCAGTTGTACAGATGGGGTTAATATAACTATAGTAAGTGGGGTATTGTTTTCTTTTGTGTGTTTTGTTGGATCTGAAATGTGAAGCGTCCTTGAGTGTCTTGAAAAGCGCTATATAAGTATTATGTATCATTATGATTATTCCCTTGAGCCAAAAGTGCTAGCGGAATATCATCAATAGAGGTTCATTTATTTTAAAATGAGGGTAATTGGTATACAAAAGGTATCTTAAAAGTGATTTGATTGATGTTATAAAGACCAAAGAGTGTATTTAACATATTTGTGGTCTTCGTTACAACATATTTGCATATTTATGTTGTGCAGGGGGAGGGGGGTATATACACAGTAACTGACATTTGTGGATGTAACTATGTATTGTGGTACTTGACAAAGGTTTGCCCAAGTAGTCCTGAGCCCATGTGTGATATCGCTTATAGATGAATGATGATTCTTGATGCAGTACCGCCTGAGGGATCAGAGATCATGGTTGCTCAGCTAATGCTTGTGCCTTTGTCATTTATGCACTGAAATTCCTCCACATTCCTTGAATATTTTAGTTATGTTATGCACTGTTGACGGTGAAATAAGCAAATCCATCCACCCATCCATTATCTACTGCTAATCCCTGGGAGGGATTGCAGTGCCGCTTGTTCCCATTTAGGGGTCACAGGTGACCGGAGCCTAACCCAGTAGCTTTCAGGCCATAGGCAGGGTACACCCTGGACTGGGGCCAGCAAGTCGCAGGGCTAACACAGAGACACAGACAACCATTCACTCACACATCCACTCTCTAGGGGCAATTTCTCAATATACCAATTAACCTATCACATGCATGTCTTTGGGCGGTGGGAGGAAGCCGGAGTGCCCGGAGAGAACCCATGGTAACATGGGGAGGACATGCAGACTCCACCCAGAGAGATCATGTGATGTTGGATTTGGCCCAAGAATGGAACCCAAGATCTCCTTCCTGGGAGGCAAGGGCTCTAACCGCACCGCCACCATGCACCCCGAAATAAGCAAATGTCTTCCTATATTTCTTTGAGGAACATTGTTTTTAAACATTTCAATAACTTTCTCATGTATTTGTTTCTTGGAAGCTACTATTGTACCAAATCATAATTACAATCACCTGCTGACATCACCTGTTTCAAATCACATAATTATTTAACTAATTTACCTGATTTCTAGCCCAAAATGGCTCCTGCTCCAACCTTTTTTGGAATGTGTTGCAGGTCTGAATGGCAGGAAAGGATGTATTTTACAAATTAAATTAAGTAAACCAGACAAATAATGAAATATTTTGTGTTCACATTGTCTGCAATAAAATACAAGTCAAAGAAAATTTAGAAACCACTACTTTCTTTTTCAATTTGTGTTTTCTATAGTGTCCCAACTTTTTCTGATTTGAGGTTGTAAAAGAACGGTGGTAATGGTCAAAGCATATGAGATGACGGTAAGATTCCTTGAACGTCATCTGTCGGGTAACGTTCATCCAAACCACCCCCCATCTACCTAAGCTTCTCACAGCTTGTTAATTTCAAATGAATTGTGTGATGAGACTGGAATTAAGTTTTTTTCCCTTCTTTGGCACTTGTTATTTTCTTAAAGGTCACCTTTTCTCTAGTGACATGTCTCTTTTTTAAACCATGATACACAGAAACACGTCCAGACCTGCAGAGAACCAGAGGATTTAATTATACACAGCTAGGGCTGATCAAGCCAGCTGTGGGTTAGGGATTATAGAGAACACACCAGGAGTTCAGGAGCAATGAAATGTATCCTTCCTGTCATCAAGCCCTTTCTTTTCCACACAAGTCTACTTGCTCACAGGCCCCTTTTGGAGTTGAACATGCACACACAAACACACGCACAGGCAGAAAGGCACTCAGAAAAGACGCACACGCACACACACACACACACACATGCACAGCCAAGCAGTCATGGAACAAAAATAAGTCATCCATATTGATGGAGCCCCTGGTCCATCTGCCCTCATCTACACTAGCCTCGGACCCCAGAGAGGAGGACTGTTCCAATTAGTAGATTTAATATCAGCACAGCTGTTCCCAGCTTTCCCTCCTCCTTCCTATGCAACTTGGCCACAACTGGACACAAGGCATGTCACATTGGACCGCCAATAGAAATCAGCAGTCATTGTCCACGGTATTTGTCACCTCCCACCTCGACTATTGCAAATAGTCTCTGCACTATGGTTCACCTTCCAAACTTTTCAACAGACTCCAGTACATACAAAGTTCTGCCGCCTGTCTCCTCACCCGCACCTCCTTTGGTGAACACATTACCCCTGTCCTTAGAGACTCACCTCTTCAATTGACTTTTTTTCTCCTCCTGCCTCTTGTTGTTTTCTTTTGTGTGTTTTGTTGGATCTGAAATGTGAAGCGTCCTTGAGTGTCTTGAAAAGCGCTATATAAGTATTATGTATCATTATGATTATTCCCTTGAGCCAAAAGTGCTAGCGGAATATCATCAATAGAGGTTCATTTATTTTAAAATGAGGGTAATTGGTATACAAAAGGTATCTTAAAAGTGATTTGATTGATGTTATAAAGACCAAAGAGTGTAATTAACATATTTGTGGTCTTCGTTACTACATATTTGCATATTTATGTTGTGTTTTGTGTTGATGTGTACAGAATACTTCACAGAGTATTCATGTTTGTGTTTGTAAATAAATATTCTTCAGAACAAATGACACAATACAGTATGTGCCTATATGCATGCATGTATAATGTATGTCTGTGTATGTTGTACTATGTGTTTATCTATGTGCTGTAGTATGTGTGCGCTAATGTGTGCTGCTGTCTGTGTGCATCTGCCTCTCTCTTTCCCCTCACAGAAGGGAGGACAGACATTTTATCACACCGTCTGCTACTCTCTTCTTTCCCTCCCCCACCAAGTAATTTCAGAACAAACCCCATAAAACAAGCCAGCTGAAGTTTACTGTCTACTGATGATGCCCTTGAGGAAACAATCAGGTCTCATAATAGACGCTTGACTTCAAAGGCAACTGGCATAACTGACTATGTAATTATAAAGCTGCGCTGCTTTAAAATAAAAAATCTGTTTGATCCCCACAGATACCTAATGGAAAATGCAAGGAATTCATTGGAATGAGAGAATGTACGCTTAAATAGATTTTTTTTTTAAGGAAAAATGAATGCTGACTTGACTATTTGTGGCATCATTCAAAACAATGTGGCAACTGACAAACACCGCACATTTGAGATTTGTTGTGTTTGCTTTGTAAATGTATCTGTGTAGGTTATCATGCCTACACAATGTGTGTGCATGTACACAGAGTATGCGTTGTGGATATCTTCCATGAGAGAAGGGGGGACGATGAGAGAAAGACCAGCAAAAGGGGGGAGGAATCTACTTAACACTACTATGTCAAAACTTGGAGAGAAACAGAGAGATACTTTGGAGAGGAGACTTGAGGTTTGCCAGAGTAAATTTGTAATTGATTTCAAGTGTGTTTATGAGAGACAAGGCATCTTTAAAATCTATATAAATGGGCCTCTGTTTCAACATGAATGAAAAACGAAGACAAACAGAGAAGGAAACATGGAGAAATTATTAGAAAACACTTTAAAAACTGGGGGTTTTCTGGGCAGTCATTGTCTGATATTAGATTGATGGTCATCTGGTGATGGTATACTATGGAAGTTACCATGGAAACCACTGGTTCACATCTGAAAGGGCCCTGAAGCTTAACACAATGATATCATACATTTGAGACATTTTCATGGAAAGAAAAAGTATTTTCCTTATTGAAAAGAATGTAAATATTTGTCTTATGTTTACACAAAGTGTGCTATGAACATTTAAATGAGGTAATTAAATGATACACCCAATAGCCCAGTTTATGAATAAAAGAAACTTACACATTGATTAACCAGGGTTACATTTACCCAATGTAACAAACTCGATCATCAAATGCGTATTCATTTTTGTCTGTAATGCCTGCCCAAGGAAAAGAACTACAGAGATTCACATTGAACAGCCCTGCTAAATATTTCCTCTCATCTGGCTCATCTGGTCTTAACATCTGACTGCTTCCCCAAGGTGTTGTCACATGATCTTAATGAAAAGTTCTGCTTACACACTGTCCCTTAGGATTGGGCCTGCAACTGTGATGTCATCCCTTGACGGTACACTATGCACACCATGATTGCTTGGGGTCAAACGTCACAGTGATCTTGTCATAAATTACAATCCCAGGAGATTTACATTATTAATCATCTGAATTCATCCCAGTGTCACATTACCCAAGACGCCAGAAGAATGAGTAGCAGGTACGCTAGAAAAGTAATTTGAAAGATTTAATTAATCAACATATGACTATGTTGATAATTCTGAGATGAACAGGACCCTGATCCAGCTTCGAGACTTTTAACTTGTAGGGTACTGTGTGTGTATGCTCCAAGCTTTTGTGTTTTATCAGAGCAGCTTTGACTTCTAATTGTGACCTGCGGCTTCTGAAAGCCTCAGCTGGTCTGTATCAACCAATTAGCACCAACAGTACTAGCTTCTTTTAGAGACTGCCTCAGCCCCAGTTTCTTTCTCTCCCTCCTGGAAAATTCTTCACCATTCTTCACCACTTCTACCCCACCTGTGAATAACTCTGTCTGACCTCTACTTACACTGTGGCAACCAAGCAGTTGCAGATGGGGTTTGACCTAGCAAGGAACACATGAGCACGGGCAGGGTAAGCCTGTAAGAGAGAATTTCTTTAACAACAAAAAATTACAGCACAAAAACTCAACTCAGCATCAAAAAACAACTTTCTGGCGCCCCACGACAAGATCTACAGACTCTCCACCTTGTTGATGAACGAAAATGCCATCTTCAGTGGAAGTAATGTGGAAGTTTACTCATAAATACAAAGATAATAATGTAAAACAGGTGAAGTGCAACAGCAGGTGTGTGTAAAAGGGGAAAAATAGATTACTACATTGTGAAATATGTACGTTATTTGTTGTTTTTATAACCAATACAAATATTTTTGATTAGGCATAAAATGCCAACATGATTTGTATTTTTGAGGGCACTCTTCACTGTGACCTAGTGGTTTGTGCCTTGCCTTACCCTGTCTGTAGATGTTCCAAAACATTGAGATATTTCTGTTTACTCTCTCTCTTACAGTCTCCTGCCAAAATTGCTCCACTGACTGCAGGTTCCCTCAATGATCAGACACAAAAGCCCTGCCCCTTACCTATGCAAAATCTCCAGGACATCATCCAGCCATATGTATCTACTCTAGCACTTTGCTTCGCGACACTGGATTGTCTTGGGAGATCTATGACCCACAAGTCAACTGGAGTATTAGTTGAATTTTTTTTGTGATGCTAAATATGTTTATTATATTGAGTGGCAGCCCCTTTTCTCCTGAGCTCTAAATAACAAAAATTAAAAAAACAAATATTTTAATGAGCCATTAGGTGATACCTTTCATCGCCATCACCATCACAAAGATGCTATTATTGATTGATAGTCATCCATACATCCATTTTCCTCCGCTTTTTCTGGGGCTAAGTTGTGGGGGCAGCAGTCTGAGCAGGGAGGCCCAGACGATCGAGCACCCGATGGAGAGTATAGAGCTGGTCCAGTGTTCCTCAACCAGGACAAAAATCTAACTGCTCCTCCTGGATCTGAGGTTCAACTATCGTTCAGATTTTCCTTTCCAGTACCCTGGCGTAGATCTTTCTGGGGCAGCTGAAGAGTGTGATCCCTCTATAATTGGAAAACGCCCTCTGGTCCCCCTTCTTAAGTAGGGGGACCACCACACCTGTCTGCCAGTCCAGAGGTACTGTCCCAAGCTGCCACGCAATGTTGCAGAGACATGTCAGACAAAACAGCCCACAACATCCAGAGACTTAAAATACTCAGGACGGATCACATCCACCCCAAAGGGCTTGCCACCAAGGAGTCCACCGACCACCTCAGTGACTTTAGTCCGAGTGATGGAGTACGCTTGTGAGTACCCAGCCTCTGCTTCCTCCTTGGAAGCCATGACGGAAGAATTGAGGAGATCCTCAAAGTATTCCTTCGACCATCCAACAAATACCAAGTCAACAATCGCAAACAGTGTTGGTGAAGCACTGCTTTTCACTCCTGAGAAGCCAGACGGTTTGCCAGAATTTCCTTGAGGCTGTCCGATATTCCTCTTCCATAGCCTCCCCAAACTCCTCCCAGTCCCAAGTTTTTTCCTCTGCGACCACATGAGCAGTGGCATTCTCTGCCTGCCGATACCCGTCAACAGTCTCAGGAGTCCCATAAGCCACCCAGGCTCGATAGGACTTCTTCGGTTTGACAGCATCCCTTACTTCCAGTGTCCACCACCATGTTCGAGGATTGCCGCCATAAGAGACCGTACGACCACAGCTCCGAGCTGCCGCATCAACAATGAAGGTCGAGAACATAGTCCACTCAGACTCAATGTCTCCAGTCTGCCCTGTGATCTGGGAGAAGCTCTCCCAGATGTGTGAGTTGAAGACCCTACTGACAGAGGTCTTCGCAAGATGTTCCCAACAGATCCTCATGATACACTTGGGCTTGCCATGTCTGTCTGGCTTCCTCTCCTGCCAGCAGATCCAACTCACAACCATGTGGTGATTGGTTGACAGCTTTGCCTCTCTCTTCACCTGAGTGACCGAAAGTCCGTCATAGACCTCCAGCCTTGGTTGTCCTGTTACTACATGCACTGATGGATGCCCCTGTACCCGAACATGGTGTTCGTTATAGACAAACTGTGACTAACACAGAAGTTCATTAACAAAACACAGCTCGGGTTCAGATTGGGGGGGGGCGCTATTCCCAATCACCCCTCTCCAGGTGTCACTGTCATTGCCCATGTTGATGTTGAAGTCCCCCAGTAGGACAATGGAGTCCCCGGTTGGTACACTATGCCGTACCCCTCCCAGGGACTCCAGAAGGCCAGGTAGTCTACACTGCTATTTGGACCGTAGGCTGATACAGCAGTGAGAAAGCTATCCCTGGCTTGCAGGCGCAGGGATGTGAACCACTCATTCACTGGGATAAACTCTAACACGTGACGGCTGAGCTGTGGGGCTATAAGCAAGTCCACGCCAGCTCACAGGCTCTCCCCGCAGGGAAAGCCGAAGAAATGAAGAGTCCAGGCTCTCTCAAGGATAGTGGTTCCGGGAGCCAGGCTATGTGTGAAGGGAAGTCCGACTACGTCTAGGCCGTAACACTCGACCTTCTGCACAAGTTCTTCTGCACAGACAAGACTTTCCCGCCAGCGAAGTGACATTGTATGTCCCCAACGCTAGAGACAGCGCGTGTGACCTTGGTCACCTAGGCACCTGCCCCTGACCACCACCGAAAATGTATTGTACTGACCCCTTATGGTCCTTCCTGCTGATGGTGGACCTGTGGGAAGGTGGTCGCACATTGCCTTTTCAGGCTGTACCCGATCGGGGTACAGGGCAAAGCCCATCCTGGAGATGCCGGCTGTGCTCAATTTTCCTCCTAGATTTGGACCTGACCCCGACACTGCGAAGTAAGTTGTACAATTGAGGTAACTACTAGACTACTGCTTTGCAGGAATTTTATCATAGCCTAAAAATAGCCACACCCTGACCGTTGCCTGTTGCATTCCTGCAGATGTTTTAGGTGTTTTCGTTTTTTGAAGAAAATAAATTGAATGAACAGGCGAATTAACAAACTATTAAACTAATGTTCTACTAAAGGTAATTGCTTGTTAGTTTGTGACATTGTGGTGTTAATTTTAGTGATGTTTGTGGCTTTGGCTAGCTTGTTAGCCACTATTAGCTTTGCTTTGACGTTTTTAAAGGAGGGAAATCATTGTAACAGTTTAAGTGATATAAGGGAGAATAGAGGTTGGACACCTAATTGATCATATGGTATTATGGTACATTCCTCTGACAATTACAATACAGGCTTGATATTCAATTGGTTTAAATTGAATAATTTTGTCTACAATCCACATTGACCTAGGCAGTGTATTTTTGTAGCAATATGGTTACAGTGTGTCAAGGTAAGGACAGATAGCATCCCTACGCTCTCATCCAGTATTCCTGGTTATTTTTCTTGCATGGCTGTTTGAGTTGTGGATTTGGTTTGTGTGTGTGTCAGATTGAGTGGAACAGCAGATGGAGGGGTCTTTCCTGTTGCCTGGAGACCCAAATGATGATATTGGGAGCAGGAGACCCTGCAATGAACCGTTGCAACTAAAAGGGACCATTAGTAACTCCATGATGGGAATGCAGATCCTGGGTCATTATTGGAATCCTTTTTTGCTCCAAGTCCCTGTCTATCAATACTGATATACAGTAGAACTCATTCAAACTCATTCTATATAAATGTGCAGTCACTTTAATACAATACAAGGATGCCACTAACCTCTTAATGTATCCAATACAAACAACAAAAAATGTTGAGACAAAGACAAAGTTGGCAAATCTAATAATTTGAAAGACAGTTTGCAGTAAATAAAGCATATCAATTTGTAATGTAGGGCTGAGTATATCTCCTCTCTTGTCCTTTCCAGTCTGGCTTGTCACCGTATTTAAACATTACATTCAATCTCATCAGAGCAAAGAAGCTTTCATATAAGTAGAAATAATATGAGTGCCAGGGTCATGGGCCTCTCACTCTTCCTAATCTTTGTTTAAGTAAACTGGGAGTGTGGCGGATTCCTGACGATGGCAACAGTGTGACATTAGAAGTGTTAAGGTCCCATAAAGCATCCTTGAACATAGGGTTTAAATAGTAAACTATTAATATTTAAAACCATACCTTTTTGGAATAATTGGTATAGGGACTTTACAGTAAATTTTAATGTTGAATTTTATGCACGATAATAATGAGTAAAATCTCTGAATTCTTTCAGCTAATGCTGCTATCAAATTTAACCGTCAGACTTGTGCATTAACTGTCTTAACAAGGACAATGACTGTTGTCCTTGTTGAGTAATTGAGATGTTGGCATACATCATCAGTGCAACATCATCTTGAGAGAATAAATTCAGTGTGCAATTTTAGATTACTGCAAGATAATTTGATACACATGAGAAAGGGTCCAGTCCATCCAATAATCAAGTGTTTGTGAATTCTATAAGTAATATCTGAAGGATTTACAGATTACTTTGCATTATAAGTGGACAATAACAGTTTTCCCATGACTTTGCTATGTGATGTATTTTACATATATTTCTCACATGCAGAACATTTACTCAAATTCTAGCTGCATGCACAGTTTCTAGTCAATGTGCCATGGTCCATATACAAACACAGCAAGAACTAGTGCTTCTGTTGATGGATAGGTCTACTTACCTATTTTCTTTACAGGATGACTGGACTGGTGCCAGCCAAGTTTAAGGGTTTAGTGACATTGAGAACAAAATGAATAGACTGTCATAATTACTAATTAAAATTAAGCTGTCTTCTTTGTTCAGTTTTTGTAAGCAAAACAGGACTAGAAAGAATTACAAGCTACTTGGCATCAGCTGGTCCCTTCTAGTAACAACATACAAGTAAGGGACTCTAAGATTGCTTACAAGGATGAACCATGCTGCAGCATTACAAAAGCCTATCCCTATTTAGCTTGGATATTGGCGAAGGGACCTAATTCCATGCTGTATCCTCAAAGCTGGAAGTCTATCACAATGGACGGGATTCATGTAACCTCCGGCTAATTCTGTAGTCTACAGACTTTGCTTACACTCCCAGCTCAAAGAATGTGACCCCACAATACACCTAATATAGAATGACCTTAGGACCGTGTGCATCTGTTTGGACTTGGACGTTACTTCCATCACAACATGCTTTCATTATTCCCCTGTAGAAGAGACTGTAGGACTGGGGCAAGATGAGGAGGTAGAAAGAGGGGGTATTATCTAGTATAGTTGGTTTTATAAACATAAGCCAGTGGGAAATCTCTCTGGCCCCTTATTCTTCCTCTTTTCCTCCTTGTATTTTAGAAACCAACATAATAAAGTTGTAACCCTGAAACATGGGAGTGTTGCCGACCCTCCAAGGGCTCCTGCCTAGGACAAGGCGGTAATGGAAACCAGATGACTAAAAACCTTGAAAATAATGCCTAATCTGGTTTCAGGATATTCAAAAGATGTTTAAAGACATATTGGCTCTGTAATCTATCCTGACAAGTTTAAACTCACAAGCTACTACTATCTAAACTAGCCTTAACGGAAAACAAAATCCAAATGCCTGGACAGCCATCCAGTGTTTTCACTCACAACGTCAGCCTAGAGGATAAATAAAGACCTATGTCACTCCATGCTCTCAAAATGCCTGGGAAAGGATTTAACACAATGTATTAAAGGTCTGTAAGTGTTTTTATAGATTGCTTAACCTTGCTCTGCAACAGAGGCATGTAAAAAAAAGAGAATTTGTTGAACTGCACACAGAGAAAAATCATCAAAACCATTCCAAATATGTCCACGAGGGGGGAAATTCAGCCAGGCAGCACAATTTGCAAGGGGATCAAGCCATTAGCTCAGCATCTTAAAATAAAGAGCAAGGCTGCTCATTAGTCTGTTCATAAGCCGACAGGAAGACGATGTCACCTTTTAATGGAAGAACACAGCAGTCCTATTCAATTCATCAGGAGGTGCTGACAAACTAGGGTTGCCATAAAATGATTAAAAGGAAAGGGCATGACAAACCCCCAAGCCCTTTACCACAAGTTTGATTCCAGAAACCTAAATAAGGATCCCTAGCGATGATAGCAGTGCCAGTGACTCGGTTCCCATCTAACAAATATGTTTTAGACTCCTAATTGTTGTGTCTGGAACACAGATAATCACTTAAGGGTTGATGGCACAAACTTTGCAGTTGAATGTTGCAGTTAAACAACCAAGATGAAAAAGAGATAGTGTCTTTGTGTCCAGTTGAATGCTGCAGTAATTAGTGCATAGATGCATTTTTGCCATTTAAGGGTTAGAGGTGTAAATCACATTAATGAGTCATATGAGTCCACACACACACACACACACACACACACACACACACACACACACACATACTTACTTAGTACTTAAACTGTTTTATTTGTCAAAAGAATGTATCACTGTCGGTGTGTGATCAGGAAAGGTCACATTTTTGAGGCTTTTCAGTGTGTGATTTTTGTTTATGTGTGTCTGTGGAGTGGAGGGGGAATGTACGTTATTTACTCAGTAACACCTACCTATGGTATTTGGCCTACTTATTACTCCTATGAAAAGTACTCAGATTCATTTTCTTATTACTTGGTATCAAAAGTAATTAGGTGCATTACTTGCTACATTACAATATTATTTTCCATAATTGCTGATTCTGTTTTAATGTAGCCTTCTAAAGTCTTTGTGTTCTTTGTGGACATTTTCTCTACAATGCACCGAAACGTTGAATCAAGTCAATTGTGGAAATGGGTAACATCTTTTCCTCATAGCTTGTCCACCTAGCATTTATCCACCACCATGGCCTGTTCTGAAATCCATTTTCTTTTGTTTAGTTGGAGTGCATGCGTCACTGGCAGTGCCAGTGTTGGGTTAGAGTTTTTCGCGAGTTTCACATTGCTGTGCTGCCATGTCAGATGCTTCAAGAAGTCAGATGTTGAATTTTTCGCTGTTTAAAGTGTTTTGCTACTTGCACAAAGTTTACAACAGACGCCAATGTTCTTTGCATCTTTGATGGAGACAAAAGCCCTTAGGGTTAGCCCCTAACCCTTGTCGTGAAGGAGCAGCGGCTCTACCCCAAACGCCTGCTGTGTGACTACCCCAAACGTTTCCCGTGTGACAGAGCTCCTCACCCTATCTCTAAGGGAGCGCCCTGCCACTCTGCAGAGGAAACTCATTTCGACCGCTTGTATCTGTGATCTTGTCCTTTCGGTTATTGCCCAAAGCTCATGACCTTAGGTGAAAGTAGGAACGTAGATTGACTGGTAAATCAAGAGCTTTGCTTTCCGGTTCAGCTCCTTCTTCACCACAGCAGTCCGATACAGAGACTGCATTACTGCAGCCGCTGCACCGATCCGCCTGTCAATTTCACGTTCCATCCTTCCCTCACTTGTGAACAAGACCTCGAGATACTTAAACTCCTCCACTTGAGGCAAGGACTCCCCACCCACCCGAAGGGATCAAGCCACCTTTTTCTGGTCGAAAACTATGGCCTTGGATTTGGAGTTGCTGATTCTCATCCCAACCGCTTCACACTCGGCTGAAAACCGCTCCAGTGCACACTACAGGTCCCGGTCTGATGAAGCCATCAGGACAACATCATCTGTGAATAGTTGAGATGAGATCCTGTGCTCCCCGAACCAGACACCCTCCGGCCCCTGGCTGTGCCTAGAAATTCTGTCCATAAAAACAATGAACAGAACCGGTGACAATGGGCAGCCCTGGCGGAGTCCAACATGCACCGGGAACAAGTTAGACTTACTACCGGCAATGCGAACATAGATCCTGCTCCAGTCATACAGGGACCGGACGTCCCTGAGCAAAGGGCCCTGGACCCCGTACTCCTGCCCCCCCCCCCCCCCCCCCCCACTGGACACAACGAGGGACATGGCCGAATGCCTTCTCCAGGTCCACAAAGCACATGTGAACTGGTTGGGCAAACTCCCATGAACCCTCAAGCAGCTGATGGAAAGAATAGAGCTGGTCCAGTGTTCCACAACCATGACAAAAACCACACTGCTCAGCCTGAATCCGAGGTTTGACTATCGGTCGGATTCTCCTCACTAGTACCCTGGCGTAGACCTTACCGGGGAGGCTGAGGAGTGTGATCCCCCTGTAGTTGGAATACACCCTTCTGTTCGCCTTCTTATGAAGGGATCCCACCACCCCGGTCTGCCAGTCCAGAGGTACCATCCCAAACCGCCACGCACTGTTGCAGAGACGTGTCAGCCACAACAGCCCCACAACATCCAGGTTATATGTTACAGGTTATACCTGTAAGTCCCAACATGGAGCCTTACATATTACATTCATCTTGATTGTCTAGATAAACCCAGTCATCTAAAATGTAGATTTAACCAATATAGATGGCTGTAGTTTGTAGTTAGTTAAGTTAATACTACACGAGTAAATTAACCATTACACCAGTTGGAAGGTGATGTATGTATGTATGTATGTGTGTGTGTGTGCGCGTGTGTGCGTGCATGCGTGTGTGCGTGTGCATGTGTGCATGTATGTGTGTGTGTATGTACTGTATATATGTATGTTTGGATGTGTGTGTGCACATGTGCATGCATGCATATATATGTATTTATATATGTTATATTCTTGGAGGCCATAGTTGTTGATTACAGAGGTACCAATTGCATAGTAATATTTCAATTCAATTTCGTTTGGGTGTTGACAGCCATGCTGTGATAATAGGAATTAAAGGAGAGAGGGCTGACATTAGTTCCTGACAATGGCACACCATTGGCATTTAGTCCATTTGGCAGTTCCTTCTGGGTAGCCTCTCACAAAACCGCTTGTGCCTGGAGGCCGTGGCTGTTGAAATCTACACAAATGAATTGTAACACTTGAGTGAAAAGGCAAGTGAATGCATTGGCTGGGGGACAATGAGCAACAAATAAAGCGAAGAACACATCAAGTTTTCCAGCAGCCTCTCACCAGATTATCACCAGCTGCTGTGGCACGGTCATCCTGTTCAATGGCAAATCCTCTTCCACTGTTGAGGGGTACAGGGGTACGAAGAGGGACTCTATGGCATGAGAGTGCCATCAGTCTCTATTGTGTCACCTCCGCTCTCTAAAGAAAACAGTCACTAAAGTCTTGTTTGTTGCTACTTTTCTATGGTAGGTGGGACCAGTGGGTTTGGGTGTGATAGAGCTGGGGGTTTTCAATGAGAGGATTATGAAGGCTTAATTGAGTGTGGTAAATGATTGGGCACTCAATGGAGATCAATGGATGGAGGGGCAGATGTGGTGTGAAGCCAGAGGGAAGCCCTCTGACCCTCCCACATTCTAAAGAATACAAATCAGTTTGGGAGGTTCCATTCTGTACATAGTATTTAAGACTCAATTATCCTATTCACTTTGGGTACAGGGGGCTGCAGAGCACAGATGGTTTCCATGCTAAAGAACTCTGCCAAGACCATAACTATTTTCTCTGCATCTTTTCTTTGGGTCCAATTCACCATGGAGTGATGGTCTTTTTATTGGGTATTCATGATGCATGGGGTCTTGTGAACAGGTTGTGGGTATCCTGAAAGAGAACAATGGTAGAACAAAGGGCCATGAATCAGAATAAGAGGATGCAATTTAGCTTTGAATTCGTTTTGGGGGATTTTTTTTGGGTCCAAGCGAGACACCTCTAAGAAGAACACAACAATCTGAAAGGGCGTGTTCACCTTGGGGCCTCCTGCCTGACATGCCGTCTGTTGCTCTCCCTCTCAAGCTTCTGAACAATCATCTTGTCTGTTCAAACCCTTACCAACTCGTCACCCCCACCCTGCCAAACCAACATCCCTCAAAAGAGGCTTGAGAACTCTGGGGGGGAAATGGACAAAGAGGAAGACAGGTTCTTGACCAGGTCATGAATATAAGTGCCTAAATGATCCTGCCATGTGTTCCCCACTGATATTTTTGTTTTAGGACCAAAGTTCTCAGGCAGTCTTTGCTCCACCAAACACCATCCTCAGTCACACAAGAGGCCTGAAGAGCATCCAAAGTGTGACAAATTCATTTATCCTTTTTTTGGTGACTGATGAGTGCTTTTTTCTGGATATACTAGTAATTTATTGACTTTCAAACTCCCGTCCATTAAGAACCCTAGAATAAGTATCCTCAGTGAGTATTAGAAGAACTACAGCTCACAAATACTTAATATACTAATACTCTGTAACATATTGCAATCTCCAGATCAAGTACACCAATCAAGTACCGATAAACAAAATTAGATAATAATCATCCAAGGTTTTTACAACTCGGGACTCCTTACATTTCGGTGCATCTAAGCTTCAGTGTTTGAGATAATGCAAAAAACAATCACAGTTACACAACCATTGAAATTCCTAGAGCATTCCTGGAAATATCAACAGGGTCCCATTTACTTAGACAAATTGCACAGGAATTCCATCCCTAGCTATCTCCAAACGTTGTTATTCCTTCCCTGTGGTATTTAAATGGATGTCCAGGGACATTAATATTGGGTCCAAATCATGATTCAAGGTCCCTTATTCCATTCTCAGCCTTGCCCCCGACCCTGTGGTTGCAAAGCAGCTAATATCTGCCAGGAAGGAACAATAGACAAAGCCCCAGCAATTCACAATGTCACAATGAAAGGAGGAGTCCCCTGCCAATAAAAGCTGTGAGAGCTGGCTCAACTGACTTATGTGTCACACAGAAACTCTGGTTGAGCTTTATCCACATGACCAATAGTCTAATGTCATCTAATGTCCTATTGCTTAACATACAGAAAAGACACAATTGCTCAGGGAGATTTTTAATCAGCATACACATGTTATTTCCTGGGTCTAAACATAGGCTTTCACATATGACAGGCATTGAGAGCAGTTATTTTGGTAACAATTAGAATCAGACTAAACAAAGTGCAGCCTATTTAAGGGTATCTCATTTTTAAGGAAAGTGATTGTTTCTTTCAGTCCACACTTGACTGTTCTGTATACTTTTCTGCTAATTAGTGAGCAAAGTAAGTAATGACCTGATGATCTAGATGAACCCTTCCTTCCGCCAGAGGGGTTCTTTCTTTACAGTCCATCGCAATATGGATGCACACCAGTCCTGGAACATCTACAGCCTGTCCGTCCGTGGGAGCAGGATCTCTCCTTCACTGTGGTTCTCCCCGAGGTTTCTACTTTTTCCCACAGGTTTTTTTTTGTAGTTTTTCCTTGCCGAGAAGGAGGGTCTAAGGACAGGGGATGTTCCGGGACAGTCATCCATTTGCTAAAATCATATGTACATTTTTATAATGTGGTTTTCTGTTTATTGACCAATGATGGAATCTTTGTCGCCCTTCGAGGCAACTGTTGTTGTGATTTTGGGCGTTACAAAAATAAATTGAATTGAATTGAATTAATGAGTAGTTAGTGAATAAATCAGTGAGTATTGATGTATTGTACATGTTTCCAGTCCATGTTGATGGTTTTAATTTGTTTTTTTGTAAACTTGTGACTCATAAACTAATGTAGTGTGTTAAATATTGTTAGAAATGTGCAGTGTGCACTACAAGATATTTTCGTGTGCATATACTGTATGTAATTTATGTATGTGTATTTTTATATTTTATGTTTTGCTATGTACTAGTGCTGCAATAGTTCCAGCTGAAGAAGGCAAAAATTGGTGTTTCCTTGTCTGAATATTCTTAAATGTACATACAAAAATCACCCAGTTCATCAACGTCAATCACAGGGTATCTCTTAAAATATGTTAAGCCAACAGTGGATGGTCATCTTTAAATATTTCTTATTTTTTCATGTCCAGGGTCTTTTTGACTGTGACCCTGACTGTAGTCATTATTAATCTAATTGCAACTATTATGAAAGTAGATGAGAATATTTAAAACTGAGGCAACTCAACAAAATCATTCATTTCATTATAAAATATAAGTATTTTATAATGGATGCCAAGATTACAAAATTTGGAATAGACTAATTTATAAACAAGCAGCTTGAAGGCAAGATAATCCTTGGAAAAGACTATCCTCTAGAGGTGATTATTAATCACTACAATTATATAAAACAAATAATTTACACAACCTAAGCCTTAGCAAGTCTTAAAAATGCATTCCTTCATTTAAAGGCTCGGAGTAATGTGAACAGGGCCAATGATCATCTACAACTCCATCTGCTGATCTTTGAGTTATTTGTGAATTTTAACCTCAGGGATCAAAGCCAAAAATGAGGTTCAAGGAAGCGTCCAGTCAAGTCCCTCCTCCCCATCAGAAGCTGAGATCGCCCAGGACATTGGCCAGGGTTCCGAGGTGCCAAGCAATGCTGCTCCTAACCGCTATGTTACGTTGGCTGAGGAGGAACAAATGCAGGAGTGTGACAATACACAACTTCCATAAGTGGTAACTATTTGTGACAGTAGCTTCCAGTTGACTTGTCAGCTTGTCAAACCTCAGTCCTCCAAGCAACAGACTGTTCATGACACAGCCCGGGGAGCAATGATCCACCATGTGACCCCTAAGGTGGACCAACACACATAGGCTTTTAACTTCAATATATATTCACCTTTTGAATAACAGTCCGACAAATATCAGAAAATCGGGCCATCAGAATCTCTCCATTTTTTTGAACCAAAACTTGCAAAGAGGTTAAGCCGTCTATTATCTTCTGACTGAATTATGAAGAATTCATTATCTTTTTTTCAAATGAAATCCTCCTGTAGTGATGATATATTGTATATAAGGCTAAACCATTGTCCCTTTAACTTCCTTCAGTTAACTTAATCTTTCCGGGTACAATAAAATGCTCATCAGTTATCAGAATAGACCGACTGAAAAAACTTAGATAGAGTCTGCTTTGGATTTTTCAGAGGCTACGGTCTGGACTTTCTTATAGTATATATATATATTTTTACCTGTCAATCTCTGTTTGCACTAAGTCAAATGTTAAAATGTTGTATTGGTGAAATAAAGGCTTTTGACTTTCAACATTTGGAAGAACAGAAACTTCCTTAAAACGGTACCTTGACTCTTGGACGCTTAATGTTTCAGTCAGTGTCAGTACAAAACGCATAGATTCTATTGCAGTTTATTTCTGCATTTTGATAAAGCAGTGCCTCCTGCTGGTATGACGTCTTTTCCCCAATGCTTTTTGAAATGTGTTCAATCCAACGTATATTTTTTGACAGAAACTTGCTTATGTATTTACACAGCAATAGCACATCAGTTGTTTTAAAATGAACCAGTTGGTAAGAAGAAGATCTCTGCTACCTGGAAGAGAATTATTTGTGATTGCAGAAGTAATGCAATGTTTAATTTGCATTGTATTCATTCCCACACTCCTCCAAGAATAAAGGTTGAGTTTACATTTTTTATTCTAGTGAGTTTACCCAATTCAATTTGCTGACAAAAGAAGATAAGAATGTATCTAGGTAGAATATGAATGCCTTTATCTCATAAAAAGTACATGTTAAGGTATACGTACGTACATACGTCAACAAATGAAAAGATAATGTTTGATGTGGTGAGTTACAGTTATGACTAGTTCATCGTTTCATTCTCACAGTGTGTGTGTGTATATACGTGAGAGATTGAAAGAGAACAATGATGGATAGAAAGAAGAACAGAGGGGCTTGGCTTGTGGGACAGCTAGAAAGAGTTCAATCAATTTCAACTTGCACTACTCAACTTGGGTTGGCAAATCTCTCATACCATCACCTTGACATATTGCAAATGAGCATGTCTTACTTTGAAGAGTTCTTTTTGGTTGAAGGGTGTATAAAAAATCTAATTATGCAGCTGACAGGAAAACAAAAGTGAAACTAACAGAAACATTGGAGGCACTCCCAAAGAGACGTGATTCTACATCACAGAAAACATATTAACTTAATAAAAAAAACTTGAACAGAAACGTGTAACTGAACAGGGAAAAAGGTAAGAGGTAGCTTTTGTATACTTAACCCCTTAGCAGTCCTGTAAAATTGGCCAGAATACGGTAGGTATTATGTTGAAAACAAAATGGGACTGTAGCATGTATCAGAGTCAGAATCGGTTTTATTTGCCATGCAAGATATACAAGCACAGAATTTACTGTGGCAGGGAAGTGCAAATATAGAACATATATGAAGCATAATGAAGGTAGATGAAAATATAATAAAAATCTATTATAAAATACAAATAAGATAAGTGGACACCTGCCGTACAGATGGGGTTAATATAACTATAGCAAGTGGGGTATATATAGTGCAGGTGGAGGGGGGGGGATATATACAATTTAATTCAAGTTATTTTTGTAACACCCAAAATCACAACAACAGTTGTCTCGAAGGGCGACAATGAGTCCATCATTGGTCAATAAACAGCAAGTTAAACAATGTCCAAATGATTTCAGCAAATAGACAACTGTCCCAGAACATCCCCTGTCCTTAGACCCTCCCTCTTGGCGAGGAAAAACTACAAAAAACCCAGTGGGAAAAAGTAGAAACCTCGAGGAGAACCACAGTGAAGGAGAGATCCTACTCCCAAGGACGGACAGGCTGTAGATGGTCCAGGACTGGCGCGCAACCATTTGTCCATTTGCTAAAATCATGTACAAATGGACTGTAGAGAAAGAACCACTCACCTCACTCAGGTTCAGCTATTCAGAGAAGTAGATCTGAGGAGAGCAGCTCGTCCGTCGTAGGAAGGATTCCTCCGACAGTTGAGGAGCACCCGAGTCCACAGATCAGGTCACGAGATGATGCAGGGCATCTGGGGTGAAGTCATTCAGGACAGAGCTCACCTCGGGGGGAGAGAGAGAAACATGTGAATAGCAATGAACAGACTACAGTGAACTAAAATATTAACTAATGTAGAAGGGGAAAAGAGGGTATAGACGATACCAGATGGTACCAGACGATAGGGCTCAAGCTGCCATACTTCCCCCTGCAGAGTTGCTCCTAGGGCAGCATGGCTGAAACTGTATTTTTGTATTTCATTTCCCAACCAGTCCGTCCATAAGCCACTGGGAAGAGAAATGTCTTAAGCCTGGTCTTAAATATACAAACCGTGTCGACCTCTTCAACAACACTTGTCTTCAATCCCTACCTAATTCATATCAAAAGTAGAAAATAATAACATGAAAAATTAATGGTATACAGAAGATGGTCCAAAGGTACACTTACAAGGTAGGGCTCTAATGAAAGGTAACACTTAGAGCTATCATATGTCATATTCAAATTCACCATTAGTGCTGCTAAAACAGTAACTGAGGTATAAGAGGGCTTTTTACCTACTATTAAAAACTATACGTTGTCCATATAAAACAGTCAAAACAAGTGCTATTGCAGAAAAGCAGTTTATTTCAGAAATACATTACAAGTTAGACAATGAATTGTTACACAAGCTATTTGCCAACTGAGCTTTTATATGTTTTCGGCAACATGCCAGTCATTTTAACAGTTACTTGTGGGGACAAAGAGCAAAACCTTATAACAGGTTGAGCAAAGCACCACAGTGCGTGCACTTCAGCCAACCAGTATTAATGTCTCTACTAATATGAACTGGCCTGTAATGTGCTGTGTGTGTGTGTAAAAGAAGAGGGACCAGGTAAGAAGTGAGACCCCAACCCTGCCAGCTTATCAGTAAGGGTCTTTTTCCTAGAGAAAGGTATTTGAGGATGAAGGTGTTAACTATAGCAATTTCCAGCAAATGGTAAAAGGTCTTGTACCATCTCTGGGTCTTGTGGGAGGACTTTATACTAACTTCCCTTAGTATACATCCCTTGTGTCTATAATGACAAAATAAAGAAACAACAGTCAGTTACATAACTACCCCATCTTTTATGTGTTTCCATTAGCAGTTCAGACGATTAAATCTTAGCTTTCCAACAATATATGGGATCTTTAGACGTCTTAGATATTATTTTGATGGTGAGACAATTTACATAAAGAAACAGACAAAAGCCAGTCGGCATGCTGTTGTACTACTAAGAGGTTAATCAACATGAGATTTTATCAACCATTGTTCTTCACTTAACAGTTGTACTAACCTAATATTAGCTTAAAGACTATGTTTGTCTGAAAAAAGCAATTGTGACTTGGATGGTATTGTATATCACAGTCTATTCCCAGTCACTAAATTGTTGAATTTTATATCTCTATGTAAGTCCAACAGCAGATGCGGACATGCCAGTACAGTTTAACGGCTGAGAAACCTGAAGCCAGGACAGGCACCACGGCACAGTCAAGAATATAGCATGTACCACGAGACTCACTGCAGCAACGCCAACGCTATCATCACAGGGGGATTCCAATGCTCCAGGGGTGGTTTGCTCGGCCCAGGGGTCTACTGCAGCCGAGACATCACCAAATAACAATACCCTACATTGTGTTTATCTCAGGATCGAGTAGTGTTTCAACTCACAGTCCAGTGAAGAAGAGCTATGCTATGAGGTTAACTTTGCAGCAAAAGGGTTATGACACGGCACAGTTACCTCCCCAAGTCACCGAACACAAAGAGGATTCTGTGCCAGATGCCAAGAGGGTGATAGTGATGGCAGTTGCATCGAGCAATGACGCAGCCACCAAACGCCCTGGAGCAGTTGATTGAGCAGCAGAAAAAGCAGGGTAGTGGGCATGGGCAAGGAGGTTCAGGTAATGGGGACAGATGTAAAATGTGTGGAATCAGGGATCAAGACAGCCAGACTCTGGAAATGTGCTGGGTATGTGGCATACAGATCTGCCTTTTGGTAAGACATATTTGTCGAAACAGCAGTTGATTCCAATAGACATGAACTACAGGGGAACCGTTGAATGAGAATCCTTCTTAAGTCTTACTAGTTAAGAATGGGTGTTGGATAATGCTGGGGATTCACACAATAATTATAAATCAAAATATATACATTCAAGGGTATATGGAAATAAGGATATATGCTTATCACATCCAGGAGATGGACTTGGTGAGGGACTATGTTCTTGTTCTGGATTATTCAGCAGAGCGTTTCAGAGAGGCAGTCGAATATGTGTGGGCTGCTCTTGCATCCGAAAGTCAATTACAAGTCTTTACAGAAAGCCCAGAAGTTGGGATGGATGGGAAAGACATTGAAGGCTGTCGTAATGTCGGCCTTTGCCAGCCAGCCAGGCACCAGGCCAGGTGGATGAGGGAGATGGCGTGGTCGATGGTGGAGTAAGACAAGAATAAGTCTAGGCTGGGGATCAGGCTGATGATGCTGGGGACGGAGCTGCAGCAAGGGCCATAGAGGTCGATGACAAGTCGCTGCTTGCCCAAGTATTGCGGATGGCGACGCCAATGGGGCTAATCCGGTAGACCGGGAACGGTAGGGAGGCAAGGGCACAGGCACAATGTTACTGTTTCAGAAGTAGTATTTATTGGCCACGGTAAAAGAAGGGAGAAGGGGATGGATGGAACCAAAGAAAGCAAAATACACCCACCTCTTTACCTGTCCTAACTACCTATCAAACAAGACTTGCTTTCTGACGCTTGAGCAAACCAAAATACAGGGGGTGGTCCGCCCAGATCTAACCTAGTCTGTTTGGACAAAAAAGTTACCCTACTGGTGATAAAAGCCCAGGGTAATTTGCCAAACACTCCCAAGGTGCTTCCCCTCTTCCCTGGGAAGGCAAAAAAGGAAACAAAAGATAACACATGGAAATATGAAACAATAGTCAATAACTGTTCATCATAAAACAATCAGACCCTCACAAGGAGCAACCAAACGCACAAAGAGAGAGACATTAGAAAGGCCACAAAAATAAGAACCTCCGCAAAACAAACAGGCAGCACCGATAGAGATATAGAGCTGAAGGGATGATGGGTTTGAATGATAGGAAACAGGAACTAGCTCGACAATGGATAACGGGTGGGAGGAGTCATCAATGAGTGGTAATGAGGGTGAATGGCACCATCCGTACAGAAAAGAAACAAAAAAAAAACACACACACAGAGCACATGACATGACTGGGGACATAACAACATGGGGCAAGACCCAGCGTTAAAGCAGTTGCAGATCATCCGCTCCTTCTACAGCAGGATGGGGCAGCCACGGCAAACAGAGGCAAACTGGACCTGGTAGGTGTAAAACCTGAAGCCCCGGAACCACAGGGCAAGCTGCAGGACCAGGATGATGTAGTAGTCCAATGGTAGAGCGAAAATGGTTATGCAAACTGAGTGGGTGTGAGCTCCCGGCATCGTGTGTGTGGGGGGCCGAAACCTGGGAGGGGAGAAAAAGATCAGCCAGGTCGATATAATTACCATGAAGGATCACAGTCCAGAGGGAGGGAGACACAGGGAAGGCCTTGAGGCAGAGGGGGCCGTGGGGTGGACGGGGGGGGGGCGCCGTGGCCAGAGTAAAGGTGGAGGCAGGGTCGCCCGGGTCCCGATGGGAAGGGCAGCAGCCTGGGCAGGACACCTTGCGGGAGGGAAAGTACAGGGCACAGTTAGGGGGGGCCGATAAATGCTGCGAACAGTGCAGGAAGGTTAGAGAGGCAGGGAGCCAAAGACATGGTGGGAACGACGATTTGTTTCTTTCGCAATCAGACTTATCAACAAAGATCTGTGAAAAGGATCACAGCTTAATGCTCTGCATACAATCAGCATGAAAAATGTTTAGCTGCAACCACACAGATAATACGTTTCCCTTTGTATCTTATTGTCATAGTCTGATGCTTTATTGTATTTATTTAAATGCAATTCTGAATCGATTCCCCACTCGGTACCACAACATTAATCAAATCTTTGTTTTGGCAGTCTATCCCACCAGAGGTGAGGCCAGGGACAGCTCTTTTTGACATTTGATAGCACTTTGCATACAGTCAATGCAACATTGTGGTTCCCAGCAGGAGCAACATGTGATGTCCAGAGTGTTGTATCAGATGCTACTGCAGAGGTCCAGACTGCTGTGGTAGATGCTACAGTAGAGGTCCAAAGTGCTGTGACAGATACTACTGTAGAGGTGCAGAGTGCAATGGCAGACATTACAGCAGAGGTGCAGTGGTATCTCAGTGACCCCTTCCCCCCAGAGGGGAAGATTCACTGACCTACTGGATCATAAAAGAAACATTATACCCCAATCTGTTCAGACTATATCAAATCTATCTACTCATGCCAGCAACATCAGTGCCATGTGAAAGAGTGTTTTCAAAGGCTGCTGAGATTCTCTGCACACAAAAAAGTCACTTGAGTGTCAAATAAACAAATAAACAAATGGAAAAAAAATTCTTTTGAATTTTCTCCGTCTGTAACACACTGAATTCTCGCTCCTTTCCTGCCAATTCTATAGCTACATCTACATATTTGTCTATTATACATGAGGTTATGGAGGGAATACTGGAGTGAATACTAGACTTCTGGCACATTTGTGAGGCAGTAGACCCATAAATGGAGCAGGCATGGTCACAATGAATGAAGTCTCATAGACAATGCTTTACGTTTTCTAAGAGACCCTTATCCAACCTACTTGTCCCAACCTCAACACCATCCAGTCGAGACCCTTCAGTCTGTCCTAAGAAATTGACACATTAATGGTATAATAAAATATGTTACTATACAGTAAATACATATAACCATGAACACATGGGCGACCCAAGAGAAAGGCATTGCAAAATCAATTTTTTTTCAGCACTGAGAAAAGATAGTGCCATTCAACTTGGTGAATTGCTTTTTCAGCATCGAGATCACCATTTCATGACCTGAAGCTGAAGGGTGATACACAATGTTCAAGAGTCTTCTTAAGTTTAAGATAGATTGTGTATGGTAAATTAAACCTGTCCATTTGAACCTGTTATGAAAGAAGTTGTCCATAACAACTACCAACATCATTTTTGACAGAATTTCATAATCACTATTTAGTTGGGAGATGGGAAAGACACTGGAGGGGATCTTTACCCTTTTTTGGAATTTCTAGTATTGCAGATTGACGTAGAAACTATTTATAGGTGTCCAGTCAAGGCATTTAGTAGCTTTTTAAGGATTTAATAGCAATAGATCTAGGATCTCTGCTGCTGAAATAGTTCCTCCTATAATAAACTGTGTGTTCAGAAAGAAGGAAATGTAAGTTTGTTGAAGAAGCTATTTTTGGAAAGCTTTAAGAGGTGCATTTAGAGAAGACTAAGACTTGAGGACTTGAGAAATTAAATGGACAGAGGAAGACTCAATTATTTGTGAAAGCAAGGTATTTTCACAAATGACTTTGAGAAAAGTAAAAGAGAAAAAAATAAAGAGATTATATGCAAGTGAGAGAGAGAGGGTGAGGAAAGTAAAGAAAAAATTGAGAAGGTAAGGCAGAGAAGAGTGCTTCAAGTGAAAAATATGTCTGAGAAAGGGGGATAGTCAGAAACAGATAACTTGAAATAGAGGTTAGATGGAGTGTGAGCCGTGTAGTCGAGTGATCAGATAAAATAAATGGAGTGACAGATGGAGTTCATGTGGCCTTCATGCGTCACTATCAAGCATTTGGTGGGGGTTATCGCTACTAAATGAAAAGGTATCTCTGAGTAATACTTCAATAGTTCAATATCCATATTCAGCAGCTCCAACCCGGCTTGTTTTAGTAGAGATTTTACATAACAAAGCAAAGGTCTACCTTGGACGTTTATATCATGAGGACTACTTTGTACATTGCTTCACTTTTAAAAATCCATGTCTTTACCAGTGACCCCTTTATGGATTCTTTCATTTCAACACCTTAGTATTAGCAGCAAACAGGTGTTACCAATTAAAGGGTGTGGCCTACCCACCTGTATACACTCAACAACTATACAGTAAACGCAATAGGGATTAATTCTGGTAGATTGTGCTCTGGCATGAATAAGTAATGTTGCATTGATTTAAATAGGCCCAAATACATTTAAACACTATCACATATAAACTGTTCACATATAAACTATAAGATAAATATATTGACATATAGGAATATATACACACAAGTATAAAGGTTATGTGACATATTAAGTCAAGAACATATGTTATAATATCTTGTCATATTGTAAACAATGTAATTTCTTCATTTTTCCAATAGTCAAAACGTTTATTTTTTGGTTCAAACATAAATATCCATAGATGATGCTATGTCTAGTATGGCCTTGTGGTAAGACCTCTGCCATTCGTCCTAAATTAATTTAATCTAAACTCACTGACCTAATTTCCGAGAAAGCATTTGGTAAATTAATTAATTATTATTTTATGACGTAGACTATTAGCTCAGGTTTTGGAAAATGTTTTTTGCAACTGGGAAAGGAATAACGTGCATAACTATATCTCCTCCCTATAACCCATGAATGTATATTGATGTCTGACATCTTTTAAGCATTTGAATAAAACTTTAGTCTTAGATCTTATTAGACGGTAGCATTACAGCTGTCAGCTGCTCATATGACGTCTGAAGTTTTTTGCCAATTTGAAGACACGCTCAACACCTTTGTATTGGTAACCCATTGCTTTGAAAGGTTGATAGTGCTTCATAAGCACAGCTTTGAGTGTAAAATCACTTCAGTGAATACCAGCAGAGGTCACTACATACCCTTCCTCATTAGAAGGTCCTCCCCCATTACTGAAATGGATAGGCTGCTCTATAGACACACAGCCTGTACATGTGAGGCGGTTCTCTCCTGGATTGGGCTTCAACACAACAGAGACAGACCTGTCTCTCATTAATTCTGATTTATGATGATGTCATAATATCACTACTGAGCTCTTCGATGAAGAACAGTCATGAAGAGTTCTGGATTTTCAGATTATCTCTTAGTTTTGGTCTCCATGTCATGTTCCCCAGAGAGACTCATTTTAGAGGCAAGGTTTAGAGTCTTTCTCTCCAGAAAGACTCATTTTAGCAGTGCCCTGCAACACAGTAATGATTTATCAGTCACTTAATGTAATTCTAGATTACAATGTATATGTATATATGTATAGTACAATGTAATAGAGACCTTCCATACAGCACAATTGTTGTGTTTCCATTGGGGACCTTAAGGTGCCATTACGACAGAGATTTGGTGTAGGTACCTCAAATCAGGAAGGGCTGATCCCAATGAGGGGAATTGATACTCATCAGTCTTCTATAACCGTCTCCTTCCCACATCATAGCAAGACAATGTGCTAGTTTAAGTAACTGTTCTGAGACTCAAGCCTATGATTGCAACAACCCATGGTGTATTTGTGACATAAAACACCCTATGATGGTTTATTGTTTCAATACACAGCAATATGTGGAGAAAGAGATGAAGTTTCCAGAGAGTGAGAGAGAGAAATTATTTGAAGAGCTCAGTGGTTAACGCAATTGAGTGACGGTAAAGAGGCTTCCCTGTACTGTGTATTAGTTTGGATAAATACAGTTTTCTGACCACGATCGGGGAGCTAGTTGCATCCTATAAGGTTTATGCATCAATAGAAAGCCCCTCAAAACCAACCCCTGCAGAAATATATTCTTTAACATATTCAATTTACATACATATTCAACCCTCCCAAAATATTCTGAACACACTGGAGCAAGGGACAGAGGGGGGGAGGGAGGCAGGTATGTGTGGTGTGCATTATGCATAGAGAAAGTGAAAAGTGAGGAGAGAGTAAGTGTGTTTGAGACGGATAAGTAAATGAGAGAGTAAGAAAGTCAGGAAGGGAGGGAGGGACTGTCAGAGCTGCTGGTAGAGGCGTTCATACTGGAGAAACATCAAGACTTCCTCCTTCCAGGGCACTGGCCATACAGTCACACCAGAACATCAGGCAGAAGTGAAGATTCAAACCTGCCAATGATCTGAAATAAGACAATATCTAAGTATGGATATTGTAGGGTGACAATATTTTTTATAGATGCAGAGTTGTCAGTCTATCAACAACCTACAACCCAATCTACAAAACTTCAGGTCCATAATCTACCACTCCACTGCCCGGGCTCCTCAGACAACTGCTCTCTGCTGATTCAGCAGCACTAGAATGAGATCAATGTTGTCATGGTTGTGTGATGGAATTTACATGGTCCCACCGGGGAGCTGACGCTCTCTGAGGGGGTCTGAGACTGAACATACAAGACAGGAAATGTTTAGCCAACAGGTGGCTGAGTCGTCCTGGCAACACCTTCGTGATAAGCTGAAACAGATGTTGCATATACCCTTACACTTGTTGCAGTGTCCTGTCAATCAGTGATTGTAAAAAGTAATGTTTTGTGATATGTGTTGCATACGCAGTGTTCCTAAATCTGAGAAAGTTTTCTCTGAGTGCCTACTTTCAAGGATGAATATACACAGAGTTTGATGCACTTGAGCTTTGGCCTCCCTTTCAATTCCCTACTTTCTTTCCCACTTTAGAGAGAAAGGAGTTTTGTAGCTCGGTGGTTAGTGCACCTAACTGTAGCTCATGAGGGAGAAGGTTTAAATCTTCCCCTATACTGTATATTTATTTAGATAAATATCCGTATGAACTGTGTTAGAGAGAAGGTTATTTACTATACATTGTATACATAAACTCTATTGAAACCAACCCTGCAAAGATACACTTTAATATATAACACATTGTTAACAGCTACCAGACCTCTCATCAACACTTGAGTGAGAGCTAGAGAAAAGCACTGCTGTGTGTGTTCCCAGCCTAGGCCAGGCTCGATTGTGTGTGTTCTGGCTGTTCATTCCAGGCCAGAGTTATGCATTCCATTCCTTCACTCTCTACCGAAAACTTAACTTATCTGCAGCTCATTCCCTCAACACCACAGCTCCAAAACATTATATTGTCATCCATTACTCACCAGTTGGTTGAATCATAAACGGTTCGTATTCTTGGCTTTTTAATTTGAATAGTGAGAAGTGAGGTAGACGTAAACATTGAGTGCATATGACAATAACAGATAGAGAGGATGCCAGGTGAATGCTTAGGTTCTACGGTCTAAAATGTACAGGATTGTCAACGAAACAAGCCAAAGCTAGGTCTGGAATCCAACATAGTATTGCCGGCTTGCTAGCTAGGTTATCGGACATAATTCATAGCCGACAGGACCCCTGACGGGAATAGAATGACAAAACTGTGCCCCAAAAGTGTAGCATTGCAATGCCAGCATACAGCTTGGGCAAAGCAAGGATCAGACTGAGTAAACACTTTCCTGTCTTGTAGCATGAGACCTTATAGCAGGTCTCAGCAACCTATTTATCAGGGAATCCCGATTGCCTGTGAGCTTCCAAACTTGATTCACCAAACATACAGTCCCGTTGCGACTGCAGAGCCTTCGGGACCCGACGAGCAGGAAGCTACGCCAAGAAACCATAGACAGAACCCAGAACTGGGACCACATCCATACAGGATTGATTGGCTAGATCCAAATCCTACATCACACCAACTAGTAATGCCACGGATTGCCAATGATGACTAAAACCTTGTCAGAACAGTAGTCGTGCACTTGATAGCATGGACAAACTGAACAAGGAGAGAATTGTATTTAAAAAGGCTCGAGATCATAGTGATATGCTGACGCAACAATGAAGATTGACAAGGTTAATTGCTCGACATCAGCACTAGACACAGCGGAACCTGAATGATGCCTGATAGAAAGTAAAGGGATCGGTCTTGCCTGATGGAACTTGCGCAAAGCTTCATTTGGTACGCTGCTTTCCCTGCCAAAACAAGAAGAGACTGCGGTGTATCATCTGTAGTACTGAGAAGGTGACTGGCTGCAACCTGGCTACCTTTGAGGGCCTGCACACCTCGAGGAGGCGAGTGAGGAAGATTGTGGCCGATGCATCGGGGGCAGGTGCCTGGACGACCAAGGACATGCACATAGTTTCTAGTGCTGGGGACATGGAATGTCACCTCGCTGGTGGGGGACCCGCTTGTGCACAAGGTGAGCTTGTGCACAAGCTTGTGTGGGAGGTCGAGCATTTCTGGCTAGACATAGTCTAGCCGTTTCCTCAGGCCAGTTTTGATCCTGCACTCTCCACCATGATCCACACTGTAGGGCAAGCAGAGGTAGGATGAAAAAACACGTCACCTGTTAAAAAGTGACTTAGCAACTGACTTTATAAGTAAACATGTTGTTCCTCTCAAATCATCAGAAGTATATTCCAGAAAGCAGCTTTTACAAACTTGACTTGATGAATCCTGAGATGGGAAGCTCAGAGCTATTGGAACACCTCATCTGACTGAGTTCAAAGCTAAAAACTCCCCCCAATCATTTATCTTTGATTCTCGAATCTGGCTCATACCTCTAGTGTTTTCCATACAAAATGTAGTCCTTATTTTTTCTCAATTTGAAACAAATATGGTATGAAACTTCCCATGTATTTGCCTATTTCAAGAAAAGAGGCCTGGAAATGTATTCCCGGATACAAACAAGGCATGACCACAAAAGGGAACATTGGCCGATTGCCAATTTACCTGGAGCTGAATGAGCCAAAGTCTTATTTAACCCAGAGTTGCATGCCATGGTGTAGCCAGTTTAGCAAATGTTTGACACACATTTATAAAATGTTGTCAATGTAGTTAATTCCCATTATTTAAAATTATATTTATAATTTATAATTATAATTATATTTATATAATTTATATATATTATATATTTATATAGATTATATTTCTTTGTCGCTAATGTTTTTACGCTAAATGAAGCATTGCGCAAGTTCAATCGGGCAGGACTAATCTCTGCACTCTGAAATAGCACATAATTTGATCTCTCTCACTCCGTTGCTTGGAGCGCTGTACTTTCAATCAGGCTTTATCAGGTTCCGCATTATTTAGTGCTGATGTCTGTCAATTAACGCTGTCTATCTTTAGGATTGCGTCAGCCTATCACTATGATCTCATGCCTTATTAAATACGATTCTCTCCTTGTTTAGTTTGTCCATGCCACCAAGTGCTCAACTACAGTTCGTGCAGGCTTGATCTTACGTGGTTTTATGGTTTATATATGGTTTTATTAATTGGCATTCCATAGCGTTACTAGTTAGTGCACTGTAGGATTGGGTGCTCAAGGATGCCGTCCCAGTCCCAGGTTCAGTCTGTTTCTCGGCGTAGCTCGCCTCCGTGCTCATTGGGTCCCAATGGCTCTGCTGGGTGTCGCTCCTTCTCCGAGGTGGAGGGCCTTTCTCAGCATCACTCCCTGGCCGCTCGAGTGGTCTTCCATTCTCCTGGCCGGTCCTGCTTTGCTGGCTCGCGGGTCGGAGCGTTGAAGAAGTTGCGCCGTTTGGCGTGTCGAGTTGGAAGCTGGCAGATGATCGGGATTCCCTGATGTATAGGTTGCTGAGACCTGCTAAAAAGTCTTATACTACGTGACAGGATAATGATGCTCGATCTGATTCTGCCTTCGCCAAGTAGTATGCTGGCATCTCAACACAACACTTTTGGTGTGTAGTTTTATCATTATATCGCTGTCGGTCTCCTGCTGGCTATGAATTATGTTCGATAACCTAGCTAGCAAACCGGCTATTCTATATTGGATTCACAGACCAAGCAGTCGCTAGGTACATGGAAATCATCCAGTACATTTTCAACTGTACACTGTGCGTGAGCATCCACTGTCAGTTGATCAGCATGAGCACTCAATGTTTAAGCCTCACAGGAGTGGCTAATCCATGGCTAGTCCGGCCCTCCAGCCTACACAGGTTATACGTTCATAGTGGACGTCGGTCCTACAGCCAGCACAGGCTTTCGCATGGTCTCTAGGGTGTCAGCCCTCCAACCTACATAGGTTCATCTGTGAATGTGGATGTCAGTCCTAAAGCCAGTAGAGGCTGCAGGACTCTCCATCTCCCCACCACTGCCAAGTGTCTGGTCTTCACTAAATCAGTCTAGAACATCTTTGGCTGCTGCCACCACCGCCAGGATCTGGACACCGCAGGAGATTATTAGTCTATGCAGGTCAGGCGCCCTTTGATCTATAATTCCCTCTGGTTCTAAGACCAAACAATTGTAATACATTTACATCTGTAAATAAACTCACTTCACCATCCCAGGTATCTCCTGATTCAACTACTGACGAGTATGTATGAAGCAAAAACATGAATACATTAAGAAATAACCAGAATATTGAATGTTGTTATTCTTATGGTACATTAGGTTGGGTACCACCTACACCCCTCCTTAAACCGCCACCTTAATGTGGTGGAGGGGGTTTGAGAGCTCGGATGATCCTAGGACTGATGTTGTCTGGGGTAATATACCCCTGGTAGGATCTCCCAAGGCAAACAGGTCCTAGGTGACTATTCAGACTAAGCGTGGTTCACAGACCCCCTATGATGATGAGGGGCCACCCTGTTGAGCCAGGCCAGGAGTGGTTGCTCACAGGCAAGCACCTGGGGGCCAGGTCCAGCAACCAGTCCACATATGCTTTGTGGACCTGGAGAAGGCGTTTGACCATGCCCCTCATGGGGGGGTTCTCCAGGAATATGGAGTCCGGGGCCCTATGCTCAGGGCTGTCCGGTTCCTGTAAGACTGGAGCAGGAGTGAGGCAGACCTGTTCCTGGTGCATGTTGGACTCTTCTGTTTCTGTTCTGTTTCTGTTCATTGTTTATATGGACAGTGGACAGAATTCCTGGGCGCAGTCAAAGGATCTGGGAGCACAGGATCTCATCTCTGCTGTTTGCAGATGATGTTGTCCTGATTGCTTTATCATATCGGGACCTGCAGCATGGTCTTGAGTGATTTTCAGCCAAGTATGAAGCTGCTGGGTTGAGAATCAGCACCTCCAAATCTGAAGGGTGAGATTGACTCGTGGATTGGTCCAGGGAGTGCTTTGATATGGTCTCTGTATTAGACCATTGTGGTGAAGAAGGAGCTGAGTCATAAGCTCATAAAAAACCAAGACATTGATTACATTTTCCTGACCCCTTTTCTACAGCTGAATTTGTTGAAGCAAGAGAGGTACAACTTGATTGGAATGATTCAAAAATGCTTCAAAGAAATGGAGGAAGAGTTTCTTTCTGCCCTTTTCACAAGGACACAAGAAAACAAGAGAGAACTGAAAGTTTGGTTTATCTTGGATGGTCTTGGTGAGTTCCAGATGCAGCTGAACTACAAGAAGTATGAGAGCTGTGATGATATCACAGAGCCAAAAGCCATATATTTGCTGCTTACAAACTTGATCATGAAAGATCTGCTTCCTTTTGCTCTCCTCTGGATCACCACTCGCCCCGCAGCAGCCAATCAAATCCCTTCTGAGCGTGTTGACCTGGTGACAGATATACGAGGGTTCAATGACCCACAAAAGGATGAGTATATCATGAAGAGGTGCAGTGATGAGATCCTGGGCAGGAGAATCATCTCACACATCAAGACATCGAGGATCCTCTACATAATTTGCCACATACCGGTCTTCTCTTGGATTACTGTCACAGTCCTTGAACACATGCTGAGAAGAGAGAAAAAAGAGAAGATGCCCAATACCCTGACTGAGTGAGAATGCACACCTGGACCTCTTCCCCCACTTCCTCCTGGGCCTCTCACTGGAGTCCAACCAGACTCACATACAAGGCCTACTGACACAGACAAGAATCAGTACAGAATGCAATGAGAAAACAGTCAAATACATCAAGGAGAAGATCAGAAAGAATCCCTCTCCAGAAAGATGCATGAATCTGTTCCTCTCTCTGAATGAACTGAATGAGCATTCTCTGGTGGAGGAGATCCATTTCTCGAATATTCTTATTCGAGAAATTGTAGAAAATTCCAGTGTTGATGTTATCCTCCTGCCTAGTGTTTCACAATGTTGGAGGGTCAGCCCAAGATAGAATATTCTCAATGTTACAAGGGTCAGGCAAGGATAGAGTGTTCCCTGTTGTTAGGAGCGCTAGGAGAGGGCAGAAGAAGTGGTCACATGGCTCCCTTGTGCAAGAGGAAGGAAAGAAGATGTACTTTCTCCTCTCGTCCAGGCAGGTCAGTGTAACCAGAACATGTAGATTGTGTGCAGACGAATTGATTGCTGTTGATTCCAGTTTGCAAATATGTAGAGACACTGCCCATATTTTGGACCCTATGAGGAACACCAGCATCCCCCAAATTAGGGAACAACCAAGCATGAGGGTCAGTACAGAAGGAACAAGAGGGGTGAGCTTGATAGAAAACATCTGGTTTTGTGCAGCAACAACAGGAAAAGTTATGTCAATATTGTCTCTATAATTCAGGGATAGGGGGGAAGAGCTTTGGACTTCTGACATTGGCAGCAGCTGTGAGCAGGGTCCCCTGCCCCTACATCTGAGAAAAACCCCAATAAACAGCAGCTTCATTTTTGAAAACCAAATTGACTCCTGTTTGAACAAAACCCTTCTGAACAATCCATAACAAAATAGCACTCAGGTAACACACATGGCAATATGCAGGTAATGCCCAACACGGGGAATACACAACCTTAACCTTTCCTGTAGAGACATTCAGTCTTGGTTCTTCCTAGCTCCTATCTTGCCTTATAAAATATTCTGCATAGGTATTGCTGATGCACTCAGAATAACAAAATGTCCTGTCTCTGCCCACAAGGTGTCAGGGATCCCAGAGAATTTCTCTTTGCTGTTATTTTAATGTACTTCTCAGAAAGTCTCTCAGTTGTGTTACCACTGTTGGTTAAAGGGAGAAAGGTGTGGTGATGCAGACATGTATTTTGCTATTGTTGTTCATAAGGAGTGCTCACCCAGGGTGCCATCCTTCAAAGGACTCCTCCCATTCAACGCCCAACTCAAAATCTGTGACGTCAGGGTCATAGTCCATGGTACATTAAGCCAAAGAACTTCTATAAACTGTAAGGTAGTTATAAACAATATTATATCTGCTTTGCTAACATAGTTCTAAAGATCACCACTTCATTGTCTTCAATATCTGTTGGGTAACTGTTCAAATATATGTGGATTCTGATCCAGAATTTACATTTGTTATGTATTAAGGGGTACTTAGCACATGGGTAATCTTCTAATTGTAAACAATTGTCTTGCCACTGGCCATGTTCTCTAGAGTAAACAAGTTAAATACAAAGCTTAATCTGACATGAAATTAGTTTGAACTGACAGATACCTTCTCTGTCAGTGATAATATATACTGTATATATATAAAAAAAATATATATATTAAAATATATATATATATATATATACATCAATTCAAACATATTTGCATAACCCTTTTTATAAGCAATTTCACAGAGGGCTTCACATTCGCCCATAGAACTGCAAGTCAACCTCGACCCTTGGAGAGGAAAAAGGGGAAAAACTCCCTGAAAATCTCATTCAGGGAGAAAAAATTGAAGAAACTTTGTGAGGAGCAATTCAGTGAGGGATCACCTTTTACAAGGACGGTTGGTGAAAGAGAGTTGCAGTACGTAAGATAAACATGGGTCAACAAAAACAAAGTCATACATCAGGAAAGTGTCATTGGTTGTTGAAACACCTCAATCCAGTGTTAAACTTGGGTCTAAGTTGGTAAATGGCAGTTTAAGCAGTGTAGTGTGTGATGCAGCATCACAGGCAGATGGATGAATGGACAGGAAGGGAAGGGACCAGGAACTTGCTGTTGCTCATCAGGGAGACTTATATTCACTAGGAAACCTGGTCCAACATTGGCAGACCGACGACTTGGCAGATGCTGACAGCTCTAACCCCCACACCACATGGGGGATGATGTGGAGATGGGATAGAGAGAAGAAAGCTGTAATTAGAGAGGGCAGGGAGAGTCCATCCATCACATCCTTAAAACATTTTGCACTATGCTGCCTGTTTTGCTGCCCAATCTTTATTCATATTAAGCCTTGTAACCATTATATTTGACATCTTACAGAACTGTTTAGCTCTTCAGTTATTGTTTAGCTCCATAGTATTACACTTTTTGTTTTAATTATACCTACAACTATTTTTTAAATTAAGTTGTTTATTGTTAAAGTAAATGTTGTGTAGCACTAGACCAGGGGTCACCAACTCTGGTCAAGAAGGGCTACCATCCTGTACTGTAGGTTTTCAATTCAACATCACAAAATGTAACCTCATTCTGCTTATCATCCAGGTAATTAGTAGAATCTGGTGTGCTAAATTGAGGTTGAAGGTAGCCCTCCAGGACCAGAGATGGTGACTCCTACCCTAGACACTAAGATAGCGCCAGGCTCCCATAGTTGGAAAATCATGTCTGTTCTGGAAAGAGAAACTCTAAAATTAGAATTAGAATACCCCGGGTCTCATTGTCCAACTAGCAACAGAGACAATAATAGTAATAACATACAATAACATGTTTATGCAAACACATACACTTTATTTGTAATTTAAGAGTTAGTTGATACATGTACAAACACACTTTAGGTTTGTTTTATTTGCAGTGAAGTTTTAAAAGTACACATTTACTTTAGCAGCTGTAGAACTGACTAAATAGAACTTTGAATGTCGAAACGGTGTCAGCCTCAGTTGATACAGTTCATCTGTTCTAAAGAAGAAGTGCTCAGTTTGAGAACGCCCTGCTCCTCTTCTTGTTGATTTTAGGATATTTGTGTCTTTATTGGGTGATAGGGTACAAGGAAACCAGAGAGGAAGGGCTGTGCTAATCCAGATAATCTAGGCTAGTGGTAGGACTTTAAAATCTGCTCTGGTTTGGATTGGGATCCAGTATAGAGAGACGAGAGAATATGTTATGTGATCATACTTTTTGTTCCTGGTCAGTAATCTAGCATTTTGCACCAGCTGTAAATTGTTTAAGTACGTACTTGGGAGGCCAGAAAATAATACATTGCAGTAGTCCAAGCAGAATTTAACAAATGCATGTCTTAGTTTTTCAGCATCAACTTTTGAGAGGAAATTTCTTATTTTAGCTATATGTTTTCTCTCTCGTCGTATTACATGGGTCTCTAGAAGAAAGGAGGTATAATGGGCAAAGACAAGTCTATTGTACTATACAGTATATTTATCATACGCTAACCATCACGTTCAGGACAAACCACACAACTCTCAAAGCATTTCTAACTGCTGTTTACTTGCTCTACCTCTTTCTCTATTACTGCAGTCAATACTGCTATTGAACATTCACCAGTATCCCAATTTACTTCCAGATGTATCTTATGTGGCTCCTATCCTTCAATACTTTCTATGCATTGCATATTTCAATATTCAAATAAAACAATAACCATGATTAGTGTAAGCTCTTGCTAGTATAAAAATCATGTCTACCTGGATTACACTGCACCAAGTTTAGAACAGACTCACAAAAACAATGTATTGTCAATGCAATCTATCAACCAAAATAAAATGTATCGAAGCAAACTTTTGCAGGGCATTCCATTATCTATGATGAGCTCAAGACTTATAAAAGAGTCATGCAAAACACACAACCCTCAGTCTTTGCAGTATCTTAATATAATTTCAGCAATTTTAGACATCTTTAAAAGCAATCCAGAACACACAAGCTCTAACCTTTTAGAAAAATTCTGATTTAGTCGTAGTCTCAAATGTCACACTTCGGCTAAACAGTGCCATATTGACTCAGCACAATCATTACCAGAAAAGTCTAGTTCACAGTGCATCACCACAGAGGGAAGTCTTTCTCTCTGCCCTTCTAAAATTGTATAAAAGAATAAGTTCTGTCCACAAGCCAAAAAAGCATCTCTCTAGCTCTACCCTTTTCTCTGGTTCGGATCTGACTAGGCGAGCTTTGAGAAATTAGATGGGAAATCACCAGCCATAGGTGTTGCGCTCCTGGCTTGGCTCACTGAAGAAATTAGATGGTACTTTCACAGCAATCGGTACATAATCAATTAATTACATTGGCAAGCACAAATTCAAAACATTATCAATGCATTTGTTACATATTTGTAAGGTGTAGGTATCTTTCACAATCAAGTTGAGCATCTCAGAAGACTGGATAACAAATACTGGAATCAGGCCACTTCCAAATAGTATTACAATATGGGATTTTTACTCTCACAAGAGATGCCAGGGGGAAGACAATAATCAGCATTTGCAAGCACAGAAAGAGGACACCACATACCAGATAGCTTTTGTTTAGGCTTTCGATAGGGCTCATAAAATTGCCATGACGTTCCATTATCTCATGAGGTAATATAGCAGGGTTTCAAACAATGTTTATGATAGTATTAAAGTAATATTTAGCTGTTCATTGCAATTATTTAAAACTGATCAGTAGTTAAGCACATACCTCTTCACAGGTTAGGTCTACAACTTTTGTTAACATGGACACTGACCAACAGTTTGTTACCTATTATTCTGAAGTGCCTGATCTCAGGGTTTAAGAACTCAGGGTTTTGACTAAACCGTCTCTAGATTACCTACCCCCTGTTGATGATAATACAGTATCTCTGCTGTGTGTCCTAATGTGTGTATACAAAGCACCACTTTGAGCAGAGTTTGTTACGTTTCTGATATAGATAAGGTTTCTCTCCTGTATGTGTTCTCATGTGCTCAACCAGATGAGACTTCTGACCAAACCATTTGTTACACTGTTGACACTGATGTGATCTCTCTCCTGTGTGATTCCTCATGTGCGCAATCAAATTAGACTTCAGAGCAAACCTTTTGTTACATTGTTGACACTGATATGGTTTCTCTCCTGTGTGTTTCCTCATATGACGAACCAAAGCACATTATACACTAAAGGTTTTGTTACATTGTTGACACTGATGTATTGTTTTCCCTGTGTGAATTGTCTGTGGCATATTATCCCTTAGTAGAGACTCATTGTTTCTGATCTGAAAAAGCAGTTCTCCTTCATGTTCCTCCTCCTCCAAACTCTGAGCTGTAGGACAGTCTGGAGCTACAACAGACAGACCTAAAGTCACAGCTTGCTTCTGGTGTTACACTGTCTTGTTTATCAGACCCTGCTTTGATTTGCTCCTCAGTTGTGCTGCTGGGTATAGAATCTTCTTCTCTGTTTTCCACTTTAACAGTTTGCTCAAGATGTGAACATTCAGAAGAGCCCTCCTGAACAGTCATGTTTCACACTAGTAGAACTGAATGTAGAGTCTGTAGTTTCAGACTGCAGTCCTTGGGTTTGCTCATCCTCCCGACTGGTCCACAACTCCTGTTCCTCTTTAATCTGTGGTGGCCCCAGGAAAGAGAGCTGCTGCACATCTGGGGGGAAGAAGAGGCAAGACATATGTGGCCAGCTTCATTATTCTGCAACCTAAATAAACAGCTAAAGAGACCAATTAAAACTAAATTATGTAGATAGAGATCTTAGCCATGGATCTCCACCCAATCCTGATTGGGTGGAAAAGATTTTAAAACTTCAAAATCAATTTCCCTGCCACTATTGTTGACAGCACATTGCATTACTGGTAGTTCTGATCTCATGACAAGTTTAAATGTAGGGATAACACTTATCTGAATTTATGCAGCTTTCTAAGACGCTCAAGTCATGTTTGTTCTTATTTGTAGATAAACTAAGTAGATTAATTACATTTATTAACCATTTCCCTAGCCAGGACTGAACCAGATCTCTTATGGTTTCACTGCTACATTGACAATGAAAACAATGTCTTAGATTGGTGCAGGCCACAGGCATCATGTCAACTCATCTGAACTGTGATTGGAACCTGTGTTTTCTGTGGAGAAGTCACTTGTTTGCCCAGTTGTCTGAACATAGGGGTTGTTATGAAATATGAAACACGCAGGGTGCGCAAACTTTAGCTTCATGACCTTTTTATTTTAAAACTGTAAGAGATGGAAACTTCAAAATGTTGTGATCATGTCATGAACTGTAATCTTTCTGCCTTTTTGGAAATTTAGTTATTTTACTTGCATAGCTATTCACAGTCACAGATATTTTGACCAGGGGTGTCAAAACCTTTTTCGTTCACTGTGCTGTACTATTATTATTGTTCACCATGCCTGCGTGCTAATATGTAGTTTCTTTTTAATCTGTCTATACAGACAATTCCTTGACATCTGAAATACCGTTGTACATCAATTTCTGTATGAACGCATTACATTTTGCTTTTGGTAAATTCATTTATTTTGATTAGTTAAAAACTGGGTTCATAGACAATTGACTGAAGCCTATACATGTGTGCATTAGGGGTCTACTAGTTAGAAGTTTAAAGTTTAAAGACTGATAGATTAACATGCCTCACTACGTCACTCATAATTATATCGTAACAAAATCATGATTATTCAATTCTTGCTTAAACCGGGGTTTGAACATAAACCCTTTCTTTTGCTTGTAGCTCTACTATTCAGCTGGAAGGGGGGGTACAGCTGGAAAGCATAGATGATAAGCATGCAGACGTTTATACTCGATTGGAGGCTAACCCTTAACAATTACGTTAAGTACATCCCATTGAGAACCATTTCATATTTTTTGTTTGTTTTCACATGTTGAGCTGCCATAACATAATAACCACAAACGTTTCACTAAAAATCTAGACAAAATTAAAAAAAATAATAAGGAACTTATGAAAGAATTTCACTGGGTATTCATTTTAAATTATGTTCAAAAGTCATCTCTGTTCTGCCAAAAAGACGCAACCTCAGTCTCTTTACCCCTCCTATCTCTTCCTTATTTCTAACCATTTCTAACATTATTTTCATCTACTGAAAAGTTTGTACACCAGATGGTACACTAGTACAATCGGCACCAGTGGCTTCTGAGGCATTGATTAAGATTCCTATCAAATACGTAGTTCCAAAACATAGACAATGTACCGAAAACTACTGAGATGCCAAAGGTGAGTAGATTAGTGTACTTCATTTACCTTAACTTAAAACCGTTATTGTGGCACCAATAATACTTTATTTGTAAAAAAAAAAAAAAAAAAAAGTGTAAGAAGTAAACCATCCTACATCTTCACAGTAAATTTGACTCAGCTACTGCAGGCTATACTTAGTTTGTAGTTATTTATAGGTTACAACAGTTCTCTGTTATAATGTTTGGCCGGTCAGCAGTCCTCATTGTAGGCCTCCATTAGTGTGTGTTGATCCTTTGAGAGTCCCAATTTCATTTTAGGATCAAGTTAATTCAATTATCTTATTTAATTCACATTTAAATAATTCCTATTCTTCTTACTATCATATTTATGTAAATGCATTAGTGTTAGAATGTTGATACTGTAATTGTAGCAAACTAATCATAGATAAATCTTGATTTATTTGATTGGTCCTTGATGATTGGTATTTGATTAACTTGAGATCTCCGTTCTCAGCCACTCCCTCTGTTTGCTGATTGGACCTGCAGATATCTGAGTTGAGAAAACATAACTGGATATAGTAAGGATGTAGGACAGCAGAGCCAGGCTAATGATGAGGATGACTCCCCCAATATAAATATGTATGTTACGAATGGTTTGTAAAATTTGCAACACGTTTCACTGTGGTACTACATTTCCTCATTTAGGTGCCTTGGGACAAAAAGTTAGTGTTGAGTCTTGAGCTAGGTCTTTCTTTAGAATTGAGTTTAAATCTTGAATGTTAAGATCTGGATATGGCGGTGCTGGACCAACTATATCATTAGATATAGATACAGCATTTTACAATCAACTGCGGTTATTAATCGAACCTGTACAGTGAAGCTTGATCTCAGGTTGAATAATGGTATGTGTTTTTTCAGGGAACCACTTACAGCAAAGAGTTTGAACTGCATTCCTGACATTTATATGGGTTCTCTTCTGTGTGTGTCCTCAGGTGTTTTATCAAAGAACCACTGAGAGCAAAGAATTTACCACAGTCATGGCATTGATAAGACTTCTCCCCTATGTGTGTCCTTGCATGTCCCACAAGGTAACCCTTTGGTGAAAACCGTTCTTGACACTGATACGGTTTCCCTCCTGTGTGTCCCCTAATATGTTCCTATAGACTATTTTGCTGGGGAAAGAGTTTGCTATATTCCTGACACTGATAGGGTCTCTACTGCGTGTCCTCATATGAATAACTAGATGGCACTTCTGAAGGAAACATTTGTTACATTGTTGACACTGAAATGGTTGGTCTGCTGTGTGTTTCCTCATGTGCACAATAAAATTACCCTGAAATGGTTTCTTTCCTGTGTGTCTCCATGTGTTTGGCTAGACTACTACGTTGAGCAAATGAGCACTGAAATGGCCCTTCTCTCCTGTGTGTACTCATATAAAAAACGAAAGCACCATTTCCACTAAAACCTTTGTCACATTGTTGACACTGATGTATTGTTTTTCTTGTGTGACATCTCTGTGGCATATTTTCCCTTGGCTGAGTCTCATTTTTTTGTGTTCTGTTCCGAAACAGCAGCAATCCTCCATGTTCCTCCTCTTCCAAAATCTGAGCTGTAGGAATTTCTGGAGCAATTTGTAATTTGTAATGAACTTACAAATTCATGTCTGATTACACAGAACAAGAATATGAGTCCAATGGAATGTTTATGTTATTTAAAGATAAAAACTATAATGTGCTTAAATTATTGCCAAATTAAATTCTAAAGTAGGCATGGATGAATGTGTGATTTTGGTGGTAGGTTATGTGCTGTTTCACACAGCCATTTGCTCAAACCTGTCATTTAACACAACTGTTGTCACAGTTAAGTCCGGTTCTTCATTAGTTTGTGATTAGCACGCATCATTAGCTCACACAAGTGTTAATGCAAGTTTAATTTATCCATTTAATATTATTGAAAAGTGTTACCAGAAAAGGAGCACATTGTGCAACCCATTATTGTAAACACAACTGATTTCTGAGCAACCTATTGTGATGTCATAATGTAAAATTAGAACACTGACTTGTAGAAGTCTGGCCAAATAAGGCAATCGTGTCAGTCACCTGTGAAACAAACCAGCCAGCAATATACTCCTGCTTATTTACTACTGTTTGTACAGCTCTCGTTTCCTTTTTGCAGTCTTGCACACCACTATTGATTTGACCTCCATATCCTCCTGGTTCTAATCTGTTTCCTGTGGTATCCATGTTCCCTCAGAGTGATCATGGGCTCCTTGTCCAACCACACTCTCCTCTGGTTGCAGTCATACCTTGAAGAGCAGGTAGGTCCATCACTCACCACACCATAAAACTGGCCTGTAACTACAGCAGTCAATCAGATGAGGTGTGTGTCTCAGATCAGAGGTTTCACAGCTAATGATTGGTCTTCAGGAGCAGGGGGATCCCCTCTGACATCAGTATCCACTTTATAAGGGGATGGATCCTGTCTAATGCCAGGACCGCCTTCCTGGGCAGGTGGGTTAGTCACACCGATAACCTTCACCAGAGGTAATTTGGAAGAATTATTGACTATTACATTGACAAACAAACTCTCTCACACACAGTAACTAACTCTTTAGCTCTCCTACATTTGAACGTGTTGATAATAAATTCAATGTGTTGTTTAGATTTCAGGAAACAGTGGAAGGGAACCATCTCCACTTCATGGAGTTGGTGAGAAACAGATTGCCTTCCTTAAACAAGCTAACTAGCTAACTTACTTACTTACTACAAATATGCAAATATGAGTACATTTTCAAAAGGTAATTTGTTTGTTGAAAAATAGCAATTCATGAGTCTAAGGTGTATTGCTCATGCTGAAGCCAACCTGCTCTTGTCCACACAGATGTGGAAGGGGAAGGCCTACCACAGGCTCAGAGAGCTTAAGCAGGGAGTTCTACGAGAGCTTCATACGCAGCCATGCGAGTCCTCTCCCTTCACCAGCCAGGTAGAGTCATGTGCTTTCATCTCTGATACATTCTGTGGGCTTGTATAGGTCTGGGTATGTAAGATAATGCTTCAACTGTATCCAGCTAGCAGCCTGCACCACTCTGATGGGTGGTGACGCAGGGCACCTCAACCATACCACTCTTCAGAGGGCTCTCTCGGACATGGGCTCCAGGGTGAGGAGAGCTGGGACACAGACCAGGAGGATGCCCAGGCAGGTCATGGTGCACAGTCAGACCATCAAGCACATCATCTCCCAGGTGCTTCTCCAGGTCAACCACCAGGCCTTCCAGCAAGGAATCTGTCCGCAGACAAGCACTCTTGTCCTCGACGCCCAGGAACGCCTCTGGTGCTTCCCCTGGGTCCAGGTGACGGACGGTGAGGAGAAGCAGATGGCCAACTGTTAGAATATTTGTTTGCTTACCACATTTACTCTGTATGCTGAATAAACACTAGTTAGAATGAATTGTACCGTACCATTTGTATTCAAAGATAATGAACAGGACGCCTATGCAATGACGAGATGCCCCACATTCTGTGCCTGCCGGGGACCAGCGACGGTGGACTGTCTATGCGGGAGAGAAGCTATGGCCTTGACAAGGAAGGCGGCAGAGGAGATGCCTTCTTACACAGGCAGTCATATCTCAAGCTTATCTTGCAAACTCATGATTCTATTCACATTGCTGCTGTGTGTTCCCCCTCCCTTTAGAGCAGCAATTCCCATTGTAACTAGGGCCCTGATGACAATAAAAAGAGGTTTTCGGCGAGTTGTGCTTCAGAGCGGTAGGAGGTTTTAACTGAATACAACTCTGTCCGTTCTCCTTGCGAGTTCCATCCAAAAGTACTTGACTCTTTTGTCTTTCGTCTTGTGTTCTTTAATGTTTCAGGTTGCCCAAACCGAACACCAAGGCTCTCCTGCAGTCCTCTGCTACCTACCAGGTGGCCCAGGCTGTCGTGGAGAGGCTGGAGCAGATGTTAGCCCTCAGGCCAGTGCTGGAAAGAGCTCTGGCTCCAGCAGGAACTGCTCGCCATGACGGTCAGGATGACTGCTGTCACCCTGGCAACTCTGGAGAGAGTTCCTGGTGTCTCCGTGGACCAGAAGCTTCCCACCCCTCTCTGCAATATGAGAGCACCATCCTTCAACTGCAGAGCAAAATGGTGAAGAAGTTTGGTACCGTCATAAAGGCCAAGAAACTGGTAGGTTTGAAAGATCCTGCAGTTCTGACCACCATTTCTCAGTGTGTCGTGGAGGGAGTGCTGAAGCTGCACCAGTCCCTTGATGAAGCCAGCCCTGCTGGTGTCCCTGTGGCCTGTGGAGAGACAGCAAAGGCTGTGGAGGAAGCCATGGAGGACAAGCTCTTCTCTCAGCATCTTCCTGAGGTGCAGAATCAGACCCTGTTCCAGCAGTACGGAACAAGGATTTGTCACACAACGACGTTCCAGTGAGCGTTTCCCAAGATGGCTGACCATGATGTCATGGACTTCCGGTGCAAGGTGCTGAAGCCACGCTTCTCCAATAGAGATGTAGTGTGGGTGGAGCGCAGGTACCTTGTCTGTGAGGAGAAAGAGGAGGAGGAGGAGGAAACGAAGGTGCATCCAGCCAACAATCTGTGGAGAACCACCTTGACCTGAACTGCAGCCTTGTTGCCTTTCATAGGCAGTTCCCCAGGCTGACTTCTTTGAAGATGTCACACCTGACAAGGTTGACGTCTTCAAGGTCGACCTAGGTGAGGAGAAGCCTTCAGCGAAGGTAAGATAACATCAAGATATTATCTATTTGTATTCATGTAGATCAACCTCTTATTAAATTTTTTCAGTGTATACATCAGTTTGTTTTGGATGTTGTACTGATACCTCAACAGGTTCGAGACCAGAAGGCCATTAGAGCAGCCCGTCACTTTGGGACCCTCATGTCTCCAGCCCAACCGTGGGCAGGGGATTGTCCGGAGGTTCTGCCAACCACACCAGAGGATGAATCCCTGAAGACCACACCCCTGGACCACAAAGAGAACCCTGTCACAGCCCTTGGCCAGAGGGCCGAGCCTCTGGTCCACGTGTCAATGATCCGAAAGGTTTGAACCGGTCTTTTGTACTTTGTTCAGGATATCGTTTAGTAAACGCACCCATACACATCTTGGGCTCATTGTGTCTCTGGACAGGACCGTGAGTACTGGGGGATGCCTCCATGACCTCTACATTGAGAACGGGGCCCTGTCTAAGGAGCTCCAGGAGCTGGGGAAGACGTTCGACTACTCTTTGAAAAGAATTTCGAAGGAAGAACTGCACTGCCTGGCTATGCAGCTTGTTTAGGCAGAAATAAAGGACATAATCTCTTATGTATTACCTTTACAACGGCACAAAATATGCAGTTGTTGTAAAGGATATAAAATGGAAGTAAATCTTTTACTTCCTAATGTCCTTTACACTTGAAAATGGTCAATATAATCACCAATCACTCAATCTCTCTTTTCATTGTTTATTTTATTCCCAAAATGGTTTTGAGTTACTTCACGTGGAAATGGTGGTGCATAATAATATGAATATACTATATTGCATGTCTCTAATTTTAAAGGGTGTGGTGGGTATGGGTGTAAGGCTCGACTGGAGACCAGATGTAGTCGGGTGCAGTCCAGTCAGAAGGTCAGGACCAGGGTCTTGAATCTGATGCGGGCTGAGATGAGAAGCCAGTGGAGGAAGATGAAGCGCAGGGTATCATGAGAGCGCCTGGGTAGGTTGAAGATCAGGTGTGCTGCTGCGTTCTAAATCCTCTGGTAGGCTGCGCATGCTGGGAGTTGTCCAACTTGAAGACAAGTGCTCTGTGTATTTAGGTTCCTGTTTTGTGACCAATCTTTGTGCTGTCCTTACCTTTGTACTGTGGGTCCCCTGTCTGTTTTCTTTATTGCTACGACTGGCTATCTTTCTTGCGTTTCTTGTGTCATACTTCACGTATTACAAACACACACACATGCGGTATAAACACACATAGAGAAGGTATCTAGTGATGGGGAAAAAAGCTTTCTGAAGCAACGAGCCACGTGGAACAATTGTGTAAAAAAGTATTGCTTTTTCAAAGAATTTGACATGAGTTCTGCATAAGGACATCTGCTGGTCAGTTTGAAGTGTAATGGCTATTTGTCCATAACTTTGTCAAAACCTAAACAAACAAATCAAATGGCCACAGAGGGACTGCCTTGGCCTAGTCCTTACGCAGGTTGATAAAAGGAATGTCCATATCCAAAATGCTTTTTTTTTTGTTCACTGCAATAACTCCAAATCTTGTCAAGTATATTTTTCTAATTTCTAGTCAAAATATCTCATCACACTTAATATGAGACAAAATCATCTAAATTGCAAGATTTAAGTGAGATAAAGAAGCTTGTTTTTAGACAGTGCATCTTGACTATCTTGTTAAGTGAAACTGTCTTGAAAACATCTTGTTTTGAGTCACCTCTCAGATGAAACAAGCTTTCTTGACATGTCGTAAGGTTTTTAAGCTGCTGTGTTAATTGTAAAAGATGCATCATCTTGTTTCAAGAAATAGATTAAACTTGAATTGAGACAATAAATATGCTTTATTGAAAACTGCAGGTCAACATGACCAACTCACAACAACTCACAATTCACAGTACAGTGTGGCTATTTTTCTTACATTTCCATCAAGCCATGTCCATGTGATATGTAAAAAACACAGAGGCAAAAGCTGGAATTTTGTTTCCTTCTCTGTTCTGTCGGACTCTGTTATTCCAAAAGTAATAAGTAAAAATACATGCTATCATTGATTACAGTGTTTGTCAGTGCTTTAAAAAAAATGTATTGCGCACAAATACCCACACTCAATACAGACTCAAGAATGATGTTTGATGATGTCTGTGAGATCATACTTCAGTGGAATGTACTTGCTATTATTGAAGTTTACACAGTAGTATGGTGTATAATTAACAAGCTTTTCAGAATCCATGAAAATATTGGCTTGAGTTAGGTCGGGAACTTCTACATCATAAGATAAATAATGATCGTTCCACCCAACTGTAGAGAGAGGTTGACATTCAAAACAATACACCAAGGCATTTCAAATATAAATGTTTTTCACAAGTGCAAACTCTGGAGTATCATTAATGAGATTAGAAATAACCAAAGATTTTCCACATGTATGCTTATTTCCATGTTGCATAATCCACTGTACCGAAACTAAATGTTCTACGTGCTCTATTCCTAAGAAGTCTTTAATCTTTCATTCTACATAGTGAACATTTTTCACCTCAGAGGCTGGGTCCATGTCAACTTCACTTGAAAAAATTGGATGTTTCTCATACACATTCTGACTACATTCATAAAGTTGGTTGTGCTTCACAAGAGACTTACATATATTTTGAAAACTACTTTTCAAAACCCACTGCTTAAAAAAAGCAATGCTTTGACTCAAAGCCAAGTCAAGTCAAGTTGTGCTTTATTGTTATTCCGCTACATGCGGGGGCATACAGTGGAACGAAATGTCATGCCTCACAGAGCCACGGTGCTACATAAGTACAGGCATACAACAGTACAGGCAAACAACAATCAAGTAAAAATAAATATAAAAATGTTCCCTATACATAAACTAAAAAAGATACAAACTATACAAATGGGGTTTGTACGGGGAGTCAGAGAGGGGCGGGGTGATTACAGTTCAGGGCTCTCACAGCCTGGGGGAAGAAGCTGTTGAGCAGTCTGTCAGAGCGGGCTCTGATGCTCCGCTACTGTCTGCCTGACGGTAGGAGCTGGAAGAGGCTGTGGGAGGGGTGAGTGGGGTCCTTTATGATACCATTGGCTTTGCTGGAGCATCGGGTGTGGAAAATGTCTAGGATGGAGGGGAGAGGGGCACCGATGATCCTCGCAGCTGTGTTCACTGTCCGCTGGATGGTCTTGCGGTCTGCTGCAGTACAGTTCCCATACCAGACAGTGATGCAGCTGGTCAGCACACTCTCAATGGTGCCCCTGTAGAAGGTGGTGAGGATGGGCGGAGGGAGACTTGCTCTCTTCAGCTGGCGGAGAAAGTGTAGGGGCTGATGTGCCTTCTTAGAGAGTGACTTGGTGTTGGTGGTCCAGGTGAGGTCCTCTGTGATGTGCACCCCCAGGAATTTGGTGCTGTCGACTCTCTCGACAGGCGAGCTGTCGATGGTCAGTGGGGGCTGATCAGCGGAGTCCCTCCTGAAGTCCATCACAACCTCTTTTATCTTACTCAAGTTGAGGGACAGGTTGTTTGCCCCACACCATTTCGCCAGCTGTGCCACTTCCTCTCTATAGTGCGGTTCATCGTTGTTGCTGATGAGACTTACCACTGTTGTGTCATCAGCAAACTTGATGATGTGGTTGGAGCTGAACTTGGAAGTGCAGTCATGGGTCAGCAGCGTGAAGAGCGCCGGGCTGAGCACACAGCCTTGTGAGGCACCCGTACTCAGTGTGGAAGTGCTCGAGGTGTTATGGCCGACACGGACTGACTGAGGTCTTTCGGTTAGAATGTCCAGAGTCCAATTACAGAGGCGCATACACATATGCCTCACTGTAGGACCAAGTGCCTTAATCTGAGAAGGAAGGTGCAGCAAGTAATGCTGTTTAGGTATAATATTTGCATCTGGAAACAGTTGTTTGAAATGTTGTAAATGTTGCTCTATTAAAAGCTTCAGCCTTGAAAGAGATGAGAGAGCAATAATAGGTGAAAACAGAATTTCGACTATCTCTAACAACTTAAATAGCATTTGTGTGTAATCGTTTTCTAGAATTGTGTCAATGAGAAATGGCAGGATCTTTAACAAAACCAGCATCTACCCAGCTGACTGTTTCAATTTATTGTCATTTGATGACAGTGTATTGACAGATATGGGGCAAGGCTTATCCCTTGCATCCACAGGAGAATAAGGGAAACAAATAATTGCACTGTTGAATGAATCTAAGTCCATATTCCCTGAAAGCACAAGATGCTTTAAAAAACATTTTATTTCATATGGGGCAACACCTTCAAGAATGACATGCATGATGTCTTGTGGGGTTTGATTGATTATATCAAAGTAAGGAAATTCTGATAATTTGCTTCTCCTCTTTATGCCATATGTCATTTTTAGATTGTCTTTCAGAAAGTTAGTCTTTGCCTTTTCAATGTCATTACATTGCCTGTTATGACTTGCCATTGTCCTTTTAACAAACACATCTTCCTTAAATTGTTTCTGCATGTCTTCAATGTTGCACTCACAGTGCCTGCACTTATTATAGGCAAATCCCACTCCTATCTTAAATCCAGCCACTTCATGCTGAGCAAGAGTGTCTCCGCACACAGACATGAATGCCCCATAAATGGTCCTCTCACCATTTGCAGTGACAACCTGTACACCATCATACAGCTCAGTTATGTCACGGTTAATCCTCTCAAATATTTCATCAATACCACAATGGGAAAGATCTTTTGATTTTACCATGGCAAGCAGACGAATGGCACTAAGTCTCGATCTGTATTTAGGATTGATGTTACCTAAGGTGTAATAAATCAATAACAATTAGTTTCTGTTTGCCCGAGATCAAAAAGGATTGCATAGCTCAATTTCATCTGTATATAATATTAACTGCAATGCTGTGGGAAATTTCATAAACAGTGGGTGCGACTTAAAAATGTCTCCATCAATGAAATCATGAAAAAATCCATCCTTGCATGCCTGTGGCCTCTTATCAGTAATTGCAATTATTCTTGGATGTGATAGCAGCTGCTCCAAACTTTTCACCAACAGTATATAATGAAAAAAATGGTCCTTAATTGTAAGAACTCAGAAGTCTCCATTTTTCACATAACATACTGTTTGTTTTGCGACAATAATCTTTGGTTGAACTGGTTTCAACAGTTCTTTGATGGTCTTATCCTGTAAATGGGTGGAAGTAATTTGACAGAAAAGGTCAACAAACTGGTAGAATATCCCCATTGCATCACTCTTTAGTAGATCCAGGTCCCCAGAATGTCTCTCGATCATGTCGCTCATTTGCTGTTTTAGGTGCTCCAGTAATGCGGCCTGATATTGCTGGACTCCACTCACCATTTGGTTAACAGCTTAACAAAATTTACGTATCATAGAATTCATATAAAAATTAATTTAATTTAAAAAAAATTAAAGTAGCCCTTCAATTACATATTGTTAGTGACCTGCAATGATCAAAATAGGCTATTTCCAGCAAAACTATCATGAAATAATATTGCCTTCTGCAGCTTTAAGACCTTGTTTACATTTGGTCTTAAAATGCAAAGTGAGATCTGATCACAAGTGGTCACTGAAGAAGCATGTGGAGACACATTCTAATGTTAGATGTTTCTCTGACATACCTTCAGATGTCCACCTGTCATCGGATCAACCAAGATACCAGGACTGAATAGTAGCTAAATCATTCTACAGTTTAAGGTTATTGCTTTTAAACTTGCTACAAAAAAATAAATATAATTAATTTCAAAATCAATGGCATAAATTACCTGTGTCAGTCGATGGGTTTCTCTGGCTTGAAGAAGAAACGCAGTTGCACATTTAGAAAGGTCAACATTCATGCGACCCTCTCCATCTTCTTGAAATCCAGAAGAGATTAACAACAAACATATCTATTGAAACAGGGAAAATATTGTCATTTGTAGGTATCACCACCAGACAATCTGACAACTACCTTGTACAGAATTAATATATACAAATAATTAAACTAATAATCAAATAAGTTAATTAATTTGCCAATTACTGCATATACAATTAAGCATTAGACATTAGATCATAAGTGGACAATCTGTGGGGCGATAGGCTGCATTTGACAACAAATGTAACCACTAAAGGGTTAGTTAACCCAAAAATGAAAATTCAGCCATTTATTACTCACCCTCATGTCATTTCACACCCGTAAGACCTTAGTTAATTCTAAGAACACAAATTAAGATATTTTTGTTGAAATCCGATGGCTGAGAAAGGCCTCTATTGACACCAATGTCATTTCCCATCTCAAGACCCATAAAAGGTACTAAAGACGTTGTTACAAAGTCCATCTCACTACAGTGGTTCTACAATCATTTTATGAAGAGATGAGAATAGTTTTTGTGTGCAAAAAAAATAACGACTGAATAACGATGAATCATGAATAACGATAATTCATGATTCTAAATAACGATGAATCGTGAATCGATACACTGATTAATAATGATTCGAAGCTTCAGGAAGCAGTGTTTTGAAATCGGCCATCACTATACAAGTCGTTATTTAGGTATTTTTGCACACAAAAACTATTCTTTGCATAAATTAATAAACTCACTTTATTGGTCAACATGACGGTCCTGACATGACTTAAGTTAAAAGGCTTTAAAATGGACATTGGAGGATAGGTATTTACACTACACTTGTACTCTTTTTACATGATTGTAGAAATTGAGTTTTAACCGAAATTTGGTAATAAAAAGCTGGTATTGTATCATTGTATCAGGAACAGCTGGGTACAGCAGGACCTTTAAGTATCAGTCTACTGTGCAACATTACTTCATATAACCTCTCCAGAATGTCAAATATTGTTATGTATTTAAAATCCATATGTCTCATTAGTGGCATTTTTGCTCTTTTTAATTGAATGTAATTTTTTGTACCAAAATACCGAAATGATCCTTAAAGTGCATTATCCTATCAGAAATGTGTGTGTTGTGTTGAAGGAAAAAGAAAATCCCAAAGCCTACCTGAAGAAGCACCCTCTGCCCTGTCCAGTCCTGATGGTGAGTTTATCCAACTGCCTTATGACTGTGTAGTGGGGGTGTGCGAATCTTTGTAGGGGTGTACTTGTGTGCCTACATGCAATTGTATGTGATTGCATGACCATATGAGTTTCAAGCAAATAGTTCTCATGCATTTATTATACAAAAAATGATTCGATTTTTTTTAATGGAATTTGAATGTTTAAAATTCAATTTAAAATTCCAAATTTGGTCATTATGATCAGAGCTTATATTTGTTAAATGATTAAATTCCATGAAAGTTTAATCTAATATTAATGTATGGTTTTTATGGCAGTTTGTTTTAAATTGTTGTCATACAACAACATGAGTTGAACTTTAATTTAAACTGAAGCATATTAATTATGTATTTTTGTGTTTTGCAGCTAACAAGTCTGCAGATGTTGACAGTCCAGACACCAGTCCAGCAAGGATCCACTAGGATGTTTCTGATGTCTTGGATTTGGAATTTGTAGCCAGAAGAGAATTCATTGATTCAAATACCGTTTGCGAGGAAGACAGATATGAGAAGGTTTTAGAAGTATATCCTTGTTTCAAGGACATTGTACATGTAAGTCATTATTGACTGTGCATGATTAAAACCATGGTATCACACACAATGTTTAAAATACAAATTTCCTCTTAAATGATTTTCAAATGTCTGTATTTTGTATATTTGATATTTGATAGGTGATGGAGGAGCTTCAACACATTTTAGATAAGGATATTACCAACTTCATCGATGAACTGAAGGGGAAATGGCGTGACTTCTGCCAGAAGGTGCAGTTTTTTGGGTGTATGGAAAAAGGTGCTGAAACCCCCAATAGGAATGGACAAATGTAGGGAATGCTGTTTTGGTGTTATTAGTGAATAGGGTTTAGGGTGGACCTTCAGGCATGTTAATTGTCAAGTAGAGCTAGTGTTTTGTCGTCCTTTTTATCTATGATGGCTATCCCATTATTTGCTGGATTTTTTTAAGCATTATGTCTGTTATATACCATTTGATCAGATTTGACCTTGTGCACTTTGTCCAAGTGCTTATGTAATGAATATTTTCCTGTACAGCTGAACAGGCTCTTGAGATTCTACCTGTGCTGCTATCACTGTTCCCCTCCACATCTGCTCCTCCAAAGAGGGTACAAGATGCGAGTGAGGCTCTGGTGCATGTCCTCGAGGTGAGCTGTGTAAAATGTTGCAGGACCGTTTATCAGGAAAAGTATCAGGAAAAAATATAACAGAAGGTGCTGCCCTTGAAGACTCCCAATGTATTTTCTATTCGCATACTGTATGTTCTAAGCCTTCAAAGACACCTAAAATATTTGTTTTTAGAAAGAAGATTTTCACTGTGTAGAAGTCTTGGCTGTGTCACAGTATGGTAGAAGATCTTATCACCCTAATGATAACAAAGCAAGACTAGCCTAGCCTTGGTTTTTACTTCTTTTGGAAGGCTAGACGTGTGTAAGCAGTAAATGCATTGGGGGTAGTTAAAAACAGCACTTTCAGATGGAGCTTTCTCAGTACTGTAACTTTTGTCAGAATTTTGCTTTGTAAAGTTGTGTGTTTGTAAACAATCGTCTACCCTTGGTTCCAAATTACCAAAATGCATTATCCTGACAGAAGGGTTTTTGTGTTATGTGTTACAGGAAACAGATGATCCCAATACCTTCCTAAAGAAACGCCCTCTCTCCTACCCAGTCCTGATTGTTGGTCCGTCCAACTGCCTCCTGGCGGTAGGAGATTCAAGTTCAAGTTGTGTTTAATTGTCATTCCGCTACATGCGGGGGGCATACAGTGGAACGGAATGTCGTGCCTCATGGAGCCACGGTGCTACATAAGTACAGGCATACAACAGTACAGGCAAACAACAATTAAGTAAAGGATGTGGCAATAATCACCTTTCCAAAAGACAAGCTTGCTGAGAGTGCTTTATACCTTATGGCCTACTATTATACCTTACACCTGACTTATCCAAAGTGTGTAGCCACTCTGCTTTCAGTCATACAGACGGAGGTCCTCTTAGACAAAATCCATGAGAGAGATCTCACATTGTCTAACAAGAGGAGCATGGCTGAGTGGAAAGATTTTATTGGCCAATAAAAGCAGTGGTCATGTATAATGGCACTTCCTCTCTCCCTCCAAGTTTACTAGTGTTAATTTCTTGGTCAGAATTTGGCTAAGTTAGCCCAGTGTTCATTTGGGGTGCACGACAATATTAGCCAACATGCCAATATCCTGTGATGTTATATTTTGTGTTGTTTGCACAATTCAGTGCATATTCTGCTTAATTTTAAGTTAATTTTAACTTTTCAGTTAATATTGAGTTTAATCAACTAATTGTCTGTTCAGCAGATGCAGTCACTCATTTAGGCGCATCTACTGTGAAAGAGTATTGACTAAGCAGTTAAGTTGGGATAAAAGTGAATATAGCGATATTGGTTAATGTCCTGTTGATTTGTATGGTGCATCCTTAATGGCGATGTTACAATGATGTATTGAGGGACTAGTTGTTTATGTAAGCCCAAAACCTTTTCATTTGAATATTACAATATTAAGCATTTGTATTAGGAATGAATGGTGGAGCAGTTTTAGTGTGCCTAGTGCTCAGATCTTTGGACCTGCCCTTTACTCACTCACATACTCTGTTATGTTTTCATATTGCAGTTCCATAAATACTGTGAACCAAAATGTTGAGAAAAATGAAGCCATTTCCCTGCAGTCCTCTGGGACTTTTTGCTGTTTAAATAGAAGGTAAAAAGTTGGTCAAATGCAAGCCTAGTTTTCATTTTTTCTGTCTTATAAGTAGTAACTAATGTCTTGAATCTAGGACAGTATTACTTTTGTAGAGCTTACAATAAGGTAAATATACTTGAGATGAGTAAATTGGGGCTTATTATGGCAAAAGAAAATAATACGAGACAGGAATGCTAACTTCAAGACATTTTGTCTCAAAATGCCAGTTTCTAATCTTATTTCTAGTAGGTAGTGGACTTAAATCTAGAACAGTGTAACAATGATAGAACTAAAAATTAGTTAAATACACAAACAGGATGTCAAAAGAATATGCTACATTTGAGAGGAAAATACTATTTTTGAGTATCCCAAGCTTATTATGAGACACAAAACATCACAATACTAGTAAAATATAGATAAAATGAGTTTTACCAGCTAATTTCAAGATCACTTATCTTGTAAGGCTTAAATATAAAGTCTTATTTCAAGAAATCTTACCAAGATAATTTTCACTAGTTCTATTTGCAGATTGTTTTGCTTATTACAAGCAAAAATATCTTGTAAAAAAAAATTGTGCTTATTTTTGGAGTGGCCTTTTTTCCAGTGTTTTTGTTCGTTCACCAAATTGCAGCGAATGTACAGCCTGCAGCCTCAATGTTGCCTTGTAAAAAAAAACATGTGCCTTTAGTCCCTGCAGACCCATCCCACAAGACCTATTTATAAAAAGAGGGTAGTGTTCCTGGATATGCTGCTTCGTTGGAAAAGCAGGCGAGATCCCAAAGAAGGCGCATGCCAAGGACATGATGACGGATGAGAGCACCACCTTTCGAGTGTGGTGCTTAGGAGACAAGGTAACCGGCCAGCGCTGCTGAGTCTCTTTCTCTCAAATGTGCGCTCACTTTACAATAAAATGTACGAGCTCCAGCTAACCATTGCGAAAAACAAGGATTTTCTCCACTCCTCAGCCATGTTCTTGAAACATGAAACATGGCTGTGCAACAAGATTATGGATATGCTTGATCTGTCCGGATTTCAGATACTAAGAGTAGCCCGAGACGCAGCCCTGTCCGGACAAAAGAAGGGGGGAGGCATTTGTTTTTATATCAACTGCTGCTGGTGTGTGGATGTGTCGGGGATCATGAGACATTGTTCCCCCGACCTGAAATCCTTCTTTATAAAATGCAAACCCTTTTACTCGCCCCAGGAGTTTGAATCGTTCATTATGGTCAGAGTTTATCTGACACCGGAACCGAACGTGAAAGAGGCACAGCGCGCACTCGCTGACCAGATTATGAAAATTATGGAGCGAACTCACCTGGATTCACTAATTAACGTCCTCGGGGACTTCAACAAAGGCAACCTCAGCCAGGATTCCTACTAGCCAGCGAATTTGTCGCCCCAATTACAGCCCGGTCAATTTAGTCGAACTGTTCCACCCCAGAAGGGTAAAATACCTAGGATCACTGCTACATTGAATCATATCACAGCCAACAAAGCTTATACTGCAGTCTCTGGGTCCGGATGCTGCCACTGGTGAATGAATTCTCCCGCAACAGGTGCCTGCTCAATCTCGTGAGACCTGAATCGTGTGGGGGTGAGGGAAGCTCTGGTGCCTCCTTAATTGTCGGTGGAGTTTAGTTCCTTCTTTATTTTGATGTAGTGTCTTTTTTTTTGTTTTATTTTGCTTTTTCTCTCTAATCGGTCATCTGCATGATTTGTTAGCAAATTGGTGACAGCAGATGGGCACTATCGGGTGCCAGTCGGGAAGTCCATCTACGGCAGTTTCCTGTGTCCGTTTCCTTTTTCATGCGCTGGGGGTAAGGAGCTCTCCTTCACATGGTGGTTTCTCCTGCGAGGTTTCTACTTTTTTTACGCTCACAGAGTTTTTGTATTTTTCCTTGCCGAGAAGAGAGGGTCTAGGACAGGGGATTGTTCTGGGATGGGTTGTCCATATTGCCTGAAACATTTGGACATTGTTTACATCTTTTGTTTATTTTTAACTGTGCTTGCTATTTCCTGTTTGCTACTTCCCTGCCACAATATATGTATTAGTATGTGTATATAGTATATATAACACGTATATATATACATGTATTTATACTCTATATATATTGTATATATAATATAATTACGTAAAAAATA
>BROE01000002.1:11279379-11435429 GCA_036571765.1 Plecoglossus altivelis
CCAGCACCCCTATGAGGACCCTGCCATATCATTTGGTCCCCCTTCGTATCTTCCCCTTTCTTTTTGTCTGGCCAGTATGGCCAATTGTAATTTCAACAGCTGATTCTCCATCTCTCTCACCTCAACCTCAGTCTTGTTCTTAGTGTCCATGTAACGTTTGAGTGCGTGTCTCTGGAACCTGTTGTCATCACCAGACAGTAAGTCGGGGTCATTACGTAATTGTTCAGTTACTTTAGTTGGCAGTCCATTAAGTACAGCAGTTCTAAACAACATCTGTCCTTCTCTAGTGGCAGTGGGGTGTGTGCCAGTCTGGTCAGTTCAAGTCACCACACATGTAGAAAAATGCTCCAACGGTTCCACAGTTTTAGTCCACAGAATAACAGTTGGAGTGCTCTCCATGGCTCTGGGAAACTGCTGTCGAATTGCTTCAAACAAAGTCTGTGACACCGCCCCCAATGGAGTGCAGGGAGGTATATCAGCCGTTCCTGCTGCCTCCTCGATAATCTTAGACTCCCAGGGGGAACAACAAGCATTCATGACCTGGCGCATGTCCCCCAAGCCTATGTTGTGTCCAGCCAATTGTGATATTAGTTTCCGAATCCAAATGTATCCTCCCATACAAAGTTTAAGAAGCGTTTCAACCAACTTCTGCATGTCTCTAGTACCCCAAGGCTCATACTGAAAGTTTCCCCCCGCCCGTCTCAAAGGGTATTGTCCAGCGAGTCCGTTACCACCCGTCTGTTTCTCTGTCTGACTTCGTGTCACACGTTTTGAGGTGGGTAATTTGGATTGTGATATCGCCCCTGTCATAGTCGTGTTTCCCAGCTGCCACATATCTATCAGTTGCTCAGGACTAACGTCTGCCTCCTCCCCATTGTCTGAGTCTTCCCCACTATCTGTGTCGCCTGTCGTATTCCCTGCTCTTCTCTTTCTGTCTCCCTTTTCTTCTCTTGCCCTTATCTGCTGCTCTAACCACCTCTCTGTCTGACTCCCGAGATTTGTCAAGCCTCTCCTTTTTGCTAAGAACCACCACTTCCCTCCTGTATAGGTCTAACTCCCTCTGTGCTTCTTCCTCCTCCCGCTGTACTTACTTTCTACGCTCTTCCCCTCTACGCTGTCTGTCTTCCCGCCTTTCTTCGTCATCACCCGTGTTTGTGAGTCCCTCACCAAGCATCGCTATCAGAGTCTCTAAATCTTTTAATGTATGTGCCCAGTCAGTCTGAGATTGTTTCAATCCTCCGCCTTGTCTAGAAATATTGGCTGCCTCCCTCTGTGGCGTTTGTGTTGCTGATTCTCCTCCACTGTCTCCAGTCTGAGCGGAATGTGTGGAATGTGTCCTTACTATGGATCGGATAAACTTTCTTTCTGTGTCCGTCAAAGGTCAGTCCCCGTCTTCCATGTCACAAACTACTTTGCCAGCTAATTGTAACACAGCCATTTAACTGAGACATATCTTTCACAGGATCCAAATTGTCATATGGAGGTGGGGCGCAAGGGGCCGTAGGTCCCGCTTCCCCCAGATAGGGAGCCAAGTCCGGGTGATGCTGGGTTGCTTCCTTAACATCACCTGATAGAGACACAGGTGTCTGTATCATTTGCTGAGAATGAGAGGACGGGGATTCGTCCTTTCTCCCCGCACACAATGCCGTTGCCACCAAAGCCATATTATGTATACATTTCCTTCTTTCCTCACTTTCATCTAATTCCTTCTTCAACTTTCTAACATCCAGCCAACGCGCCTTTGCTATGTCCTGTCTCAATTGATCACAATGAGCACGAACATCAGTCTCCGTCTTCCACAAACCATCACTCAAAGTCGTCCAAGTGGGGGGCTCCCCCCACCATTTTTCTTTCTGCAACTTCAACCATTGTTTTTTCAGACATTCTTTTTCCTTACTACGTTTCTGTTTATCCACACCACTAATAATTTGTCGTTCTAATTCAACAAACAGGAGATTCCACTTTTCACCGTCACAACCACTCAATTCTGCATACTCGCGATCAAATTCTCCGTCCATCTTAACCACAAATCTTAACCACAATTCTTCACCACAAATCTTAACCACAAATCAAGCAAGAGGCCACAATTACAACTACAACATAAAATAAAATCCGCCTTTCTACTCCTACTCAGACCCACAATCAACGCAGCCTAAAAACAAAACAAAAACAAATGCGCAACCAAGCACCCAAATCAAGCAAACAAGTAGAGACAATAATACATAATCAAACGAGCCAGTAGATACAATAATTGATAATTTTTTCACACAGTGTGATTCTAATTGGAAAATATTGGTCCTGTTTTAGCCAGTTTAGCAATCACTGGTGTCTATCTCTGTCCCTTACACTATTCTTCATCCTACCCGTATAATTTGGAGTAATAGTCAACGAAACCCTGCCACCGCTCTCCTATTCTATGCACCTGCTCTTATTCCTAAACCTAGAATTTGTTTCTTGTTCAATGAGTCCCTGCCACCGCCCATCCCTATTCTACGCAGCTGCTCGATTCCTGAACCTAGAATTTGGTCCTTGTTAATGGTCAATTGGTCCCTGCCTTCGCTAGTCCTGCCACCACTAAACTGCCACCGCTGCCCCTGCCACCGCTAAACCTATTCTACTATGTATTATTTTTGTCGTTAATGATTCACACCAACACCTTTTTTTCTAAAAATTCCAACAAGCCAATATGCAGAACTTCGATTATGATTCACACCAACACCTTTTCTCCAAAATGTCAACAAGCCAATATGCAGAAGTTCGATTATAAACAGGTTTCTGCTTACCATTAGTTAGAAGGGCCCAGGAGAAAAGATGTCAGTGGTCACCGTGACGATTGTCAATACCCTCGGCTTTCTGTCAAACGTTTCATGTTTTCCCTGTTTCGCCTACTTAGTCGACGCCGCGACTGTATCCAAACCCTTGGCTTTCAGTCAAACGTTCCACGTTTTCCGAGTCTCGCCATACTTAGTCGACGCCGTGACCGTATCCATTAGTCGTCGCCGCGACTGTGTCCAAACATCTTTTTTGTCTCTGTCACTGTTGTTTCACCACCCTCAACTCACGGTTGGGGTCACCAATTGTTGGAGTATGTGATTTTACTCCGTTACGTGTTCACGCATCGAGAGTGGTAAGATGTATCACCAGGATTCAGTATAGTTAAGTTCAATTAAGTTTATTGCCTGACAGTACAATTCTAATACAGATACCCGGGTCGGTCCAAGGTCCCTAACAGCACACAACTACATGCGTCTTATGCTTGGCACAGCAAAGAACGACAACTTTCCTTGGGAGACCCACAGTAACCTATAGATAACATTATGCACTAATTTGGACAGGAGCTCCTCTGCCTTTGGTGGTGTCCGCTCCAGGTATGAGGGCCGTCTTATCTCCTTATGTGGTTGATAGGACCCTCTTTGTTGCCTCTTTCTCCCAGGTGTTGTTTTATCTGACTCTGCACACAAAGAAGACAGTGTTCCCTACTCCCCACATCCCGAGATAAGACAGTGGAATACATCATACTGTTGACTATGTGTGGACTGTCGACTCCCTCTTGATTCCCACAGTGTGTTACATTTCTTGCATGATGGAAAAGTACTGTCTGTCTGCCTTACGAATCTTATAGGTCAGCACAAGCAAATCATTGTATCCTTCATTGCTAGCATAAGTAAATAATTATATCCTTCATTGCTAGCATAAATAAATTATTGTATCCTTAAGCACTCAAGCATATATCCCAACACATTGACACACAGAGATGCAGACCAGAGCAGTGGTCAAGGCTTGTCTACAATGATTTTGTTTCCTTATATGTGATTCCAGCAGACTACATATGCCTACCTACGTATACTGCAGTCTACTACCCTCCATTCTACTATTATAGTGTGCTCTGCCTTTGACTGCTACTTTCTACTAAAGGTGGTTTGTTCCTTGCCAGCCTTGTTATATACAGTGGGTACGGAAAATATTCAGACCCCTTTATATTTCACTCTTTGTTTCATTGAAGCCATTTGCTAATATCAAAAAATGACATTTTATTTCTCATGAATGTAGTCAGCACCCCATCTTTACAGAAAAAACAGAAATGTAAAAATGTTTGCAAATTTATTTAAAAAGAAATAATGAAATATCACATGGTCATAAGTATTCAGACCCTTTGCTCAATATTGAGCAGAAGCACCCTTTTAAGCTAGTACAGCGATGGGTCTTCTTTGGAATGATGCAAAGTTTTCACACCTGGATTTGGGGATCCTCTGCTATTCTTCCTTGCAGATCCTCTCCAGTTGGATGGTAAACGTTGGCGGACAGCCATTTTCAAGTCTCTCCAGAGACGCTCAATTGGGTTGAAGTAAGGGCTCTGACACAGCCAGTCAAGAATGGTTACAGAGTTATTCCGAAGCCACTCCTTTGTCATTTTAGCTGTGTGCTTATGGTCATTGTCTTGTTGGAAGGTGAACCTTTGGTCCAGTCTGAGGTCCTGAGCAATCTGGAAAAGGTTTTCTCTCAGGATATCTCTGTACTTGGCCGCATTAATCTTTCCCTCAATTGCAACCAGTTGTCCTGTCCCTGCAGCTGAAAAACACCTACATAGCATGATACTGCTACAACCATGTTTCACTGTTGGGATTGTACTGGACAGGTAATAAGTAGTGCCTGGTTTTCTCCACACATACAACTTAGAATTAATGCCAAAAGGTTAAATCTTGGTCTCATCAGACCAGAAAAACTTATTTTTCAGTCTGGGAGTCCTTCATGTGTTTTATTGCAAACTCTATGTGGGCTTTCATATGTCTTACACTGAGGAGACGCTTCCGTTGGGACACTCTGCCATACAGCCCCGACAAGTGGGGGGCTGCAGTGATAGTTGACTTTGTGGAACTTTCTTCCATCTCACTACTGCATCTCTGGAGCTCAGCCACAGTGATCTTTGGTTTCTTCTTTACCTCTCTCACCAATGACCTTCTCCCACGATTGCTCAGCTTGGCTGGATGGCCAGGTCTAGGAAGAGTTCTTATTGTCCCAAACTTCCATTTAAGGATTATGGAGGCGACTGTGCTCATAGGAACCTCGAGTGCTGCAGAAATTCTTTTGTAACTTGGTCAGATTTGTGCCTTACCACAATTCTGTCTCTGAGCTCCTTGAGCAGTTCCTTCGACCTTGTGATTCTCATTTGCTCTAACACGCACTGTGAGCTGTAAAGTCTTATATAGACAAGTGTATGCCTTTCCTAATCACGTCCAATGAGATTAATTAAACATATTTGGACTCCAATAAAGGAGTAGAACCATCTCAAGGAGGATCAGAAGAAATTGACAGCATGTGAGTTAAAAATGGGTGTCACTGCAAAGGGTCTGAATACTCTTTTCTTTTTAAATACATTTGCAAAACTTTCTACATTTCTGTTTTTTCTGTCAGGATGGGGTGCTGAGTGTACATTGATGAGAAATACATTTTTTAGCAAATGGCTTCAATGAAACAAAGACTGAAAAATGTAAAGAGGTCTGTATACTTTCTGTACCCACTGTATACTGTATATAGAAGATAAATACATAAAATAATGTATAACAAAGCTATATTTAAAATATATATAAAATAATGAAATATAAATAAAACAATAAATATCAACATATTTTATATAAATATATATGAAAGAATGCCAAAATATTATATCTAGACGGGCCTGCTGAACCCATACCTCTTTCACAGATACTGCTCATGGGAGCATTACTTCTGTCTCTGAAGACTATTGGGGCTAGAGGGATGAACGCTCTTTGTATAATCTGAGCACCTTTATCTGTAGAGTTGAAGAACGTATATGCCAAAATTGACCACTCTCTATAGTTCAAGTAATATGCATGCTTGTGTTTCGCTGGGTACTAGTTTCTCACTGCAATAGTAAATAGCTTTGGAGGTGATACTAAAACAAATGACCACATCTGCACCGCAACACCTCACAATTTCCACTGAAATAGTAACATTATTAGTTTGTTTAAATTATCACAAATGATGTCACTGACGTAATGTATAAAGTCTTGCAATACTGTTTGTGCTCCTTTTTCACGGTCCTTCGCAGAGAGTTAAATCAAACTTGAAATTGAAGAAAAGATGCCATAATAATCTAAGACACACCCCTTGCTCCATTCTCTGCAACGTGATTACGTTTTCCATTCTGTCGGCGCTGTCTCTGACTGATACGGTTGATTTGAAGTAGAGGGGAGGACGGTAGCTGGAAGCGGAATTTCATGTTGCTGGTTCTGGGTTGAAAGGTTTCGCAATCAATCGTGTTAACTATCTTAGGAAGTAAATTAGCTTAAATCCAGAAAAATTAAAGTAATCATTGCACAGCATAGACTTTGCTAGCGCAAACACAAAATACAGACCATGCCTGAAAGGAGGCCCTTCGTACGTTTGCCCACAGACGTCTACCCAGTCAACTACGGGTTGTGCTTGAAGCCCGATCTCATCGACTTCACGTTTGAGGGCAAGCTCGAGGCGGTGGTGGAGGTAAATTGATACAATGAAAGTAGTGTTAGTAGGATAGATTTGCGGCTAACGTCAGCCCAACTGTAATGCTAAAGCTATATGTCCACGTTTGAGTGGCTAAAGCAACGTAACGTTGCTTATTTAATAGATGCTAACTAGTCAGCCACTGTTCCAAATAAGCGGAATACCACGCTAGCCAGAGCTAGAGCTAGCTTCTTTTCTGAAACAAACCCCTGTATGAACAAAACCAAACACTTAGTTAGCTAATGTTATAGCAATAGCTAACTCGCAGAGTCTACCATATTGTCACTTTCATACCTATCTTCCGATCCATTTCAGTATAGTGTTACTCTACAATAGGTTGCTAATTAATGTTGCTATAACAATCTAGGTGCTAGTACAGTACACACAGTGGCTAATGTCTGCTGTTAGGAAACGGTTAGAACTAGCCTAGCCAACTCGTCAAGTTTAGCTCTAGCTTGCTAGAATAGTTAAAACTTGTAAACTAGACTTCAGTATATAGTTTGTTCACTGCTCATCTAGCCATCTACTTTACGGAGAGCAACAAAACGTGATTGAGTCGTTCATTTTAAATAGTTGTCGCTAATTGTAACAATTTACTGTCCACTGACTACTAAATGTACTGTAGGCTACTAGTGTTGCTCTGTCTAGCACGCAACTGCACGTCGCCTTTAACTAGCTAGCTCGCTAGTCTAGCTAGACTTTACATTACTCATTGTATCCTTAACCAGCTAGCTCCTTTTTGTATTTTGTTGGCTACATGCGTATATGATATCAACTAATCAAATACCATAAATAGTTATTAACCACTAGCTGAGTGGCAACAGTTAAATATTGTCAATCCGCGGAGAGTTAGTAAATGCAGCAGATTATATTAGAATACGATTTATAGTTTGAAAAATCATGTTTGGCTGCACTTGTAATGGACGACTGAAAACATAGTTGCTTAGGCGTCAAATTAATTACCCCCTCTTCCCTCAAGATCCAAACATTTTACTCAATCAATATTTTTTTAAAATAATTTTTGAATTTAAGAGCATGGAAATGCTCTACTAGTTCACTTGGCATTCAGTTAAATTGCTTTGGTCTATTTTCTGTCAGTTAACATGGGTTTCACTGTCACACATGTCTTATCACTTTGTGAGTTATTAAAAACATACTACTTGAAGTTATTGTTGACAGCTGCAACATACCAGCGTTTTATTTTTCCCCCCTTGTGTGTCATGTTCATTGCAGGTTACACAAGCCACTAATCAAATTGTGATGAACTGTGCTGACATTGACATTATCACTGCATCCTTTGCACCAGAGGGAGGGGAAGGTGAGGGTGAGAATATTTATACATTTCTCTATTGGTATACATTTTATGGGTATATAATGAGCATAACATTTAGACAATCTCTTGAATCATTGACTGTTCAGTTCAACACATCTACAAAATAGGGTGCCAGACATGTTTTTGCTTCATTTGTTTTAGAAATTAATGCTACAGGATTCAACTATCAAAATGAGGATGAGAAGGTCACACTTTCATTCCCTAGTGCTCTTCAGAAAGGTAAATATTTCTATGGGGGAAAAATGGATGTCCTTTCTTTTGTCAGAGAAGGAACTATTTTCTCCCAAAAAATGTGTGATGTATCTGTACAATCAATATGTATTATGGTGTCTCTATTACTTTAGTTTGCAATATCACAAAACCAAAGAGCCGAAATCCATTCTTGCATAGACCTCTTATAAAGAAGTAAAATCACAGTATTATTGGAACATAAAATATTCATTAGACATTAGTTTTAATCTGTTTATTTAATTTAGCATACATTTGCCTGTGTTTTTGCCTGATACTTCTTAAGACGTTTCAGCGTCTTATACCGTGGTCTTGGTGAACACTTGATTCTGATTGGCTTCAGGGGTGTCCATTACCAGGTGATATGTGGACGGACACGTACGAATTAGTTCCAGCAAAACTGTCTGTTCATCATTCTAAATTATTGCAGCTGCTACATAGTATGAGCCTGTGCGAAGTGTCTGAAAATAGTAACCATAACTGGGCGCAGTCAACGCCTCCATTTACAATAAAAAAAACCTTTAACAAGCTAACATGTAATTTCAATAAGTGACTTCTATATTTCTCTTAATCTATTTGGAAAATGTTAATTTTATTAATTTTCTGTGACAGTGTCACGTAACTGCTTATCTCACTTACCATTTGCTATATTACACCTTGCTAGTCAATCTACTAGAGCTACTTCAATGCAGCCAACAAGATATTTAATCATTTATATTTAATAATATATTCTTAAAAATCTTGATTTTATTCAGCGGGAGTGACATGGCTAGTTAGCTAGCTAGTTTTAATGATGAACATATTTTCAAATTATATTGACTGTGTGGGGAATGTCTACTTAGATACAATCATTTCATGTCCATTTTCTATTCAACTCGCTACAGGCTGCGGCTGGTGACAGTAGTAGCTCTAGGCAAGATTAGGTCTACTTTATTTGTGGAAATCTTTATTGATTTGGGACAATGACATAGTTGACAAGATGGACAGTCTTCTTTTCAAACATGCTGTAAAATTATTTACTTTTTGTCAACGGCACACAGTCATTGCTGTAAAATTTTGCTAGCTTAACGTCAGCTTTCTGACTAAAAGCTCAGCCAAAATAAAGCCGTTGTTGATTCTATGACCTGAGTGGGCTAGACTGATCGGCGGGCTGATGTTGAAAACATTAGATTTCTATTGCAAAACACATGAAACCATAAAATAACTTTTGTATAATAATGTTGACAGGTGACCATGGTATAAGCGGGATAAAACCCTTACATATACTAATGTACCATAAGTCAAATTTCACTGGAGTTGATAAGTATTGAAAATAAGAAAAAAAGGTCAGTTGTCAGTGTGTCTGCCTTTAAATTCATAAAAAAGTGCCACGATGAGACTATTGACAGGGAAGTGATTAGCCATTAGACTATCACTGTATGCAACCAATCGTATTGTTTCACTTGCCAGTTTTGGTAAAATCAATACGAATAAAAAGGCTTTGTTTTTTTCTCATCCTCGCCAAATTACAGCAGTAGCAATCCTTTGTCTTCTCTCGTGTTGTATTGATGGAAACTAATGCTTATTACAGAATATCTGGTTTGCCATCTTTTGTTATGATCATAACTAAATACATTATGGGTGTGACCAAACTTGATTTTGGGTCAACTAGACGGTTAATTTGACTCTGGAAAAAATGTGAAATCTGGGATGTTGTGCTGTGTGAACCATCTCCCATCCTAAAATCTTTGTGGAAAACAAAATATTGACACAAACCAAGCAATAGCTTGTCTAGGGTTAGTTACCTTTTTCAGCCAACTGCACTTGTCGACATGTTTATGAATGTTAGACTGTCCAGAAGGACAGACGCTTCCCTTGTGTTTGGTGCAAGTGCATCATTACGCAGACATCTGATCTGGGACAGGGGGAAACAGCATGGATTAGGAAAATGTGTAGGTATGAAATGTTGTGATGGTTTATGACTTACACACACTTCCTTTAGTAAAGTGTATTCTCACTTTCATAAGTTATTGTTGCCTCAAGACTCTTTGTCATGTATACATTATTTGTTGTATTGAACCAAGGAAATTTAAGGATCGCTGAAAACAAGGAAAGTATTAAGCAACTCTGTATCATTCTAATACATACTATCACAACCTGGCTTGTGGGAGGTGACAGAATCATGGAGGCAAGTCATGGGAACAGGTATTAAAACTTGTATTTAGATTTTCGGCAGACGACTAAAGGACGGTGGTGCCGATTCCTTAGAAAAGCTCATCTTAAAAAACAAAACAAATGTTTTGTTGATAGCTGTAGTCAGCACAAATTTTGACCTCATTACTCTTCATGCTTGAAAACCCCTGTGAAGTGGGTGTATGCACAACTCAAGTTAATGTGGAATTATGAGTTGGGTTATTACATACATAAATATGTTTTCATGTTTTAGTCAAAGTTGTTTTGGCGGCCCAGCGGCATTACCCTCAGATTGGTGTTGCACACCTGCATTACTCTAAATTTGGCATTGTGCATCTGCACTATCCTCGGGCCCACAGGTTGAGAATCACTGCTCCTGAGACTTCTTTCCATAGACCACATAACAATGTTATCAGGAAATGTTGAGTACATTGCACTGTAACCAACTTTACTAGATGTGGCAACAAGACAATTTATGAGAATGATTCAAAGAAATGCACGCAAAGTTAGTTCTTCCCCCCGGAAAATTTACTGTTTAGAAACACCAAGTAAGTGTTCAAGGCTGTTAGAAACTGTTTTGAAGAGGGCAATGAGATTAACTGCAAAACTCATCTAATCTGGAAAGGATTTTTCATATTTTAGAGACCTGCAGCATTTTGACCCAGCATTGGGTCAGACTTCCATTAGAGAGATGCAGACTCTTAAGGAAGTACCTGATATTTTGACCTACACCTACGTTATAAAATAAATACAATCTGGGTAACAGTTTCTTTTCCCTCATTTGAAATGAGTTGAATTCTGAATTTATTAGTGTTATTGTATTTGAATAAAAATATAAACAAGATTAACTAGTGCTCATTACTGCTGTTAATTTAGTTGGTTAATGTATTTTCCCATCTTGGTAAAACATGCATTCTCAATTTAAACGTATTTCTTGTATATTGTGTACAAAGTCTCCACGTCTAGTAGTTGACTGATATACTTATTTATAATTCCAGGATCTGGTACGTTGAAGATTGACTTTGTTGGAGAGTTGAATGACAAAATGAAAGGATTTTACCGAAGTAAATATGCAAGTCCAGCAGGAGAAATACGCTATGCTGCTGTCACTCAGTTTGAGGTAACTTTGTCCTACTCGTTTAGCCTAATATAGGATTTTCAAATAAAAGCCTACCAGATTGAAAAACCTTTGACAACGCATTTCCTCTGTTATAGTGATGACCAGTGGACAGTGTTTCATACAGGCTCTACTTGCCAATACACATTTTGGAGGTTGATAAAGTACTAGTCATTCATTCATTTATCCAGAGGGATGTCTTGACATCTGAGTGTTAGAACATTATATTGTTAATTAGTGATTTATTTCCATTGATAAATTTGTTGGATGGAGTCGATTTCAGAGTCCTTCACAGATGTTAGCTAGTAGTACATGCTTGGATGTGTGTAGTCATCTTTGTAGATTTCCATTGTGACTTTCATGCTTCTCATGGTGTTCCCTCACCTTCGATTCTCTCTTGTTCAGGCCACAGATGCTCGCAGGGCTTTCCCCTGTTGGGATGAGCCAGCTATTAAAGCAACCTTTGACATCATCTTGATAGTTCCGAAGGACCGAGTAGCCTTGTCAAATATGGTGAGTTTTACACATGTATGGTGATGTGGTGAGTGTCACATTTTCTTCCCTCCCTAGATGCAACACTGCCTGCTGGGCAGCTGCTACTGTATCATACTACAATAAAATACACAATGCTACAAGAATAGTTTTACAATTGTTTTGATTATTGTATTTTATTTTTTACCTTATACCTTGTCTGGGACAGGGTGCACATAGCCTGCAATTCAAAAATATCAAGACCTTTTCTTAAGACTGTAGATGAGTAAATGACCTTTCTCAAAAGCCGTTTCCGCAAACAGTCCTGACCAACCCTACATCAATTCATGAAGGTCCTTCGTGATTTTGATCATTAAGACAAGATGGCCTTCACAACCTTCAAATTAGACAGCAAATAATGGTTTGAAGGCCAAAACCTAAGAGGATAGATGCTTACAGTGGATTAAACAGTGTGGAAGGCTGCAAAGCACCTTTAATGATCAACCAATACTACTCCATTATAGCTGCTGTTCTGAACGTAGCTGGCAAATCTTTTGACGGTGTCCAGCTAACATATTGTTAGATGTGAGAACATTTGCAAAACTGGATGAAATATACATTTTTTGTTACAATTTTCTAAAATGATCGCAACTAATATGATCATACTTCTACTTAACTCTCATATGATTACGGTCATTTTTAAACTTGTTTCCCGTTACAGAATGTCATTGATCGAAAGCCATATCCAGATGATGACAGCCTTGTTGAAGTGAAGTTTGCCACCACTCCCATCATGTCCACATACCTTGTAGCATTTGTTATTGGTGAATATGACTTTGTAGAAAGCCAATCAGCTGATGGCGTTACTGTACGTGTCTACACACCAATTGGCAAAGCAGAACAAGGAAAATTTGCACTTGAGGTGAGTTTTAGCCAATGTACTTGTAAAGAAGTATAAACTGAATCATATTTGTGATTGACAAGTGATATTTTGTGATCTTTGACATGCAGAAACTTAACATTGGCACACAACATATAGACAGGTTTTGATAAAAGCATTGGAAATAATCATGCTTTTTTGTGGCCTTACCTGAGTGTTCTACTCTTGCAGCAAACTTAAGAAAATGTTTAGGATCACCTGATGCATAATCTTTTGTTCCTCTCTTCATCCACTCATCTCTTTCTTGACACTTCTACTCTGCTCTGCTGCCCCACTTGCCTCGTACTTGGGCTTTTTAACTTGTCTAATAAGGTTATATTTGTGAAAGAGTCAAGTTTACTTTTTTGGTGATATGAGACATCCATATAAGAAAGGGAGCTATTACACCAAGTTTTGAAAGCTATTATCAGCGTTTCATATTTTAGAACCAAAAGGCTCCTTTCAAAGGCTCTCCTTTCAAAACTTGGTGTAATAGCTCCCTTTCTTATATGGATGTTAGTCTTCCCCAGTGACAGGAAGTTATAGTTATGTTTTTGTAGAAGTGTTTTAACAAACTCCTCTGAAAATGCAATTAAGAATAGTTTTATAAATGGTTTACATAAATCTTACCATTATTAGGTAAGTAACATTTACGGTTGGCTATATTCGGTCATATCTGCCACTTACATGACGTTACATAAACTTAATGCAAGAGCACTGCCACTGTAAAATGAATCCAGCAGAAACATTGGGGCAATTGTCTAAGTGTATGCATGAAGCAAAAAAGGGTGAAAACAGAATGTAATCCTCTACTTACACTCATGCACATTTATTTTACAGGTTGCTGCAAAGACTTTACCCTTTTACAAAGACTACTTCAGTGTACCTTATCCATTACCTAAAATTGACCTCATAGCCATTGCTGATTTTGCTGCTGGTGAGTATTTTCCAATTATGGTCAATAATTTCCAGGTTTGTAATGGAGTACAAAATAATATTAACATGCTTAATGCTGCTCCTATCTAGGTGCGATGGAAAACTGGGGCCTTGTTACCTACAGGTAAATATATTTTTTGTTGTTGTGTGCAGCTAAACAGTAATTAAATTTGTATGAAGTTATCAATGAACTGCCTTGTTTTGTACATGTATACACAACCTTCAAGTGTATCTAACTTATCACTATTATAATAATAATTATAATTATTGCGTGCTTGCCTTTTGCGGTATCCTGTTGTAATCTGCATATGTAATTTAAAATCCCCCCCCCCTAAAAAAAAGTGAATATTTGCACTACGTAGACGACGTTGGAGTCAATATGTTAGTTTTGGTCCAATTGTGTTGCTTGTATTCGCACAAATGTCACGTTTCATGGTTTAGGCTGTAATTACGTTTTTGTGGCAAAAAGTTAAGCTAACTGTGGCTAACTTGCATTAACGTCATGAACACACGTGATTACCTGTAGCAGAGCATTAGTTTAACAGCTTGTTAAAGTCTGGGAGATGTTTAGGTTAATTATAGCATTACCTGTTATGGCAAGAGTTTCAGAAATTACAAGCAAAGAGGCCATGGTAACCATTAACTCATTTTTGTGATATGCAACACAATTGTTAAATGATTTATGCTGATAGTTATGCTATTACATCTACTTCCAGAAAAGGTAGTCTACTATTTCAATGACATTTTCACTGAACTTTCACTGAACTTTCACTGAAATATTAGTGAAAGGGAAAGTCGTGACGTATGGTGACCCATACTCGAAATTGGTGCTCTGCATTTAACCCATCCAAGTGCACACACAGCTGTGAGTAGTGAACAACAGCACGGACACACAGTGAACATACACCCGGAGCAGTGGGCAGCTATTGCTCCAGCGCCTGGGGAGCAATTGGGGGTTTGGTGCCTTGCTCAAGGGCACCTCAGTCATGGTATCAAAGGCAGAGAGAATGCTGTTTGTTCACAGTCCCCACCTTCAATTCCTGCGAGAAACGAACCAGCAGCCTTCAGATTACAAGCCCGACTCCCTAACCATCAGGCCACGACTTCCCACAGGCATCTGCTTTCCGGGAGACATACGACAGCAGTCTGTGATGAATACGTTTTCATTTATTAAAATGAACATTTCTCATAAATAGATCACAGCTGATCTAGATCTAGATCACAGGACACACTCTGTAGACATGCTTAGCACCTTTCCTGAGCTCAAGGATGCTTTACAATAGTAATACAGTACAATAGAAAAACAACATGGACAAACACAAAATGTAAAAAAATCATTAAGCGATCAAACACAGAAAATGAAACATGACTGAGAAAACGGCAACAGCATAAAAACTTAATGTGGTGTACTATAATTATTGTTTTTGAGAAGTAATCTTGGTCATACTTGCTGAAATATATTTCCTATGCTATTAGCAATCAATAAATTAAATGTACTGACAGTGATATCAAATGTATTTTATTTTACTAGCCAAGGGTGCGCCGATCGCTTCAAGATAGATTGACTCTATAAAGACCAATCTGAAAAGCCGATTGGACCATTCAAATTTTGTACAATAAGCTAAAATGACTTCACCATCAGCAGTCTGGCAGATCTATCAGGTGTTGGTAGCAAGTTATCCCAAGGGGACTTGCTACCAACAAGTAAAACTAAACTTTATGTATTGGTTGCTATTAATATTTGGAGCTTCTCAACAACATAGCTTACCCTCACGTAAAGGTTTAACTGATTAGAAGTATTTTTTTTTTCTTATTGGAAAGCTATATTTGCTCAGCTCTAAGCTGTTTCTAAATAATATGTTTAAAATTGTCTCTACTCCTGGGACACATTACTTGTGAAGTGCCATGACTGTTACAAATGGCGCAAGGCTATTCACCCTTGACAAGCATTTATCTGTGTCGGCCTTTCATCTTTTTTGAGCTTTCCTTTTTCACATTGAAAGCTGGCATATACATTGCATAGGCTTATTTTGGCAATTTGCTTCTCCAACAGCCAGGACTACAGCAACATTTGTCTTTTTTACTGTAGTTTAGTCTTTGTGAAATGGCTATGTGCAATGGGTTATACAACTCCATGTAGGATTATGCTACTCACCTTTTGATTAACTTTTGTGTCGTCAATCCAAAATCTCTCCACTGGTTTGTTACGTAAGGTTTTGGTATATTCTACTGGTGTATGCCAGCTTGTCTATTCCACTTTTAAACACACTGATTAGAAACAGCTGACTAATATGTTGCCTTGACAGTAAACACAATAATAAATGTGTTTTAAATTTAAAATGTCAATATTTTGAGAATTTGTCAAACTTTTCATGGGGGTAACCAATAGTTGGCTATATTTAATACTATACCAATATTTACCAGCATAATGAATATTATAGGCTATAGCCTACAACTAACATAATAAAATCTTAATAACATGTTGTTTATTGAAATATATCATATAGGCATATATTTTGTAAGAAAAAATGTGACCAGCTGCCCTAATGAGTGCAAGCCAATGGTGGTCTCTGCAGCGTACATTTCAAGCTCATAAAGAAATTCCTGGCACCCATTTAGTTAGCAGTGATACTGATTGTATCCCATTTCCAATTAGGGCCAAAAAAACATTGTTGCACCTGCAGTGTCCCCCCTAGGATTTCTTTCAGGGAGGTTGAAAGACCAACATTTTTCATCCCATTCATGCACAATGTCCAAGGAAATTAAATGCTATTCCCTGCACCACACGGAGCTGCTTGTAAGGGGCACATTGACAAATTCTTGCAGATCTAAGTGCTGCCATCTAGTCTACTAGATCTGTGCATTGCCAGGTGATCAGACCCTCACTGATGGTATTGTGTGAATGCACCAACATAGGGGGTTTAATAAATGTCAGTGGAATTGCAGTTATTTAATTAAACTTTAAATTCTACCTACTCTACGATGATTATAGTAAACCCAAGATGGAAAGGAATGAGCAGGACAAGCCAGAGCTGAGAAGCCCTCATGAGATGAAAAATCCCAAAGAACAATGCTTCAGTTTCCTTCATAGACAAGAACTAAGCAGACCACATCTTTACCCTTACTTATCAATGTATGACTAGCAATTAGACAATAAGTCACACCATAAGGTGAGAGACCCATAAAGCAGGGGCATCCAGCAACTCCAAATTTTTACATATGAGAGGGAGGCGAAAGGGTAACACCCAGCTCTCTGGATTCCCCCCACCATCAGTAGTGTCTCGCTTACAATGTTGCAGTGAGCTGCACTGGTTTAATGGTAGATGTACTAGATTAAAAATATAATCATAAATCCTATTGTACATTTCGATTGAAAGATTGTGTGTTGTATCACAAAAATGAGTAAATGGGTGTAATCCTGGCCTCTTGTGCAGTTTCTGTAACAGTCTTGCTGTTTAAGGGAAAGCTGTAGTTAGCCTGGCTATCTCCCAGAAGTCAACGAGCTGCTGAAATAATGTCAGAGAATGTCTAATGTCAAAGGGGAGAACACAGAGAACTTCTGGATTCTGAACTGGTTGCAGTTCCACTACTGGTCACTCATGGGCGAGTGCAGAATGAATTGAGATCTATGGAGCTATATCCCTGAAAATAAATGGATCAGGTCTTAATCTTTGGTCAAATGATTTGAATTTTGCTTTTAAAAGGGAAGGCAAAGGAAACACACACACACACTTCTAGGTGTTTAAAGTTGCTGTTTTGTTGAAAAAGCCTTACAATGTCAGTGATATCATACATAGCAGAATGCTAGCATGTTATGGGCAACAATGACTCACCGTGTAAGGAATCTAAAGGACATACGTAATCATTCATTCAAATTTCGACCTATAATCCATATTTAACTCTAAAACCTTCTGCAAGCAATTCTAGGATTCCCTATTGACAATCATGCGAAAAACACATTAAGCAGTCTAGCTCCATATACTCCCGTTCATTTTGCACTCATCGTCGATCACCCCCTAATTGAACTGCAACCAAATTCGGTACAAGGAGGCTGAATAGGGAGTGAACAGGCTCTCTGTAGATGGGCTTTGTCAATTTTCTACTACAGGTATTCACGTTTGTTTTTGTGACGTTAGTAAGGTAAGTGACTGTGGCCAGAAAGTTAGCCATTGTTAGGTTAACATCTGCTTAACTTAAGCTTTAATTTTTCTGTTTTACCCCCTACCCCATGTCCCTTAAAACCAAGTGCAAGGGCTAAGGGATGAAAACATAAGACGAATGAATGAGACTCTGCTTGGTTACGTGATCATACATCGCTGCTAGCTGGCTGCTATGTCACCAGAGGCGACAAGTATCAATCATCACAAACTTCCAAGATGCTGTCTGCAAGTGTGTGTGTTGATTGTGTGGTTAGTGACGCATGGATCTGTTTAAGGCTAGTCGGAGAAATGCGGTACTGTTGTGCAAATCAGCAAGTGTAACTAGTGAACTTTACGAACATTTCAATTAAGAATAAGGTTGCAAATATGTGTAGCACAGCATAGGTCTCAAAACAAAACTTGTACGTTTTAAATCAATAATTTAAGAGAAAAATACATATTTACAGAACTCTGGGTGATCTGTTTGACATTGTCGCAGGTTTCACAGTGTATTCTGGGTACCCTTTGATTTCAAGTAAGCTCGCAAATCTTGATTTTTAAGGAGTATGTACTCCTTCCCCTTAGCCTTAGCCCTCAATCAAGGCGAGAATTGTAACAGCCCTTTCACATAAACGCACAAAACTGAGGGGAAGGGGTGGGACAGAAATTGGATTTGCCCTTAATTTCAGCCTTAATCGCCCGTCGTAATGTTTGCACAAATACAAGCAAACGCAATCAGGACGAAGACGAACATTTTGACATCAATGTTGTCTGAAGTGCATTTATTCTAGCTTTTTAGGGGTGCTAAAATAAATAATAGTGTGTGTGTGTTTGTGTATGTTAGACTTCTGTAGATTGTGCACACCGAAGGTGTCCTTAGTGTCAAATTTGTCAATATTACATATTTCTTTCTGATATTTTTGATGACATTAGTGCCCCAAGCCTACTAGGGTCTTTAAGTCGCACAAATATCTTTTATGTGTTATGTCATACATGGTCATGCCTGTAAACAGTCAACTACGTGTTTTGTGGCGAATTTATGTGATTTTAATTGCACGAACACATTGGATTGCGTGAAGACGTTTACTTCTCTGAACTTTGGTCCTGTTTTTTCAGAGAGACTGCACTGCTTATTGACCCAAAGAACTCGTGCTCATCTTCTCGGCAGTGGGTGGCCCTAGTGGTGGGACATGAGTTGGCCCACCAGTGGTTTGGAAACCTGGTCACTATGGTAATAACTACATTCTACTTATACAGATTTAACTCCAAACTATGCACCACCACTGTATTGGGCTTGTGGAGAAGGAAATGCATTAACCAGCAAGCGTCTTAGGTGTACAATTTTCTTTTTGTGTGTGTCAAGCCTTAGTGTTTTATGTCCTGTCTAATGTAAAGCTAAACTATAAAACATTTTGAAACTGTATTTTACATCTGCTATGGTGTACAACCCCAAATCAGAAAAGTTGGGACAGTATGGAAAAGACAAATTTAAAAAGAAAGTAGTGATTTCTGAATTTACTTTCACTTGTATTTCATTGCAGACAATGTGAACACAAAATATTTCATGTTTTGTCTGGTCAACTTAATTTGATTTGTAAAATAGATCCTTTACTGTCATTCAGACCTGCAACACATTTTAAAAAAAAGGTTGGAACAGGAGCAATTTAGGGCAAGTAATCAGGTAAATTGATTATATAATTGTGAGTTGAAACAGGCAATGTCAGCATGTGTTTGTAATTATGATTTGGTACAAAAGTGGCATCCAAGAAAGGTCTAGTCCTTTAGGAGCAAAGATGGGCTGAGGATTGCCAATTTGCCAACAAATACATGAAAAAGTATTGTTTAAAAACAATGTTCCTCAAAGAAAGAAAGACATTTGCTTATTTCACCTTCAACGGTGCATAACATAATTAAAAGAATCAAGGAATGTGGAGGAATTTCAGTGCGTAAAGGTCAAGGGCGCAAGCCTAAGCTGAACAACCGTGATCTCCGATCCTTCAGGCGGCACTGTAGTCTGTGTATTGTAGAGTGGATATACATAATAAAAAGGTGCATTTCTGAAACACTGAGAGTTATAAATGAGTTTAGGGACGTGTTTCATTGAAGGAGTATTCTTCAACATCTAAGAAAGCTAACAAAAATGTTGGCATATTCTTGTAGAGGGTGCAGTCACGTATGGCAAACTACTTTGGCCAGATCGCTGCGTTTAGAGCCACTATTCACAATTATATCCAATTAATTTAAAAGCTTTCAATTATAATATCCTGTTTATGTAAAGGCTTTCAAGATAAGTTGTTTATTCATTCATCTGGCGCCATTTTTCCAAAGGCCCGATTGGGTTTGTTTTTCACAATTGCGTCAACAAAATAAAAAGGTATATGTCACTTGACCCCATGTCCAACCCTATAGCAAACCTAGCTATTTCACACAGTCAACAATAATTTAATTATTCTGAGCATTTTGGGCATTTTAAATTAATAATCTCTGAAGACCATGTTCAGAAGTACAAATTTATGACTACCTATTAGGGCTGTGTTTGAATAAGATTTTCTTTGGTCGAGCAAGACTCGACTAAACACTTCCCAAATATAATATAATCTAAATATGAAACTAATAAAAAATTATAATTCTGTACCCTAATTGTGACATGGTTTATCATCAAACAATTTTGTGTGATGTTTTATTGCACTGAAATAATCTGAAATACATGGGTAAGAAGAGTGATTGACAACCAGACAAACATAAGTGTACAAACATTTTTCGTTATGACTCAATGTAGCTGCTGGGCATTTCTGATTCATCCATCCATTGTCTTCCGCTTATCCGGCGCCGGGTCGTGGGGGCAGCAGTCTGAGCAGGCAGGCCCAGACTTCCTTCTCCACACACACCTCCTCCAGCTCCTCCGGGGAGATCCCGAGGCATTTCCAGGCCAGCCGAGAGACATAGTCCTTCCAGCGTCTCCTGGGTCTTCCCCGGGGCCGCCTCCCGGTAGGACATGCCCGGAACACCTCCCGAGGGAGGCGTCCAGGAGGCATCCGAAACAGATGCCCGAGCCACCTCAGCTGGCTCCTCTCGACGTGGAGGAGCAGCGGCTCTACTCCGAGCTCCTCCCATGTGACCAAGCTCCTCACTTTATCTCTAAGGCCCGGCCACCCTGCGAAGGAAACTCATTTCGACCGCTTGTATCCGCGATCTCGTCCTTTCGGTCATTACCCAAAGTTCATGACCATAGGTGAGAGTAGGAACGTAGATCAACCGGTAAATTGAGAGCTTTGCCTTCCGGCTCAGCTCCTTCTTCACCACGAAGGACCGGTACAGAGACCGCATCACTGTCAATCTCACGTTCCGTCGTTACCTCACTAGTGAACAAGACCCCAAGATACTTGAACTCCTCCAATTGAAGCAAGGACTTCCCACCCACCCGAAGGGAGCAAGCCACCTTTTTCCGGTCGAGAACCATGGCCTCAGATTTAGAGGTGCTGATTCGCAAACCGCTCTAGTGCATGCTGTAGGTCCCGGTCTGATGGAGCCATCAGGACAACATCATCTGCGAATAGCAGAGATGAGATCCTGTGCCCCCCGAACCAGACACCCTCCGGCCCCTGGCTGTGCCCAGAAATTCTGTCCATAAAAACAATGAACAGAAACGGTGACAAAGGGCAGCCCTGGCGGAGTCCAACATGCACTGGGAACAAGTCCGACTTACTACCGGCAATGCGAACACAGCTCCTGCTTTGGTCATACAGGGACCGGACGGCCCTGAGCAAAGGGCCCCGGACCCCGTACTACTGGCAAACCCCCCACAGGGCACCACGAGGGACATGGTCGAATGCCTTCTCCAGGTCCACAAAGCACATGTGAACTGTTTGGGAAAACTCCCATGAACCCCCTGACGAAGTGTGTAGAGCTGGTCCAGTGTTCCGCGACAAGCACGAAAACCACACTGCTCCTCCTGAATCCAAGGTTCGCCTATCGTTCGGATTCTCCTCTCTAGTACCCTGGCATAGACCTTACCAGGGAGGCTGAGGAGTGTGATCCCCCTGTAGTTGGAACACACCCTCCGGTCCCCCTTCTTATAAAGGGGTATCACCACCCCGGTCTACCAGTCCAGCGGCACCATCCCAAGGCGCCACGCAATGTCGAAGAGACGTGTCAGCCATGACAGCCCCACAACATCCAGAGACTTAAGATACTCAGGACGGATCTCACCTACCCCGAGGCTTTGCCACTGTGTAGCCCACCGACCCCCTCGGTGACCTCCGCCTGGGTGATCGACGAATCCGCCTCCGGGTCCTCAGCCTCTGCTTCCTCCTCGGAAGACGTGACGGCAGGATTGAGGAGATCCTCAAAGTATTCCTTCCACCGCTCAACAACGTCCCCAGTTGAGGTCAGCAGCCGCCCGCCCGCACCGTACACGGTGTTGGTGAAGCACCGCTTCTCCCCCCTGAGTCGGCGAACGGTTTGCCAGAATTTCCTAGAGGCCGTCCAGTAGTCCTTCTCCATGGCCTCCCCGAATTCCTCCCAGACCCGAGTTTTCGCCTCTGCGACAATCCAAGCCGCGGCACGCTTGGCCTGCCGATACCTGTCAACTGTCTCCGCAGGTCAGAGGACACAACAACGAAGTCGATCATCGACCTTCAGCCTAGGGTGCCCTGGTGCAACATGCACTGATGGACGCCCTTGTGCTCGAACATGGTGTTCGTTATGGACAAACTGTAACTAGCACAGAAGTCCAACAGCAAAACACTTCAGATCAACCCCCCACTTCAGCCCCCCCGTTCTAAAAACTTCAGAACGGGGGGGCTGTCTTTTTCCAGGTGTCACTGTCGTTGCCCACATATGCGCACAAGTCCCCCAGCAGAACAATGGAGTCCCCGGTCAATAAGAATGGCAGACATCTTCATTGTCTTATAATTTAAAAACATAGTCTCTTTACCTTTAAAAATGTGTACGAAGTACAAGTATTTGATACACCGACCATTTTGCATGTTTTCTTACCTACAAAGCATGTAGAGGTCTGTAATGTTTATCATAGGTACACTTTAACTGTGAGACAAAATATCCAGAAAAAATCACATAGTATGATTTGTAATTAATTTACATTTTATTGCATGACATACGTATTTGATCACCTACAAACCAGTATCAATTCTCACATACCTGTCTTTCCTTAAGAAGCCTTCATGTTCTCCTCTCATTACCTTTATTAACTGTACCTTTTTGAACCTTTTACCTCTATAAAGACACCTGTTCACACACTTAATCAAACAGACTCCAAACTCCACAATGGCCAAGACCAGAGAACTGTGTAAGCACATCAGGGATAAAATTGAATACCTGCACAAGGCTATGTTGGGCTACAGGACAATAGGCAAGCAGCTTGGTGATAAGGCAACAACTGTTGGCGCAATTATTAGAAAATTGAAGTTCAAGATGACGGTCAATCACCCTCGGTGTGGGGCTTCATGCAAGATCTCACCTCCTGGGACATCAATGATCATGGGGAAGGTGAGGAATCAGCCCAGAACTACACGGCAGCTGGGACCACAGTCTCAAGGAAAACCATTAGTAACACATTACGCTGTCATGAATTAAAGTCATGCAGCGCACGCAAGGTCCCCCTGCTCAAGCCAGCGCATGTCCAGGCCCGTCTGAAGTTTGCCAATGACCATCTGGATGATACAGAGGAGGAATGGGAGGTCATGTGGTCTGTTGAGACAAAAATAGAGCTTTGTGGTCTAAACTCCACTCGCCGTGTTTGGAGGAAGAAGGATAAGTACAACCCCAAGAACACCATCCTAACTGTGAAGCCTGGCGGTGTTTTCCCTCTGGACAATTCCTCAACACAGACAGATGACCACTATCAACACATCTTGTTTTTATCCCCGTGTCACCTGGTTCGGGATCGTAATTCTAATCATAACAGCAAGTTTAATTAAATGGTGCTAGCATAATCAATGGAACATCCTTAAGTGGCTGGCAACACATACATGGTGGGCGTTCTTCGCCCACTTGACTTAAACTTGAGTTCTGACCCTGTGTCACCCGTAACATCCCTCTTCTCTCTTTTCCAACTTCTGTATCGTTACTGGTGAAAGAGTTGAAGTCATCACATCTGTAGTCATAGTATTATTAGACTTATTCATACTTTTTTTAATACGAAAGTGGGAACACAAAAGAATAACCATTCACAAGACAAAAACCCATTGTTCTCCTTCTGCTCTCCTTAAGTCCAGGTTGTCGAAACAGATGCCATAGTCTTGCATCCATGGTTTCCATCTTCAGCTGACTGTAAATAAGCCTCCACTGTAGGCAGTGTAGCCTAATGAATCAACTGCAAATGATGATCACATTGCTCATAGCTACTTTCAAAGAGCAGTACTGTACGCACAGACAGAGTGTTCCTGAGTACTACGCAGAACACATATCCTCTCTGTCCGTTGCCAAGCAAAGTGCACGCTTACAGTGGCTAGTGTGTATCCATGACACTCTCCCCTCGATCTTCGCTGCTGAATAAGTCATCAGGAGAATTTGGAGTGGCCCCATCCACCTCGGGTTTCTCCAGGATTTTACAGTACCTAGCAAATCCATTCCAAAGTAATGTGTAACACGAAATGCATATTGACTGTCAGTAATTATGTTAACTACCTTTCCCTTAGCTAACCAACAAGCTTCAATCAGCACAAGTAATTCGGCAACCTGTGCAGATAAATTAGCTGGTAATGAGTTTGAGTTCACAGTGGCATGCAAAGTGATAACTGCATAGCCAACTTAATTCTTCCCTGTATCTAAGGTTCTAGACGCCAAACCATCAACAAAATATTTACATACAGCGTTTGGAATAGGTGTGTCCCGTAAATCCACTCTTGATGAACAAACTTCATTAACTGTATTCCAACAAACACGTGTTATACCTCAGCCATCTTTCAACTGACAAGTGGCAGGTCTTTTGGTCCAACAACAACATAGCCACAGCATGCAGGACCATCAAAGTCAAATCAGAATATCCAACATATTGCGTTAGGCGTGCACAGATTTTTCTGCTGCTGCCACGGCCCTCAGACAAATAGGCAGCCCAGCTGCCACAGGATCTAACTCTGCCCCAAACTGTGAACTAAACCACTCAGTGGAGCCTCAGCACAGAATAGTTTACTATAAACATCCTACAGTAAGACGTCAATCCCAGGAAACCTTTCACCGTCAATTCGTGACCCAAGAAAATCTTTTTCTCATACAAACTGCATTTTTGAAGCGCTTGCTTTGTGGCTACTTTTTTTTATTTTTTACAAATGACACAACAGTTGTGCAGCACATCTGTTTTCCGACCAAAACATATTTTTCAACATCAATTCTTCTTTTAAATGATCTTGTCTAAACCATTTTTCTTCATAAACAATCTCTGCCCTTGCTAATGTGGTTGACCACCTGCAAGTCTTTCAGATCATAACAACCTACATCTGTCGAAGTGACACTCTTGCGTGCTTCGTCAAGTTGGGAATTCATAGAACATGCTATTAACGAATTCAATTTCCAGTTATGTGTATATACATACACCGGCATGCCCATGCCATATTTCACAAATGAGTGGTTTAATGTATTCATTTCATCCTAGTTTTTCCTTAAAGTAATTGCTTCTGTTGTAGAAATCAAGCAGACACCAAGTTTGCACGTTAAATCTCGGCCCAACAAATTAATCTGACAAGTTGAAAACAAAAAAGAATGTTTCACAATCCCTTCCACAGAATCTTTTCAAGTCAACAGCACTGTATACTGTTCTTTAGTTAAAGTGCCTGAAGCTGTAATCGACTCAGTACTTCTCCCACTAAACCGTGGAGGAACAGAAAAACCCATCACGTCTTTGATCTCGGACAAAGTCCATGGTCCTTGAACCAACACAGTATCTCAGTTCGCTCCGGGCCCTTCTACCGTGTTCATCTGAAAGTCCTAAGATTGAACATTCCCCACAAATCCATACGGATTTTCTACCGGATCTTGTGTGATAGGGAGACCATCTTTTCTCGTTTCCTTTTTGTAACGTTACTCTTCGTAACGTTCGGGAATGGAAGGATAAAGTCATTTATATCCTGGTGGTGGGCTACTCATAGGTGTGCTACCTGTGGCCGTAGGTCCCATCTCTGAATTCAACGCTGGCGTTGCTAGTGGCTGCAGTTGATATTGTTGCTGTCGCAGGTTGGGCTGCAGAGCTGGAGCCTGGACAACGGCCGCAGGATCACCCAATAGATCCTGGTCTGCTGGCAGTTGAGGTGGTAATGGTACCGGAACTGGTGCGGGTGCTGCTGGTGGTGTACAATTAGGCCAACCAAGAGATCTGAATCGCGGACCCTAAAACACTGAGAAATAGGTGAATTTGACCCTGCCCTACTCTGTTCTATTAAGAAACTCTCTTCTTTCCACTTACCGAAAGCTTTCCAATCTGGCTGAAATCAATCGTTTCAATAGGTGCTCTTTGGTTTCTTTCTCTGTCTGAGTAAGATTGAATTTCAGTCTCTTGAGTTGTTTAAGAGAAAAAGGCCCTCCCGCTGGAAAACCACAATCATCTATTCAAACATGGATTTGCGATATACTAATGTTGCTATAATTTATTTTAATGTAATTGATATTTGGACAGGATAAATGTGCCCCCAGACCATCATCATTCTTGCTTGAACCACAACCCATGTTTTACCTCTTAAAAAATAAACTCAAAAGTAAATCAAATAATGATTCCTTTCCATCTTTTTTTCTTAACACTTATATTGATCAATATAGCAACTTTTCAATGACTGAATACAATCGTGAATTACAAATGTTTAACCGAAATAAATGTATAAACATTTAGATTTTTGTAACTTATATATGGCTTTCAAACAGACACCCTTAATTGTTACTCTTACTTCTTTTAACCCCTCAAAAAAACCCTCTTAAATAAAAAAAATAAACATGCGCGTTACAAACTCAAACCTTCATGTCGAAATTCTGTTGGCCTACTTCCTTCGTTTTTTGTGTGGTTTTTCACCAGCTCACTCAGCTGGTTTACTCCAAGTATACTTTTTCCGTCTCTCCTGACACAGGGTTATATCAAGCAACGTCAATAAATAAAAACTGTATATGACCATGATATAGTCAATACAATTCCTCAGAATACCGCAACACAATATAATCCCTGACCCAAGTTTTCCCAGGGCCTTAAAAACACACACGATACCATATGGGAATTCTTACCCTTTATGCATTCGTCAATGCATTTTCTTGTGCGCTTTTGTACGACTTCAACGTAATAGGACAACAAATTTTGTGAGCGCATGCATAACAGCCTCACTTTTGGGACTGGGCTCCAAACCATAATAATTTTCTTGAATCGCATGCCCTCTAAGATTACAGGCCTCCTATCCAAGAAACATTTTTTTAACTCGGCAATGGTGACTCAGCAGGAATCAGATCTCACACTGCCATATGGCTGGTTGGCAAAAAAGATTTATCTTACCAAGAGCATTTAGACCGAACTATCTAAGCAGGGACAGCCCTACTACCTTTAATTCAATAACATAATTTAATACTGTGTTAATACTGGGTGTAGAATAGAGGGAATCTGGTTTGGGAAGGTGTGGAATTACACGTTTGGTGTAAGAATACACCATTTTACCCCAGTAACCTCAGAATCTTCAAATTTTAACAAGTAGACAAATAAATTGAACTTGGAATAAATGTGCATTGATGAACCAAGTGTTTCAAGATAATTGTACTTGCTTGTGTTCACAGCTAAGACTTTTCTTATTCCAAATTGGAAATGCTTAATAAAATACTGTCCATGAACTTGAACAGACTTAGAACAGAACACCCAGGCGATCCTTAATGTTGCTGTCAAGCAGTGTGGCCTCTCACTTTTCTTCACGTGTGTGTGTAAACACAAATTATTAGAGATACATTTGTTAGCGTTGAGCGTTAGTCAGCTAGCTAGTAGGAACCTAATGTACAGCATTTCTGTTCCTGACTGCGGTGCTACATACCCTCGTAGTTAAATATGTATGAGGAGGCATATAGTTGAAACCCCTTGTTTTCCTGAAGGCATCTTGTGAAAAACAGTGACATGTCTGCGTAGAGCCTACAGAACCCGAAGTTACCAAAAATGGAAGCGTTTCGAGCATAACCTCCAATTGTTCAAATAAATTGCATTGCTCAAATACTGAAGTCTAGTGTCCGCATTATACATTACATTCATTCTCTGATTTTCGAGGATCATGTGTTGGTAAAGTGGCCTATTTGATAACGCCGACAGTGTTAACAAAGTAAACTACTATAGTAAATATAAGCCAGAAAGATATCACTAAACACTTATGCATAGCTATCAATTTAGAGCGGACGTCTGCTTTATTGTTTGTTATAATTCAACTAGCAATACAACATATACTAGCAATCTGCTTGAAAATAAAGTTTGCTACAATCTAACTAGCAAAAGCATTACCTGGTGTAATACAACAGTTCATGCTTCCATCACAAATCATAAATAACCAATGGGTTGTGCCGTTTCACTGATACAGAGTGCAACATAGATGAAATGCGAACAGAGAAATGTACATTATGCTAAATGAGATAGTTTACTGTTTCGACTAATTTAAGAACGGTCTGGCAGCCCCCTTGCATTTGAACTCAGTTCAAATGCATGTTTATAGAAAATAATCAGAAATAAATAAAACATTAAATTCATTATACAATTATGAACGATGAGTTCACAATAATACAAATACACACAGCTAACAGTTTACTTAAATGTTAGGCTTTAACTGTTTAGGCTTTTTTCTGCATAAAATGTCTTTTTTACAAATGTCCCCAATAGAGTTATCAGATGAATATAGTTTTTAATAGAATATAACAAATATAATATAATGAACAATTACAAAAACAAACTCATATGTATTTATTTTCCCACCCCAAAAAACAGATGCACAACATAGACGATGTCAGTGTCAAATGGTTCTTAAGGTTCTTGATGGTTTAGGCTCTCTTCGGAGTCTGGTGTTTTTTGGCCGTTTTTGGGTACCTTCGATTTTGCCTTGATATACTATATAAAGAAATGTTTATCATACCGATGTTGGGTATCTTTTTTTTCAGCTCAACCTTACCTATATGACCTGTTAAGTCTTCCACTTTGGCATGCTGTTTCAACATACTGGGCCAAAATGCACTCAAAACTTATTTTATTTTATTATTTTTTTTATCCATAAAGCACATGGACATGCTCAACCAAGCATTTGAAAAGGTTCATATTGAACCACAAGGTGCAAATTTGAATATAGAAAATTATTTTGGTGCTATAAACAAGCAATAAACAGGTATTTACAATAAAAAGTAGGTCTGGCCATTGGCGTTTTTCTTCTTTTTCATCTGTGCTACTCCTCAAGGCAGTTTTTGATTAAAATGACACAGCCTCATCACCGGCCTTGCACTTCCATGGGGTGAAGTTCCTTCTCTTGTCCACTTGATGGCAGTGTTGGCAAGACCTGCAGCCTTGTGTGGCTTTGTCTTTGGACTCTGCAGCCATGGTAATGGCAACAGGAACATGGTTCTTGGTCCTTTGAACAAGACTCCCTACCAGGTCCACTCCGCTGTTCTGCCAGGAAGTTCTTATGTGTCATGGGTGTCACCTGTTGTGTTGTTCTGATTTCACAGCGCAGAATGTATGCATTCGTTGTTGCAATGTCCACAAAGTGCAAATGAGCTGGCAGGCACTCCGAATGTCATCCATGAGAGGTTTGACTCTGAACAGCTTGTCGTGCTGTGGAGTTCCCTTGTGCTGGTCATTTCTGACATCCTCCTCTGGATCACTGAGGTGGATGTTCAATAATATTGACCGAAATCTTTCTTGTTATCACTGTTGCTGGAAATGGCACAGACAAGATGTGGTTTTGTTTCCAGTTGCCCTGGATATTTGGCTGTGTCACCAATGATGTGTACATGAGAAGACCCAGAAATGTGTGCATATCCTCAACTCCAACATCAGTCCACGTGTATTTGGTCCCTTTTGCTGATTTCTTTGCTACCTGCTTGTTGGTATTTCTGCAGTGTCCTCATAATATCAGCAGTGATTTACAGCAGGAAAAGGTCCTTTGGTGAGTGCGCTGAATGCAGATCCACCTGGGCTCCTGGTGTTTTGTGAGGCATGAACATACTGGCTTGTGGGGCAGTGTCAGGATCACTCTCCGTTTTCCATGGCTCAGTGCTCTGTTGTGGTTGTGCTGCTGACTGGGCTGGAGATCCTGACCTGATTGGCCTGATCTTGCTTGGCTTGTTGTGGGGGTTGTAGATGGCCCAGGCTGCTCATCGTCACTGTACGAAACACGTAAACAGATTCAAGATTATTCAAAGTTCTAGATATTCATTGGCATTTGCACTACAGTGAAGTAGAATAGAATAATATAAAAAGATAAACAAAAGCAATACATGTTAACACAAAGTTTGTCTTACCTCTCAATTTGCGAAACAAAATCCTCAAGAGTCCTCTATCTCATCGCCGCCACTTTCATTGTCCAACGACGAACTGACCAAAGTTTCTTCGTCTCTCATTCGAAATAAGTCGACGGCTTGAACAACACGAAGTGTCCGCCTTATTTTGCCTCACAACAACTCCTATTATATACTTGAAATACTAAAACAACTCTGCAGAACTACCCAAAAGTAGCACTGATACCTCTCGTCCCTTCTTTCTCCGATGGCTCTTTCTTATCTCACTGAAAAGTGCAACCCGAAGAACTGAGTCAGCAGATTCACTTATTTTTTCCCGTTTTGTTTTATGACAAAAGATGACGAAGATGTTTAAATAAATGCAATGCGTGCGCAAAAGCCAAAAACTGATCACGTGATCATACGTATTCAGATCCTTTGCTCATTATTGAGTAGAAGCACCCTTTTGAGGTAGTACAGCCATTAGTCTTCTTGTGAATGATGCAATAGGTTTTTCACACCTGTATTTGGGGATCCTCTGCCATTCGTTGCAGATCCTCTCCAGTGTTTTTGTTTTTCTTTTTTTTTGTGTCCTAAATTTGCAAAAGTTTCTAAATTAGTTTTTTCTATTAAGATGGGGTAATGTGAAATAAAACAAGCTTTTGGATTTTATCAAATGGCTCTAATGAAACAGTGAAACATTTTAAGGGTCTGCATACTTTCCATACCCACTATATGTAACACATGAATGGGACCAAATTCCAACACCAAAACGCTCATGACCTCTATGCCCAGTCCTCTACAAACTGTTTTCAATAGAAGACATTGTACACCATGGTAAACATGTCCCTGTACCAACTATGTTGAGACCTGTAGCAGTCATCTAATGTGAAATTAGCTCATTTTGTGCATATCATTTAAATATTTCTTTGTTAAACCCTTATGTTATGTATGTTCTATTGTGAATAAAATATTGCCATGTGTGATTTGAACCTATGTAGGCTATCTATATTATTCTTCCAGTCTGGCTGGTCCCTGTTGTCCAAATCGCTGTCTGTACCAGCTGGTACAGTAGCAACTTGATTTGCCAGCACTGAAATGGAGGCTCTCTTGTATGAAATGGTTGTAACCAACTATCTAAACAGATAAAAATTAGTACAATATTTACAGAAGGATATGTTTAGTGATATTTTGGTCTCAAAGAAGGATGTTCAGAGGCTTTTCATTTGTATTCAATTCTTATCAATTGTGCTAAAAGTCATTTTATTTTAGCAATGTGTTTCTTCTTGTTGTTCCTAGGAATGGTGGACTCATCTGTGGCTTAATGAGGGGTTTGCGTCCTGGATTGAGTACCTCTGTGTTGACCACTGCTTTCCTGAGTACGACATTTGGACACAGTTTGTTTCAGCGGACTACACCAGGGCTCTTGACCTAGATGCGCTGGACAACAGCCATCCTATAGAGGTTAGTGTTTGTTAGTTTTAAAGTGTTGACTATTTTGTCATATGTAGGTAGTCTTGACATTACAGGATCAACCTCAACTGTAAATATTTTGCATCACGGGCACTGTACTGTCAGTCTGTTATTCCAGAAATGTGTCAGTAAATCATTTTTTTTCTAAATAACAAAACAGAATTCCCATTTTTTCCCTACTACGCTTAGTTTCATTCAATTGTGAGTGCCTTTAGTGCAATATATTACCATGTGTGAACGCAAATTTATATCAAAAATGTTTTTTAAATGAAAGTCAATCAAATTTTCTGCAAATGCCAAAGTATTGCTTTACACATTCTCTAGCCATACTGATACTACGACTCAATCACAAATTCAGTGGAAGACTTGACTCTTTTTTTAATCTGACATAAAAAAGATAAATATTTAAATGTAAGATTAAAAGTAGATTTATTTTGTGCGTTTGAAATGTTGTATTGAAATTGTCTAATTTCTATGGCCTCCTCCAATAATGGTCTCTTTTGCTGCACAGTTCATGCATGCTCCAAATTCTCTCTGACAATCAGGCCTGTGGCAAACGCACACTTTGGCCAACACACACACATTCCAAACCTTCTGGCAAGGCGTCCATGTCCAGGCCCCCACCCCTTACTCCTCGGCTTGAAGTCCCTGGTGGATCTTAGTGGAACATTTAAATCATAGGCCATTAGTAATTACTACTGTGCAAAGAAAGCTCTATAGGCAATTGCCCAATTGTCCAACTGACATTTCCACCCCATGAGTCTGAACATTTATGTGCATGCCGTATTTGTCATGGGTATCAAAATAGCCTTTGGTGACCTATGGAGTCAGCCATGCATGGTAGAAATATGGGAAAACTTACAAATATCTCTTGATGAACCATGACTCCAAAATACATATAACTCGGGCATGTATGTGTAGGATTCTTATACAGTATTTACCAAAAAGGAATATAATACAATATGGCTGAGAGGTGCACATTTATATCAATATGAACATTTTCTCAATATCTGTGCCATCAGTTGAATGCCCATGTAGATCAGTGGTACAACCTGTTTTATTGAGCAACATGAATGACTAACCCAATCATTGATTTGTGGCTGACTGGATAGGGAGTGTGGCAGACAACCACAGAATTGTAGGTTCAATCCCTGGTTCAGGTTGTTTCTTTTTTTCACCTCATTTTGTCAAGTCAATTGTGAATACAGAATATCCATCAAATATTTAGTTCTTCTCTGTTGGCATTTTATATTGATCTTGCTGCACAAGGTATCATCGACACAACCTTTTTTGGTCTAAATTGTTTTTTAAACCATGCCTCAAGTTGGCACGTTCAAAAGGATGGCATTTTGACCCCATCAGGCCAAAATGTCAACTTGGTTTGCATGTAATTTGTGAAGAAAAGTAACCTAAAATCAGCCATTTCTCCAATTGTCTTAATGTTTACATGCATGGAATATGTCTGTATGATGTAAATTTTAAAATGTGGGGAGGATTCCACCAACGCTGCCTGTAGCTATACTAACATTCAAAAGTTTGGACTCACACTCCCATTCCAAATACTGGGACAATGTGTCCAAACTTTTGACTGGTAGTGTATATTTAGTACTTGCTGTTGATGCTACACTTTTTTAGTCTGTATTTCATGCTTTAATCCTAAAAAGATTGAATTCAAAGTGATTTAAAGAGGGGACATTTGAACCTGAGACCATTTGGTCTTCGGTCAGATGCTTTTGTAACTGAGCTATCTCACCTCTTTCTTATGTGGTTAAAACATTGAGTTGGCATTGTCAGTAATAAAGGTCATAATGTAGGAGTTAGAATATAATTTCTGTAGAGAGGACATTATTTATACAGTGTCAAGGAAAATTGTGTGAACCTTGTTATTTCATGGTGTAGGTTTTTTTTAAATCAAAGTGATGGTCTTGAAGACACAGATGACACAACGACAAACTCAACTCACTTAATTAATACGACCGGTCGGGGAGAGGTACAGGGTACAGTCTCCAAAGTATAAAGTCCACATACATGAGTTTATATAGTTTCCAGAGACAAAGAACAGATATTCAGCCTATATGATTTGTACACGCTCAGTTATACAAGCATCCAATATAAGTGTAGTGTAGTGTAATGGTCTTGTTGTATTGAGACCACTTAACCTAAACAGAGACTTCACAGATAACTATAACTCTTTTAAATAGCTTTCCACATGTTAGAGGCACAGAAGAGAAGGTTCAACCAGAGTTCAACAATATACGAACATATGGAATTGCTCATGTGTCCTCTATGAACTATTCAATGTTTAATAAAACAAAAAAAATAGAGTACATAGCTTAACTTTCAGCCATTACCCATCAATAGTTTTCTGAATAAATTTGTCATAAAATGTGATCTGATCTTCATCTAAGTCAAGGGTATTGACAATCATAATGTGTCAAAAATAATTACACACAGAAGTTCAGATCTTTAATGTATTTACTGAAGACACTCATTTAACATTCAAAATGGCAGTGGAAAAAGTGAACCCTTGGTATTAATAACTGGTTGACCCCCCCCTTAGCAGCAATAACTGCAACCAGGCGCTTCCTGTAGCTGTGGATCAGACCTGCTCATTATTGAGGAATTTTAGCCCATTCTTCCTGACGGAGCTGCTTTAGATTTGTCGTATTCCCTGGATGCCTTGTGTATGGCCCTCTTCAAATCAATTCATAGCATCTCTGTTGGGTTGAGGTCTTGGCTCTGACTTGGTCACTTCCAAAGTCGGACTTCGAGAATCCTTGGATTACCCTAACCCTTGGATTATGTTGGTGACAACTGTAGCTGTAAAACGTGTAGTGATTTCAACACTACACTTTAGAACAGTGAATGTCTCAGAGGTCATTGCCTTTTTTTAGTTTTTTAGTTTGTGGATTTTTATGTTGAATTCTACAGAATATTATATGCTTATATGAAATACCTAAAAGACAACCAGAGCCTCCAACCTCTCATTTACCCAGATTCTCCCTGACCTGTGTGCAACTTTCGATAATATTAAATGTCCAATCTCCATACTGGCTGAAATGAGTATCTCTGGAATCGAGCACTCCTTTCTGCTCTCTCAGCCTTCCAGGTCCCCTGGAAAGGTTTTTCTCATGGCCCTTGCCATCCACTACACCAATTCTGTTGGGGATCTTTTCTTCCATCTACATCAGATCAAATGGCTTGGTTAGGAAGTCACATGACATCTCTTACCACTACAACACTGACGAGAATCTGATGTTCTTTTCATTTATACACTCTGCGTGCAGGCCAACAAAAGATTCAACACTGACATCTCTTTATGAGGCCTTTCAAGATGGTGCTTCAACACTGTCAGGTTCTCTCTAATGTTACAGGGGTGTCAGTTCATCACTGTCAATTGAAGAAGAAACCAAGCATCCTACTTGATTCATATCTGGATTTCCAGGAGTACATTGTTAGCACAACACTGCTCTATTAATGTGTCTTGTACAGTGTCTGGAATATTAAACTGTTCCAGAATACACCATCGAGCTGCTTGTCCAGGCCACCGTTTTCTCTCAGCTCAACTACTACACATCTGTTCTTGCAGGGCTACTAGCCAGCACTAGACACCCTCTACAGCTTGGTCTTCAAACATCCAAAAGATCTCATACATAATTCCTTTTCCCCCCTGAGTCGGCGAACTTTTTGCCAGAATTTCCTTGCGGCGGTCCGGTAGTCCTTCTCCATAGCCTCCCCGATTTCCTCCCAGACCCGAGTTTCGCCTCCGAACATCTGGCCGCAGCCGCTTGTTGCCTGCGATACCTGTCAACTGTCTCAGGGGTCCCACAAGCCAATCAGGCTTGATAGGACTCCTTTTTCAGTTTGACAGCATCCCTTATTTCCGGTGTCCACCACCAGGGTTGGGGATTGCCGCCGCAACAGGCAACAGAGACCTTACGACCACAGCTCCGGGCCGCCGCATCGACAATGGAGGATGAGAACATAGTCCACTCAGCCTCAATGTCCCCAGCCCCCCACGGAATCTGTGAGAAACTCTCCCGGAGGTGCGAGGTGAAGACCTCGCTGACAGAAGGCTCCGCAGACGTTCCCAACAGACCCACACGATACGCTTGGGCCTGCAAGGTCTGTCCGGCTTCCTCCATCACCAGCGGATCCTGCTTATAACCAGGTGGTGATCGGTTGACAGCGCCGCCCCTCTCTTTACCCGAGTGTCCGAGACACGTTGCCGGAGGTCAGAGGACACGAAAACAAGTCGATCATCGCCCTTCGGCCTAGGGTGCCCTGGTGCCAGGTGCACTGATGGACACCCTTGTGTTCGAACATGGTGTTGTTATGGACAAACTGTACTAGCACAGAAGTCCAACAACAAACACCGCTCGGGTTCAGAACGGGGGGACCGTTCCTCCCAAACACACCTCTCCAGGTGTCACTGTCGTTACCCACATGGGCGTTGAAGTCTCCCAGTAGAACAATGGAGTCCCTGGTTGGTGCACTATCCAGTACCCTCCCAGGGACCCCAAGCAGGCCGGGTACTCTGCACTGCTGTTCGCCCCATAGGCCGATACAACAGTGAGAGACCTGTCCCGGCTTAAGGCGCAGTGACACGACCCTCTTGTCTACCGGGGTAAACCCCAAAACGTGGCGGCTGAGCCACGGAGCTATGAGCAAGCCCATGCCAGCCTGCCGCCTCTCCCTGCGAGCAACACCAGAGAAATGTAGAGTCCAACCTCTCTCGAGGATAATGGACCCAGAACCCGGGCTGTGCGTGGAGGTGAGGCCGACTATATCTAGCCGGTAACGCTCTACGTCCCGCACAAGCTCGGGCTCCTTTCTGCGCAGCGAAGGTGAATTTCCAGTCCAGCGCTAGAGACCGTGTGCATGGCCTCGGTCGTTCAGGCACCTGCCCCTGACCGGCGCCCAAAACACACTGCAACCGGCCCCCTTCGGTCCTTCCTGTGGGTGGTGGGCCTGCGGGAAGGTGATCCCACGTCGCCTTTTCGTGCTATACCCGGCCGGGTCCCATGGGCAAAGATCCGGCCACCAGGCGCTCGCCTGCGGGCACACCCCAGGCTTGGCTCCAGGGTGGGCCCGGTAACGCCACTCCGGGCGACGTAACGATTCCCCTTGGATTTGTCATCATAGGGGTTTTTTGTTGAACCGCACTTATTCTGGCTAGTCACCTAGGACAGTTTGCATGGGAAACCAACCAGGGCATTATTGCCCCGACAACATAGCTCCTGGGATCATTCAAGCACTCAAACCCCTCCACCACGTTAAGGTGGCAGTTCAAGGAGGGGACATAATTCCTCTGTTCAAATTGATATTGTCTACTAGTTTCTATTAGACTCATCTTGCCTTTAAGGGACTTCACAGGGTGTATTTTCAATGGCTTCTTTTTGAGCCGTGTTTTATTTACAAATCTATAATTTTAACAGAGTTCTGACAGAATACTCACCTGGGATGCCAGAATAGTCATGCCTATAATTTAGAAATGTATGTAAACTGAAAATGTATGGCAATATATCAAATATTCTTTCGTTATCATTTGAATTATTTTACATTTCTGGATGGCAATGAAATTCGTTGTTGATGAGCTATATCTGTTTATACTTAAAACTCAAATTAAGCTCTTTGCGCAGTTTACTCAGTACATTTATAATGGCTATTAAAAAGCTTTGCAGACCTGGACCTTAGAACTTGTACAGCAGTAACTTACACTATTATATACATATACATATATAATATATATATATATAATTGATATAATATTGTATAATGGTATATACTGTAGTATGTATATGTAATATGATATTGTATAATATGTAGATATGTGGATGTGTGTGTGGTTGTGTGTGTGTGTGTGTGTTAATATGTGTGTGGTATATATGTGTGTGTAATATATGTATTGTGTAATGTGTATGTATGTGTATGTATATGTATTGTATATAGTATATGTATATGTATATATATGTTTTTATAATATGTTATGTTATATATATACATATGTATATATCGTACATATATATAATACTATGTACATATGTATATAGTATATATATATACATTGTACATATGTATATACGTAATATATATATACATATCGTACATATGTATATACGTATATATATATATGTACATATTTGTATATATATATATACATATTTTATATTTATTTATGGTAATATTATTCATACATTGTAAGATATGTATATACATACATATGTAAATCTCTTAATTTCTCTTGTCACCTAGGACCAGTTTGCCTTGGGAGAGCCTACCAGGGGCTTATTGCCCCCGACAACATAGCTCCTTGGATTATCCAAGCACTCAAACCCGTCCACCACGTTAAAGTGGCGGTTCAAGGAGGGGCAATGTTAAATGTACATATTAGGAACAGCTGGAGGACCAATTCGCAACTTATTAAGTCAATTGGCAACATAATTGGGTATAAAAAGAGCCTCTCAGAGTGTGAGTGTTTCTCAGAAGTCAAGATGGGCAGAGGATCGCCAATTCCCCCAATGCTGCGGTGAAAAATAGTGGAGCAATATCAGAAAGGAGTGTCTCAGAGAAAAATGGCAAAGAGTTTGTAGTTACTGTATCTACAGTGCATAGTATTATCCAAAGATTCAGAGACTGGAACAATCTCTTTGCATAGGGGTTAAGGCCGGAAAACTATACTGGATGATCTTCAGGCCCTTAGACAGCACTGCATCACATACAGGAATGGTACTGTAATACAAATCACAACATGGGCTCAGAAATACTTCCAGAAAACATTGTCGGTGAACATAATCCACCGTGCCATTCAACTTTGCCGGCTAAAACGAAATAATATGAAGTATTCATAATAGGTTATACGTGAAAAACTGCAATGGTACTCACGCTATTGTCGTTGTTGTCATGTCAGTTGTCATGACTTTACTAGGAATTGACATCCTGTCACTGTTTGAGTTGCACATTCTCCAAGTGGGGAGTACGAATTTGACGTATGATATGGGGCCTGCCAGAAATAAGATTTTCACAGCCCCATTCACACCAGGCAGCATAAAATTACAACATAGAACTTCCACACATATATCAAAATCAATTTAACTAAACATTGAGAAACCTTATGCATTCCTCATAGTCAAATTTGCACCGACGGAGCAGAGCATCATTTTCAGGCTTTGTGTGGTTTATGTGACAATACTTCCAATGTTCATGGAGACTTGAACAAAAAAAGCTATGATTTTAAGAAAATCTGATCTCTTGGTAGTGTTCCCAGCCATGCTTCAGAATTATACTGTGATACCCTTTTAGGCAAAACCGCCCAGGCCAAGACTGACATCTTTTTGACAGATATTAAAAAAAAAAATGAGTATAAGCAGCAATCATTTTATAGCTGCCTGCAGATGCAAATGCTGAATATAAGTGTAAACAGTCTTATATTAACTTTTTCCCCCTTCACAGGTACATGTTGGCCATCCATCAGAGGTAGATGAAATATTTGATGCCATATCCTACAGTAAAGGAGCATCCGTGATCCGTATGCTGCACAATTACATTGGAGATGAGGTGAGAAGAGGCTTACACACTATCACACCACTATTAAGTTTAATACTTGAAGCGCTGAGCCGGTTTTCAAATGACCCATGAGTCTCCAGACCATAGACGTATATACAGTAGACACAGCCAACCTGCTAGAGCGCGTAAGAAGCACATAATGGGCCCTGCCATCTTTCTAGTTGCAGCTCGTCCGGTCTTCCACGAAACAGTGGCTTGACTTGTTCCTAGCTCTGAACCTCGTGCTCGCTTACAGCTAGCTGTACACAACATAATTTGCGACATCTGGTTGTGTGCCCGTGAGCTAAGACATTGCAGTCAAGTAAGAAAACTTACAGACTGGAGTAAATGTCCCCATTTACCTCATTCTGAATCAAGAATCCGATGCATGATTTTACTTTGAGAATCAATGCAACCTCTGTATAGTATTCCTTTCTCTTGTTTGTTTAGTTTTTTTTTGCAATATAAGCCTATTCTAGATGTAACTTACATTCCTTCATATAAAATAGACTCACCACATATACGCTGTTCTTTTTGCTTCGTGTTTTTAATTACTTCACTAGAAGCCGATTTTATGGGATTAAACTTGTAAACATGAACTTGTGGCTCCTTGTTGTTCTTTCTTGACAAAGAAAGCTAAGCAATATGTATGAGCAATATGTATATATGTTACTATTATAATGATGATGAGTGTTGCTTTACTATTTCTAACTCATATTAATGCCATCATTGTGGTGCTAACTGCCATAATGTTGCATAACAATATTTTGATTATCAGACACAATTTATTAATCTTCGTCTTCGCTCCAGAAGAGAATCAACAATCTATAACATGCCATGATATCACTAATTATATTGAACTGCAATTATGTTTTTCATGCCATGAACATAATAACATTCATTACAAGATTGTTCAATCTGCATTAAAATAACAGAAATAAACTCAATAAACAACCGTCATGTATGTATGAAACCATTTGTCAAATTAGCTACAGCACGGTAGCCACTGTCGATGATCAATTCCTCTCCGTGTACTCGTTCAGCTCCAGGTAAATCAGTGATCGGCTAATGTTCCTTTTTGTACTTATGCCCTGTTTGAACTTGCGAGCATATTTCCAGACAACCTTTCTTGACGTAAGCAAATAAACGGGGTGCTAGTTTACCTATTTCTGACTCTTTTGAAACTGCGCAAAAATCATGTGACTGGAGTGAATAGAATATAAACAACCGAACGAGCTGAATGCCCATCCAGTAATTCAATATAATTTAAATCCACCGAGGATGTTGCTTCAAGGCTAGGGGTGGGGTTCTGCTTCAGACAGGGTAGTTTTGTCTGAAATATTTACCTGTATTTGAGCGCAAAATAGTTTTGGGATTTTTTGTATTACAACCCCAAATCAGAAAAGTCTGGGACAGTAAATTCCTAAAATTCCTCCACATTCATTGAATCTTTTAAATGTGTTATACACTGTTGAAGGTGAAATAAGCACATGTATTCCTGTCTTTCTTTGAGGAACATTGTTTTTTAACATTTCAATAATTTTCTCACATATTTGTTGGCAAACTGGCGATCCTCGGCCCATCTTTGCTCCTAAAGGAATAGACCATTCTTGGATGCTGCTTTCATATCAAATCATAATTGCAATCACCTGTTGACTCTACCTGTTTCAAATCACATAATTATTTAACCAATTTGCCTGATTATTAGTCTGAAATTGCACCTGTCCCAACCTTTTTTGGAATGTGTTGCAGGTCTGAATGACAGGAAAGGATGTATTTTACAACTGAAAGTAATTTGACCAGACAAAACATGAAATGTTTTGTGTTCACATTGTCTGCAATTAAATACAAGTTAAATTAAATGTAGAAATCACTACCTTCTTTTTTATTTGTCTTTTCCATACTGTCCCAACTTTTTCAGATTCGGGGTTGTAAATAATCACAGCCATTTTCAATTGGTAAAGTCTTGTTTTGTGAAGGTGATGTCTATGATTTCTGGCTAGAAATTGTCAACAGGGAAAGCAGAAACACTTCCACTCACTAAAAAGTGACTTACTAAAAAGTGAGTGGAAAGAGATTTGAGGTTGATTTCACTTTTATCGGTAAATTTAGAGGAGGAGGTTTAACCTACATAGCCCATTATCAACCAGACAATCTTTGTGAAATCATAAAAAAATATAATGCTGACATTCCTAATGGTCTTTTTCATAGCTTCAACATGTAACATTTTGGGCTGAAGTCAGAAGGTGCTGGGGGGCACGGCAGAAATCTGTTTTGGTAATGATACTGGGCCTGGCTCTTCACCGTTAGCTGTTGCTGAATAGCTACAAGAAAAAGGAGGACACATGAACCGTGGTTTGCACACAACTTTGTTTTACATGGCCGCTAGCTTCTAAGTACCATCTTACCGCATAGCTTACCGCTCGTCATGTCCATTTGTTGTTTTGAGGAACAATGTAATCAACTCAGAACATTTTGAGACGTCAGTTTCTAGATTTCTCACGATTAACCACTCAGGGCCTATCTGTGATTCATTTTCTTTCTGTTTAGTCCATCTATCATTCAACACAATTTCATTCAATGGTTGAACGTTGGTTTATAGTTTATAGTAACCAGACATTATCATAATATTATAGTAGTCTGACAAGATTGGGTTATTGCTGAAAAGTATTGGGACATCATTAACATGCAATGATCTTTGTAGGTCCTGTTATTTTTCCTGTTAAATTAAACATGTAATGTTTTTCATTTATTGTCACGGTCCATGCATAGCAAAAATAAGAGCCAGCATAGCGTACCGTAAAACTTCAAATAATAGCCCGGGCTTCTATTTACCCAAATCGCCGAACTGCACCGGCTTGTATATAAGACAGGCGTCTATAAGAGACAGGCCTTTAATTTTGTCGTCTTCCTCGGACAGACGTTGCAGTTCAGGTTTCTTTTTACGCCATTCTCGCTCTCTCTTTGGATCAACCAAGAAATGTCTTGCCGCTGCTTCTCCCGAATTTTGTTCGGCAAATCTGACAACTGTCATCTTAAATGTCATATCATACTTTTTTCTTTGTGTGTCCATGGTAGTATTGAGAGATTTAAGAAAAACTAAAGACTAAAAGAAAGTTCGTTAACCAATTTTTTATGTTGCCATAGTGATGAGTCGTTCGTGAACTGTTGTCATGTCTGTCACGTGAGATCGAATCAAAACATAGAACAGACGATCTGACGGATTTGAGAAGATCAAATACAACTCGATACAAAAAAACCCCAGACCAGGCCTCTATTTGAGACCGGCCTTTATTTTCCCAAACCTGTCGGCACCCCAGGCGTTTAAAAGAGACAGGCGTCTATTTGAGACTCGGCTATTATTTGGAGTTTTACGGTAATTTAACTTCCAGAAGGTCAAGACAGGCAGTCTACCCTCTAACAGTGCATAAACGTCATGGCCAAATGTGGAGACATGGGTTTTCGTGTTCACTGATACACCGGCTAGAATGCAGCATTCTACCTGTCACACTAGTTCTGGCTCTTTGTTGCTTTTTTAAAAGATTAAATGTTACAGTACGCCGCCTAATGTGAACACCATTAATGATGTCCAGCTGCAGTCTCATGATTCAAGGGAATATTTAACCTATTCGGATCGCTACTACAATAACTTTTTGATGATAATGATAACAGTCAATTTTGTGACTTGTGATGAACAGAACACTTTGAACCCCTTTTTGCATTTGTGCAGGAACCTGGTTAGTGTGTCTGGTGCATATATTGTTGTAAATGTGTTGTGATTTATTTTCTACAAAACTGTAGATGTCCTAAATAAAAGATAGCAATCACATACTTGAAAGACTCTATTTAAGGTATGAAAGAAGCCATAAGACATTCTGGGAAAAGGTGTTTAGTTTACCTCTGCAAATGGAGTAAGAATATTCACTACAAATTATTTAGCATCATTATGTGCAAGGATGGTTAGTGTATAGATGGGGTTTTTTAATTCTGTACTTAACACAGTAAACTATTTAAGCAACATTTACACCAACATTCCAAGTAGGTGTTCTATAATAGATCTTAAAAGCTGGACCATTACAAACCAGGCAAGTAAGTGATTGAATTGATTCAGCCATCCAGTCTTTCAGAATGCATAAATGGCCACAATTGCTAATGATTTAGCTTGGACAGAATATTTCCGGCAAAGTTAGATAATTTTTGTAGGACCTGTGTTGTCTCGTTGTTCTTCCACATCTGAAAAATATCCATATTGCGCAGTAACGTGGTCGTCACTGCACTGCATGTGTGGCAGACCCGAAATGACTGGTGTTAGCCGGCGTGAATGATTAGATCTAGCTTCGACAGTTGACTGTATAGATTATCACTAGCCTTAGTGTCAAATAGAGACATACAGTTTACAATAGTTTCTTTAATTCTTAAATTCAACATTAGCAGACACTCCTCTGCTCATTCCAACTTGTTGTTTACAGCCTAAGTGGCTACATCCTGGCGTATGACCCCTGGCCCTGGGCAGATCCAATAGTTTTAAACTTCAACAGAGTACCCGCTTTAAAGAAAGTAATGTTTGTTAATAGATAGGTCCCAGACTCTCTGTAAAAATGAATGTATGAGAAACTGGTAAGGAGCAGGCTAAGGTTACATAAGGGCAGTAGCGCATATAAACAAAGTTGTATTTAATAAATCAACTACATCAGCTAGCCCGACATAATTTATAACAGTTTATAACATGTTTGCTCTACATCTACGGACTAAAAACAGCAAGTCTAACCTCAGGTATTACATTGTGCACAGTATTTCTTTTTTTGAGCTGATATCTGTGAATGGATCTTTCAGGTTGTTTGGAAAGTGGTGCCCCCCAACCCCCCTACTATTGCTTGACGGTAGTGAATTGAGTCCGTTGAATGTTGTCTAGCTTATTAAAATCCATTTACCCAACATTCCAAGCATTTTAGTCAGAAAGGCTATTTTAAAGCTCAATAATTAAATTGATCTTATTGTTGTGTTCACTTTGAACAAAATATGGCCATTCATTGCCGCCAGATGTAAGAGGTTGTGAATTGTTAATTTACCCATTACCTTTCAATATTACAGAAATGCTATTGTAAATTGTTTCATTCAGTGGGCTGTTTTAATCTTAGTCAGGAATTAGAAAAGGACGACTTTGCAAAGAGATTGAATTACATTCTTGCTATGTTATGACAATTGCACTCTCCAGTCAAAACACAAACACCCTTATAACTTTATGGACTTAATATAATTAACTTAAAAAAATATATATTGTAATTACGTATAATATGATATATTATACACAATATACATAATATAATATATATATATATATATATATATATATACATAATATAATATATTATGTACATACTATACACAATTTGCCAGACGTATATTATTTAGGCTATATAACCTTTTAGATTATCTTTAAGGTTGATTTCACTTGTCAAATAACTTGTTTCATGGCAAACTCCAATAGGACACAAAAAAGAACCTGAATAAGACTAAGCAACAATACACAATACACTCACTCAGAGGAGTTCCACTCCCTTGTGATCGATTCAATTGGTACATGTATTTTGTGCGTGCCTTCATTGCCTGCTTTTGCGCAATCCCAATAGACTTGTCCCTGCTAGTGCAAAAATTCTAAAAACACTGTATACTAAAATAAAAAATAATTATTTGTTCAACAGCGTGAAATACTTACCCCGAGTACTCTGTGACTGATATGCTGGAGGACGGGTAACAAGTGTCGTTAAGCTGAATGATACGACCCTAGAAATCTGTCTTATATAGACTCATTACATCTTATTATTCTAAACAACAGTTAATCAATACATTATTCTCTGCAATGGATCGTAAACAACAAAGGTCTCAACAGGAAAAGGTCAAACTGCTTCATTAGTACATATTCTAAGTCTCCAACTTACCTCATCTGGAACTTCCCCCTTAGGTCATAAGTCTTAAATTGGGAGGATGTTGAAAATGTCCTCCCACCCCCAAGGGTCTACTGTCCTACAGGGTGGTCAGAAGCCTCAGGACAAACATTCTCTTTCGTCCTCCACCTTTTTGCCTAATTTCATGTTACAGCATGTGTCTAGACATAAAACAATAGACATAAAACTATTGTATTTCAAATAATTATTGAAAACCACCAATTCTATTACAAACCTCTACTCATTGCCTTGCTGGCCTTTTATAGAGGAACCAGTCAAACACACATACAATATACAGTAAATATGTATGTTTATTAATTAAATACTAATACTAGAGTATTTGGTGACTTCTGATATTACACAGAGCCTGGATGACTGTTTTAGCCATCTCTGAGGATTTGAAGACTAATCATTGTATTTTCTCTAGGATTTTAGGAAAGGAATGAATGCCTATCTTTTGAAATTTCAACATAAAAATGCATCCACAGGTAACCAAGACAGTTTTAACCTTACTTAATATTGCATGCTATGATTATTGTTTTAATTGTAATATTGAAGCAAACATTTGTCTCCTTTCCCTTCTGACAGAGGACCTATGGTACTGTCTGGAACAGGCCAGTGGAAAGCCTATTGCTGCCGTAATGGGTTCCTGGACCAAACAGATGGGTTTTCCTATTATAGAAGTGGATCAGGAACAGGTGAGCATGTGGGTTGGCTTGTTGGCTCACTGCTTTCTTTCCCTGTACAAATTTTGATAGGTACTAAACATTGCAGACCAGGCAAACCAGGTTAATCCCAGCCCATGTCAGTCACTCAAACTTACGCTTGCCCAATTTTCTTGCTTCTAGCATATTAACTTGGATGACATTTTCACTTTCATGTCTAATACATCCCACCCACAGATGGGTTCCACAATAACAAGTTGCAGTTATGGCTGATGTACAGTATGTGGATATGGTGTATGTCTATGTATTGTAGAATAATATGATATAGAATTGTTCTGCAACAACTGTGGGTATGACACCCACCTGTCAACTACACTACTGGTCAAAATGAGATAATTTTTCCAGTTCCATTTCTTTTCAAATTAGTTAGTCCTGACACAAACCTTGATTTGTATTTTTATCATTTCATGCATTTTTGCAGGGACCATATACAGAAGCATTAATCCAAAATAGTTTGAACAGATATTTTGTATCAGACTGTAGCTCTCAGAACTAATTTCCATATACAATCCCTCAAACACACAACATACAACACAACATAGTACATTAAAAACAATACAATATATACAAATGTAAGTCAAAATAAATACAGAACAATGGTATAAAGGTAATGTCAACTGCCAAAACAAAGTTTTGTTAACCAAAAAAAACAAACACAACTGTTCTGCAACAAGGGAAGTAATTCCTACAGGTGTTGTTTTGGTGCGGTTTTTCTTTTTCGTGTATAACTATTTTTTCCATGCCGCCAAGTTTTTTTAAATTTTAGTTTTTAAGTTTGAGGTTTTTGGGGTTTTGTTTTGAAAAGGGGCTTTTGTTGGCAGTTTGTATTATCTGCTAGGAGTCGGTTTGCTTAGTTTTTGCAAGGTTTGAAACTGTAGTGGCCTTCATCAATCTCATTAAAATCCATGTTGATAGAGCGTTTGTTGTCCAGCCTTGCAATTGTTCATCATTCAAAAGTATTTCATTTTTGGATGACACAAACGTTAAGGGTCAGACTGCAGTTTGTTCTATAAATGCATAACCCGACATCAACATTCTATTGACAGCTGACAGTGATCACGTTGTTGGCCTAGTCAAACCATATACACATTGGGACATAATAAACACGAATTGGTCTGATTGATGCTGTTATTCTGGTAAAACATTTATTGTTAATAATTTGTTAGGGCATGGTCCAAGTAGGCGTGTTGCTAATATGAGAGGTAAATGTTACCTACCTAGGTAAGTGTAAAACGTTTTGCAAACTGTTATATCAAAATCTATAAATGATACCTGAGTTTCAATAAACATATACATTTACAAATAATTTCGTAAATTTGCTAACAAAATTAGAAGGTGGCAAATGAATTTATGGTCATCTAAAACTAGAAGGACAATTAATAGATAGTGAATATAGTCATAACAGAAGAAAACTCTTCCCCTATTTTTCAACAAACTTTGGAAGGCTATATTTCTAGAGCATTTCCCATGGAAGTCGATCAGCCTATATTAGCTATAATTTTATGTTGGCTGTGTTTGTCTGTACGAAGTGCAAAATCTAATTCCCCTACACTAGTTTGTAATCCGCAGGTTGGATCTCAAATGAACTACATTTAGGTATAATATTTTATAAGTCGTATATAATGGTTCCATACATGCGATTTGCCTACATCCACGGAATAAATAAAATAAATAGGATCATCTGGGGCATTGCTTGTGCACTGTAATCATTTGTTATTTTATTTGTTTGACCTAATAAACCCTGAATACCCTTCAGACTTTTGCCTCAAGAACAGCCTCAAGAACCTCAAGAATAGGCATACATTTTCCGTCTGAATTACATACATTGTGCAAGGGAGCTCTTTCGACTTGCAGTCTTGAAAAGCAGGGGGAAAACATCTGAATGTGCAGACTGCAGTAATTGAACAGAAACAGGAGGAAAATAGCTTTAAACTAGCTTTTCCCTTTGCTATTTTGAACATGAAAATACTTGGTAATTAAACTGAAATATCTAGGATGAGTCAAGTTAAGGATAAGCTGTGTGCCAGGAAGCGAAAGCATGACCGGTGCCTATGCTGCTAAAAACAAATCTATTCCCAGCATACAGGCCGCTCCAGAACAGTTGTCAACCAGGGGAATATCTGTCCAGCAGTTGCCATCTTTGGCTTATCACGAGAACTTTGTACTCTTTCTTCACCTTTCTGTTACCCTGTAGCACACGTATGCAAGTGCACTCTATGTAAAAATATGTTGGTGTTATTTAGTTCTATGAAACCTAATGTCCAGTACTGTGCAGAGGTTTTAGGTAGGTGTGAAAATTTTTTGTAAAGTTAGAATGCTTTAAACTTTCAATTAGACTTGTTAACATTTTGAATGTATTAATTCAGAAAATGCAAAGTCAATGAGCAAAAGAAAAATCTACATCAAATCCAAATCCATCCATATCCATACTTTACCAAGACAGCATCAATTCTTCTTAGTACACAAGCGCAGTTTTGATTTTAAGGAATTTGGCATCGGCAGGTAGGTTGGCCCAAACGTAGTAGAAAACTAACCACAGTTACTTTGTAGATTTAGACAGCATCAGTTACCTGTTTCAGTGTAATCCCAGACAGCATGTTGATCAGGACTCTTTGGGGGCCATAGCATCTCTTCCAGGACTTCTTGTTCTTCATATGCTGAAAATAGGTATTTGCTTGACATTGCTTCATGTTTGGGGTCGTTGTCATGCTGCAGAATACATTTGGGCCAATTAGATGCCTCCCTGATGGTATTGCATGATGGATAAGTATCTGCCTGTATTTCTTTGCATTGTGGAGACCACTCATTTTCATTCAGTCACCAGCTACATTGCAAAAATTCAGCCCCAAACCCCCGAACCTCTATCTTGCTTCACCATTACCTGCAGACGCTCATGGAAGTGTCTGTCCAGAGCACCTGCTGATGTTTTTTTTGCACCCCGGTTCCTGTTTTGACATTCATAGTTGAGTCTTTAGGCCTTGTTTGAACGTTGGAAGTATGACTTGCTGGCCGTAAATCTTCCATGAAACCATCTAGTGACGAGACTTCTATAGACGGTAGATGGGTGTACCAGAGTCCCACTGTTTTTCCAATTCTGAGCTCATGGCACTGCTGGACATCTTCCAATTGCAAATGGAAAGCAAGCATGATGTGTCTTTCAGCTACTGCATTGGTAGACCGCTGTATCTACAGTCCTTTGTGCTTCATAAGACCTTGGACAGCACGTCTAGAAATTCCTGTCTGCCTTGAAATTTCTGCTTGAGAACTTGCTGATGCAGTATGTGCCTCGTGTCTGATTGTTGTGCTCCATCTTGCCATGGTGTGTGACTTTTGAAATGTCTTTAGCAACTTCAGCTTTTTAGCTGAGTTCAGCTGTTAGTCAACTACACAAAATAGGGATTTTATGTAGACTTTTCATATTGTAGTTAATTGACAATTATAATCAATGAACATGTCTATTTTTGAAAGCATTCTTACCTTACAGCATTTATTCACACCTGCCTCACATTTTTGCGCAGGACTGTATTTGTGACCACTCCGTGGTCCTGAAGAATCATTGTGTTTGGGTTTCTGGATTGACTGGTTAACTCACTGTTTAATTCGTGACTGTAATCAACTTGGCAAAAACCTCCCACCGTATACCTGCACCTTGTCCATTAATTGTAAATGGCGTTTCCTGTTTTTAATTCAACATTATTGGTCAGCATTCAAACTTTCAAGTACATCATCACACCATTCATCCTAAGATCACCCTTCGAGGCAACTGTTGTTGTGATTTTGGGCGTTACAAAAATAAATTGAATTGAATTGAATTGAATTGAAGATATTGTAAACTTTTGCTATGATTTTCTGTCTCATGAAGTGACTTAAATAATGCACGTAATTGAACAACACGTAGTAAGAGACTTTCCCATCTGTACTGAGCCAGCAAGTATGATGATGACCCTAACCCTACATCGATTTTGAAATATGTTACTGTTCATTTATAGTCTGGTCCTTACCAGACTCTCGTACGTTTCATTTCCATTGGTAGTCTGGGATTTACTCATTGACAAATGCTCCCCCCCCCCCCCCCCGTTAAGGCGGGTATTCCGTTAAAGTTTTAAACTGTTGGATCTGACCAGAGCCACTCTGGATCTGTCATAACCAATCGCTAACGTTTGGGCATGACGTATGTCTTGCGCTAGGATGTAGCCACTTTGGCTGTAAACAACAAGTTGGAATTGAGAATCAGAATCAGTTTTATTCGCTATGAAAGATATACAAGCACATAATTTGCTGTGGCAGGAAAGTGCAAACATAGAACATATATGGAACATAATAAAGGTAGATAAAAATATAATTAAAATATAGTATAAAATACAAATAAGATAAAAAGTGGGCATTAGCTGTACAGATCGTCGTGGCCTAATGGTTAGGGAGTTGGGCTAGTAACCCTCAAGTTGCTGGTTCGATTCTCGCACCGGCAGGAATTGAAGGTGGGGATTGTGAATAAACAGCACTCTCTCTGCCTCTCTCTACCATGACTGAGGTGCCCTTGAGCAAGGCACCGAACCCCCAATTGCTTCCCGGGCGCTGTAGCAATAGCTGCCCACTGCTCCGGATGTATGTTCACCGTGTGTGCGTGCGGTTGCCCACTAATGCAGAGGTAAATTTCGAGTATGGATAACCATACTTGCCAATACGTCACTTCACTTCATTATCTACCCACTTTGAAACTAGCTCATTCTGACAATGTTTTTCACTGGCAGTTGAATTCATTGCATTGGCAATCTCAGTTGGAATTGCTATTCCAACATTACCACCTGCAAATTGAAAATATGCCTCCAAAATAAACTTGAAATTCATTTTTGGGAAAGTGGCTAATGTAACAGGTTTACTGGAATCAACACTTGACAGTAACAACATTCCTGGTCTGAAGACTAAGCACCCATGTACTGGCCATCCATGTAAATAGGGAAACGGTGGTGCAGACAGGAGAGAAATAGCCTACCAACCATGGCACCATACTTGCTGGTTGGTATTGACCAAAACACCCTTCTACTTCCTGCTGCCATGCCCAGTGACACCAAATGACACCAAATTCATTGTACAACCTCAGAAGATGGTTGCGAGTCTATTGACCAAGCTTGGTGTTGATAGGCCAAAGATCAAAATCAGCCATTGCTCCAGTTGTCTTGATATGTTATATATTGATATTGATATATTGATTGATATGTTATTATATAGATGAAATACATGTTTGCCAAGTTAAACCATTTTGAAATGGTTTGCAATGTTGAGGGGGAAACCGCCATTGCTGCTTCCAGCTATATTTTCTTTTAGCAGTTTCTTTTTTCTAAAGGGAGATGTCTGCTCATTTTAACCGGGAACCTCAAATTCTATTTTCAATGAGCTATGCTTATACCAATGGTGTTCAAATTGATTCCTTAAGTTTTCTCCAAGATCGATTGTACACAGCTTGACTCATTTAAACAAAGTCCCACTAGTGTGTAAGTAACAAGTGACCACATCAACTTGAAACTCCACACATCTGATCTTGAAAGACTAGTTTAGTTGTTAATAATTATGACATGTTTTATTTCAGCAAGGAAATGACCGCATCCTTAAGATATCGCAAAAGAAATTCTGTGCCAGTGGACCTTATAATGGTGAGTAATCATGCAAATACATTCCTTCACTTCTCATCAGTTGATGCATTTAACAATCTTGGGTAAGTCAATGTCAATGGGCTTCCCCAGGTGAGGACTGCCCCAGTTGGATGGTCCCCATCAGTATCTGTACGAGTGAGGACCCTAGTTGCACCAAACTTGAGGTCCTTCTGGAAATTCCAGAGACCACTATCACCATCCATAACATCCAACCCGACCAGTGGGTTAAGGTGAGATTTAACCACAATTAATACAATCGTTGTATTGTGTCTGTTGTCTGTGTCTCTGTGTTAGCCCTGCGACTTGCTGGCCCCAGTCCAGGGTGTACCCTGCCTATGGCCCGAAAGCTACTGGGTTAGGCTCCAGTCACTCGTGACCCCTAAATGGGAACAAGCGGCACTGCAATCTCTCCCAGGGATTAGCAGTAGACAATGGATGGATGGATAATACAATCGTGTTTTAAGTTTTAAATGTTTGTCATGTTTTATGGATATGTAGCAATGCGATAGGGTTAGGGTATCTTTTTGATCCTGGCTGAATTTATCTGCGATCCGGTTGCACTAAAGATGGATAGGGGGGTAGTAGGATGTTATGGTATAAATTACCATGGAGATTTAATCTGTGGAGGCCTGCTCCAGACCAGGCTAAATTCCAGGATCTATTTAATCTCATCATTTATATCAGTCAGCAGTCACCACAAACGGAAACTAATAGTTATTCCACTGCCCACTATACATTGTTATCACATATAACTAGACCCACTGTCATTATTTAAATGTTTGTGATCATTAATTTAAATCATTTTGGATAAATGATTATTTTTATATGTTGCTATCATTAGATCATTTAGTTTCCTATAGACTATAAGATTATATATACAATTATATAATATTAGGGCAACAGAGGGAAACAATAGAAAATTCACAGACTTTGAGAATGAAGTCATAATATTGTATCGTGTTGTTTTAGAGGAGGACTGTTATTAAAATGACAGCTGTGGGACATTTCGTGGAATTGTTCTACAGTATGGTTTCACAAATAAGGACATACGTAATCTTTTGGCACATCAGCATCACATTGTCATAAGTTCAGGACTGTAAAAAGAATATCCATGTTTTCCGCAGAAAGAACCAGCCTCATAAATGTATTACTTTTTCCTTCTTCCTCAGTGTGACCCCCACATTCTTCTGCCACCGCAGGACATAGTTTACCAAAAGCGAAAGCTCACATACTGACTAAAATAATTCAACACATATTTGTCCCTCAGCAGCCGACCACTGTCGTCATCAGGGAAGATTACCAGATTGTCCCAGTCCATAGCTGGTGACACTCTGCGGTCCTTCTCCTTCCTCAGGCAGGCCACATTGTGGAGGACAGCACAAGCCACAGTAATGCCACATGCCCTTGCAGGGCTGACCCTTAATTTGTAAAGGCAGTGAAAGCATGCCTTTAGGAGGTCATTTCAACTCTGGCCCTGGCCGTGACATGGGCATGGTTGTAGGCCTGCTGTGCTTCCCAGGAGTCTATGAAAGGTGTCAGGAGAAAAGGCTGACAGCCATAACCCCTGTCTCCCAGCAACACACCAGAGAATTCACCTGTCAACACAGAATCTCATCATTACTACCTAATAAACACAGTAATATTATTGACACAGCCATGACGTAAAAAGTGGTTATTGATAGGGGTTGTGTGGCTTATCTTGTGATAGGTGCTGATATATTTCAGAGGTCCAAAAAAGTCTGCAGTCATGGACTGAGCCAGGCCACTTTGCCACAACATTGCTGATCACACAGTCAGCATTGCAGACCATCTGAAATAATAAGATGTGGAATATTAAACCAATCAATGCACATCACTGACAATGCACAGTGTTCATCAATGGACAATATCAATAGTTGTGTTCACCTGAACATTAATGCTGTGAAAGGATTTCCTATTCACAAAGTCTGCCTCATGTGCAGTCCAATGCACCAATGACATTGGGGAAACCTGTCACACAAAGTAATGAGTATGCTTCTATGAATGTTAACAGTTGTCCTGTGCTTTGTAGATTCTCTTACCTGCAATCCGATTCTCTTTGATGTCACAGTCTTCTTTTGCCAGGGAAGGAGATGAAGACATCTGCTAAAGCTTTGATAGCCAGGCACACAGTCCTTATTGTGCAGCAAATTGTGGCCTTGTTTAGCTGTTCTGCATCCCCCACTGAGTACAGGAAGGCTCCACTACCTCCAAAAAAAAGCACAAGGCCACAAAAGTTATTTGCTCCACATTCAGTGCATGGCTCCATGCTGTGCGGTGCTTAATCCTGGGACCCAGCAGTCTGCACAGATACCTGATGCCATCTTCAGAAAACCTGCATCTCTCATAAAGACAGTTATCAGGGGAGGCCAGTGAGTCTAACCAGTCCCTGAAACTCCTCTCTCACCTGAAGGCTCTCCTGAGCACAAGTGCTTCTTCATCCATCTCATCTCGCAAGAATGGGCATGCCATTGTCAGAGCAGAAAGGAAAACACAATTTTGGGCCTTCATATAGGCTTGTGGCCACAGCTTTTGGTGACCCACCACCCGTGCCTTGTCTGTGGGTATTCTTTCTAGCTGCTGAAACAGTACAGACAATGTGTGACCAGGCACCATTCTGGGTACAATATATACTTGTGCATTGTTAAGTATTAGTCAGGGCTCTTACCATTCTGCAGAATGTTCTTGAATTTGATTTTGACTTGCTACCATGTCCATTTTGGCCCAGTCATGTTTAATCTACATCACACACACAACACCACAAACAAAGAGACACTATCACACAAGAACATTCAATGGAGTCAGTGAGCAAGCAACTTTTGGCCCTTTGGAAGGCACTATTTAAAATTAAGTGATTATTATCTATTTATTCTATACGTTTTATTTTATTTATATAATGCTTTTCACAGTTATTTCATTGTTTAAAAGCAGGAGAACGCACCAAAAAATAATTTGACAACATAAGAAGCAGAGTACAACAGCTAAGATTAAACCGTACGACTAAGCGTAGTAATAATGTAAGGCTTTGATAAATAATTGATCAAAGCCTTATACATTGTGATGGAGTTTCTGTACACAATGTCACTATCGGCAGTCCATTTCAATAAAAAAAATCTACTGTTTCATAGTCAGAGTGCAACTGTGGAGAAATTTTGGAGATGTGAATTGACTATGCCACTCTAGTTGCCATTGTGAATCAGTGCATCTGTGTTCGGTGGCAGGTCTGTTTGAATGAGCCGTGAACGCGCACCTATCCATGATTGGTTTCACCTGTCTTGATGAATCCGTGTCTGCTCATCCTGTCTTGGTCTTTATGCAACCAATTAAGCCTGGATAAACTTGTTTTGGCTTCATTGAGCTCAGCTCAGCCATTTGTCCTGGATGTCTTAATTCTACTTTTGTGCAACGGGCCCCAAGTTTTACAAAATCAGTCTCTTGTGAAGGAATTTGTTCTAATTGTAGAGCAGATCAAGTAACATTAGGGATCCGAATAGACTAGTTCAAATGATCTAAAACGTGTCACTCAAATAAATGAAAATAAAATGAAAGTATGGAGATATATTATTGCCTTCGGTAAGAGTTTGAAGGGCTAACACAGATGGGTGTGAAGGGGATGTATCTTTAGAATGATGTCCTTAAAATGTTCATACCTTGCATATATGTCTCTACACAACACTGATAAATGGGTTTGTTAGGATATAGCTGTATAGTAAAGGTGATTACATGCACAACTGAGTACATACACATGTTGACTGACTTATCATAACATGGAAGTTACAGTTAAACATCAAATTAAATCAACACAGCATAAAAGGGTAAATTGTCATACATAAATTCCAATTGTCCTTTTACTAGCCACAATCAGTGTAGTCCTTGATAAATGCTGATACATCCATTAAAAGGTGGTGTCCCTTTGTTTGATCAGAGTCTCTCTGGAGTAAGGAGAGGCTGAGAAAGGTGGGTCACATGGTTGGCCCTTTTCCTTACATACAAAAGAAATACCATGTCTGGTACCAACCCTTTGGGGCTCATCCAGAAAGATGACACCCTATCTCTTCTTCTTTCGACCAGGAATTGGCCGAAGTCATTAAAACCAACTCTTGTGAATGGAGGACTGTCATGTAAAAATATTCACATTAGATGAGCTCCTTTTGTAAGCTTTATTGAACTGATCCTTTCTTTGCTTTCAGTTCACCGAGCATATCTTTATACAACCCCAAATCAGAAAACGTTGGGACGGTACAGAAAATGCAAATAAGTAAAAGAAAGTAGTGATTTCTAAATTTACTTTGACTTGTATTTAATTGCAAACAATACAACAGCACATTGTTTAATGTGTTCCTCGTGATTTTTATTGTTAAAAAAATTAAAATATCATATTTTGGTTCTTGCAACACATTTTAAAAAAAAGTTAGAACATTTACCACTTTGTAATGTTGCCACTCTGTTTCACAACATTTTAAAAACATTTAGGGAATGTGATGAAGTGTTTCAGGTGAAATTCTGTCCCATTCTTGCTGCAAACATGTCTTCAGGTGGGAATTTTCGCTTCAAAACACGCTACACATTCTTTATTGGAGAAAGGTCGGGACTGCAGGCAGGCTAGCAAGGACTTTGTAATGTGTACAGAATGTGGTTTTGCATTCTTTTTTTTAATATGCATGCACGTCCCTTGAAAAGATGTCTTCTTGAAGGCAGCATATTATGCTCCAAAATCTCTATGTATTGATGGTGCCATCACAGACGTGCAGGTTACCTTTGGCAAGGGCACTGACAACCCCATACCATGACACACCCTGGCTTTTGGACTTGTTGCTGGCAACAGTCTGGATGATCTTTTCTTCTTTGGTCCAGTGCACATGGCGTCCATTTCTCCCCCAAAATACCTGAAATATTTCCACTGTGTGATGGTCCATCCCAGATGCCTTCGAGCTCCGAGCCCATGTGGTGATATTACTTATAGATGAATGACGATTCTTGATGCAGTGCCGCCTAAGGGATCAGAGATCGCGGTTGTTCAGCTTAGGCTTGCGCTCTTGTCCTTTATGCACTGAAATTCCTCCACATTCCTTGAATCTTTTATGTTATGCACTGTTGAAGGTGAAATAAGCAAATGTTGGAACATTGTTTTTAAACATTTCAATCATTTTCTCACATATTTGTTAGCAAACTGGCAATCCTCAGACCTTTTTTTGCACCTAAAGTACAAGACCTTTCTTGAACGCTGCTTTTGTACAAAATCATAATTACAACTGCCTGTTGATATTACCTGTTTCAGATCACATCATTATGTAACCAATTTACCTGATTACTAGCCCTACATTGCTCCTGTCCCAACCTTTTCTGGAATGTGTTGCAGGTCTGAATGACAGGAAAGGATGTATTTTACAACTGAAATTAGGTTGACAAAACATTAAATATTTTGTGTTCACATTGTCTGCAATGAAATACAAGTGAAAGTAAATTTAGAAATCACAACTTTCTTTTTCATTGTCTTTTCGCTACTGTGCCAACATTTTCTGATTTTAGGTTGTAATTCAGATACCAGGCCACAGTATGTTTTCGTTTCATGCAGGATGACCTTTGGGCTCTTATGCCTGAATGACATAAACTTGATTTACTGTTTTGACCTCTGGGTTATTAACATCCAGCATACTAAGATCTGAATTTTTGGGCCAGTGGTTTGGTGCTTAAAACTGGTCCTGAAACGCTTTAACGATGCGTCTTGAGACATGATAAACGGCATTCAGACATATCCACTGTAAAGTCTGAGAGTGCTGTAGGACTGTTGAAATTCTATTAGCAAGAAAACATCTTTAACCTTGTGCTTAAACTATTCAAGCACTTGTAGCACAGCCATGCTATCTGCCCAGAAGATTGAGATGTGAGGTTCCAGGTCAACATCTTTTCTCAGAAGATTGTCTATCTTTATTGTAACTGTGGCTGCAGCCAGTTCCGTTATTTGTATTCATATTTTGTGAAAACACCTCTGAAAGCTCAACAAACTTGTTTCCATCCAGACTACTGATTTCAAGTCCTTTCACAGAGCAAGTGTTTTTCAACTGATTCTTTTCCCATTGTTTGTAAACAGATGTTTGCATTGCGTCCTACATCCTTAGCTGGTTTATCCAGACTTTGTAGCAATACTAGCTACCTGAGCTACCTGGATCCAAAGGGGCATTTTTTTCACTGCCTTGGCTCCCTTTTGTGCTACAAAACACACTAGAATAACCAAAAGAGCAGTCTTCCTTACTGGCCTAAGTGACACCCAGTGTTTCTGTAATTTGCACAAGGCACTTGATATGGATTGTTGTTCACTACTTTTCTTAAGTTGTTCATGTGAATCTTTAGTCTGCATGTGCAGTAGAGTGGGGTATAGTTGAAAGTCTTCACATTTAACCTTTCTTCGTTACTTGAACTCATACGACTATGTTGTAAGCATCCAAAACACTGGCCTTCGCTTTTTAAGAAGTCAAAATACTCTATGTGGCTTCCTCAAGTTTTTTGCTGAGCGTGAGGCTATGCTGCTCACCTTTGCAATAAACACTAGTATTGCTGTTTGTGTCCAGTGATTCTGTCTGTGTTTTAGTGTTGCTTGTTTGTCCTTTTCTGTCTTGGATAAATTGTCACTTCCCTGGGAAACAATCACTGTTGTAAATTCTTTGTTTTTATTGCTTCCACACACTTTGGTTTTGAGTTTTGTCAAACTGCGTCTCTCTTTTTATTGCGGTTCATTAAATGTTTCCATAGAGAAGATGTAATATACTGATTTCCACTCATGTGAGCACATTCAAAACAAATATAGTAACACAAACACACCCAACCGTTCATTCCATTTGATCCACACATTAATTTAATTTCTACAGCACCTTTCAGGATGCGTCCGGTAAGGGGGGAAACCCATCCTAAAGACTGCCTCACAAATTACAAGATTTGGTCTCAAGTCAATATCCCTTCAAACTTATGTCCCTCCAATCATGTAATTGTATTCATACCGCATTTTCCAGATAGGTTGCTTTCCTGTCTGGCAGAGCTCACTGTTTTTTTCCATAAACATCTGCCACTGACATGACACCTTCTCCTTTTCTCATGATGGAGAAGGAGTTTTGGCAAAAGAAATTTTGAGTTTGTAAGCACATGTATTATGCATATTTTGCAACTGCTCAAACGTAGTATTAAAAGTAGTATTCCAACTACACAGTGAGCTCTAGACCTGTGAACTCATTTATAGCTCTTGATGTCTTGGTAATATTCTTGTGAAATAAACAATCAAGACATACCTTAATTTAAATGGCTCCTTGGTCATATGACCTATGGTCTCAAACTAAAACTGGTGAAAGGGGGCAAGTGTTGACCAAGGTCATTTCTCAGTTTTTGCAGATTGTGAAAGTGCATATTGTGAGATTTCAAACAATGGATCACACATTGAAATCAGAAAATATGTTAAGATACCTGTATCAGAATGTTTTTTTTAATCAAGTTTACTGATCACTCAGTATTTAATAGCCATGGCTTGTTATGATCATTTTGCAAGCTGTCCTATGTTAACAGAACTGTGTAGATTGAAGTGTCTTGTGTAAAAACTACATGCATGGACATAACTAAATAGATGTTTTTGTTTTTTCTTCCCCTCCAAAGGTTTGTCATTATAAACTTCAGTTGTCTCTTGAATCTTAATGTAATACTTCTAACATGATTTAGGCTTTAGAACCACTGTCTTGTTTATTGCTGTTTAAAAAAGGAATATCTGTTACATTAATTAATCTCTCCACTTTCACCACAGATTAATCCAGGTACAGTGGGATTCTATCGTATCCAGTACAGCTCATCCATGCTTGAATGCCTGCTACCTGGTATCAGAGACCTCACCTTGCTCCCTGTAGACCGGCTGGGTTTGCAGAATGATCTCTTCTCCCTGGTAAGATTACTGTATTCTGAAATTAAAATGTACAGACCCTCTTAAAATCATTATAGAAGTGGACACCTAACCACTTAGCTACATGACTAGTTAGATGACTACTGCAGAATTACATATCTCAAGCCAAATCCAGCAGTAACCAGCACAGTTGGTCATTTTACCTGATGAAAGCCTTTCCATCAGTTATCAAACTTACCTAGGAAATCACAATTTTTTATTATTAGTATTAATGTTTTTGTTGCTATGGTCCATGTTTTTGCTTTGTAACTTTTGACCCATACAGACAATCAAGACGAATTAAACACATCTAATGGTGTCGATTTCCGGTTATGTAGATTTTCCACCATTTGTTTGTTTTGGAAACATTCTTTTCACTCTCTCCTACAATTTTTGTCCAATCTTCCCCAGATTTGGCACCGATCATCATCAGAACAACTCACACTTAATTAGTCATAGGATGTTTGATTTTCAATACCGTTGGTCGGTTTGAACTAGTTTAAATTAGCATCAAAGCAACCAAACAGGAAGTTGAGTCATATCTCTTTGCGCTATCAAGACCTAACTTCGTATGTTGACTCAAAACCCTCTGGTGTCATGATGCCACTGGGATTAGCTGCTGGAAGCAAAAATAAATTTTGGCAAACATCTGTTGATTTGTTCTTGTTGGGACATTCCGTGTGTGACACGCAACAATCGATACCAGCCACCTCTATGCGGCTGCCCTTTTGAATTCATAAAAAAAAAATGTATATTTTTCTCCTGGAAATCTCCAATCTTCCAGTCTAATTGTCTGATCTACACCAATGTTGGCAGACATTATGATCAGACCAAGCCTCACAAAAGTTATCAGATGTATTTGTGATTGTTTGCCTGGTACAGTCAATCAAATCCAACCACAGAGACACTAAACAGGAAGTTGGGTCGTGTCTCGGCAAGTCTTTGATGTAGGATCGTCCATAATGTATAATCTTTATTTTTGTCTAGAAACAATACTGTAGGAGGCTATTTTTAGCTCATCTAAGCTATAGCCCAGTTTTATAATCTCTTCGTTTTGAGTGATAATTGTATTGATAAAAAGTAGTCAGTTTTAGAGTCTATGTTTAGAGATCCAATAACGTTAAGAATGTCCTATTGTTTACATTCTACGCACAGACGCAGGAAAAGTGTAGCTTCTCAGAGCCGTTTTGCGCAAGGACCTTAAGTTGAAAAGTTACTGTAGTTACCTTTATAAAATGTAACTTTTTTAAAGTTACCTTTCAATGGCTATACAGTCAGCAAGTTTATTTGCGAAGCAATTGATGCAGAGTGTAAGTGTAAAAATAGAGGATAGAGGAGATAGGGGAGGGGGAAAACAGAAAGCATGGATCTTGATAGGCACCTGATTGGCTTTAGAAGGCTATGGACAGGACATGGAAGCTCCTGTTGGGTCAGATGATACATCGAAAGGTCACAGTGTAGTGGCCATTTTGAGACTGAGATTTAGATTTTACATGTTGGTGGTCTGACAAATATATTTTTGGGCCATCAAATAAGTACCAGAAAGAGTCATTTTGTGCATTGAGTAGTTGAGTAGTTACCACTGTCAGTAGGACCGTAGGATTGTTAAATTGTATGTGTTGCATTACAGTGTGACATTACAGAATTACAGTAATTTCTGGACTATTAAGCGCACCTGAATATAAGATGCACCTACTAAATTTACAACACTTTTTTTTTTTTTTTTACACATGTAGGCCGCACTTGTCTATATGCCATAGGTGATAATGTTGTAACATAAGATATTTACACAGATTATACACAAAAATATTTTTAAAGTTTTTAATTACCGTCAATAAATGCATCTTTCTAAAAAGTGCCTGTCGAGCGACAATAAAACTGCAGTAACACCTCAGTAATACAACAGTAAAACTGCAGTAAAATGCTAGTAAAACTGCAGTAACACGGCTGGTTAATAAAACAGCCTACCAAAAATGTCATTGATCGGTATCTTCATCATCCTCTTGCGCACCAAAACCACTGAAGTCATCTTCTTCAGTGTCAGAATTGAACAGCCTCAGAATTACTTTGTCAAACACTTTAACCGTCTCTCTTTCGTTGTCGCTCTTAATGTCCGGAAATTGAGGTTGGCCCACTCACTTTAGATGTGAATTCCAGTGGCCTATTGTACTTTTCGCTTGAGGTAATTGGAAATTGAGTACTCTTGTCTTGAATGACTTTGTCATAAGGTGTAAATTGTATATGCCAATAAAGTATTTGATGTCGCCAACATTAACCCACCTATCCACGTCAACCTCATAATAGTTGGCATGTGAATACAGACAAATAAAAATAGGCTTTTCCACTTTCTATGCTGACTCCCCATAAATAATTTAATAATGGGATGATTTCACCTCAAGCAGAGACATACAGTATACAGTGTTAACTAATGCAGTCTAACCTTGCTTGTCCATTGGCCTACATATAAAAACTAATAACATAACAATTTTCTCCTCCTCTCCTAGTCACGTGCTGGTATGATAAGCACAGTAGAGGTCTTAAAGCTAATGGAGGCCTTTGTGAATGAGCCCAACTACACCGTGTGGAGTGACCTGAGCTGCAACCTGGGGGTGCTCTCCTCCCTACTCTCTCACACAGACTTCCATGAGGAGATCCAAGAGTTCATCCGTGATCTCTTTACTCCTATCGGTCTTAAACTAGGCTGGGACAGTAATCAAGGTGAAGGTGAGTTACAGCTTCTGCTCTTATTTTATTGTGTGTAACTATACATTAACAATAGATTTTTCAAATTGCATTCAATAAACGTTTGGCAAAAGTCCTCTATAAAAGACAATGGTATTGTTTGAAATGAGAGGATTTAAAATTAAACGACTTATGTGCAGTTGAGCATGTACGCACTCATTTGGGCAAAATGTGTCCATCTGCAGCTGTTGTGTAGTTGAGTTACAGGTGGATTACTTAATTTGTTAAAGCACGTAATATATAGTAGTGCATTGCCTGTGATGCTGGGTCAATGATGTAGCCGGTGAATAAGATATCAATTTGTTATTTTGGCCTTATTTTTAGTTTGTGTTCATGGGTAAAATCTTTCCATGGTCCGGTTAAACATATTTTTGCACATCCACATGGATTATCAGTACTTTCTTTCACTAACTTGCTGTGATTTACTGTGATTTACATAGCCAGCATTTCATCCATGAAGAAAACCCTATGAAAGAAGAACATTCAAACTGTTGTGCCAGCATGATCAGTCAGTACTAGGGGGTGTTCCACCAACGTAGATTCAGGAAAAGCCAGGCTTATTTTGACAAGGCCCGCTTACTTTAGCAACAGTTTTGTGCCATGAAGGTGGCTTATTCTAATTCAAGCTACGTAACCACGGTAACTTCGATTTCTGAACTAGCCTGCTCTGTCTCAGGCTAAAAGTCTAGCTAAACTTAGATGTGTTACAAATTATTTCAAACAGACGGAAACAGAATGTCAAAATTCCGTTGAGTGGATTTCAGACTGCAAAGTTTTCGTTCCGTTCTTGTTAGAAAACATTAGTGAACACTTTTCACACAACGTGACTGCATCAATTAATTTAGGGGTTTACTTTTCAAAGAATGTATTGATTTTAAAAAGCCATTGGTTAATAATTGACATAAACGATGGCCTAAATTGAGTAGTGCTTCTGAAAGTTTGATCTACTATGTCGATTATGGCATATCTGTTCTTCAACCCTGTAGATGAAGGTGCTCAGATTATACAACGTGTGGTCATCCCACTAGCCCCAAGGATTTTCAGAGACCGAATTAGTGCTTCCATGAGCAGTAACTGTGGAAGAGGTATAGGTTCAGCAGGCCCAGCATGGTTTATCAGCACACAGCCCATTGACACCTCTGCGCAAAGTAAATCTCACATTTTGAAACTCTTGGTTTGAGCAAAGATTCATTTGTGACTTAGTAAAAAAAAAAAACTCCCATTAAAGGCTGCAGTCATACCTTTGTCACGCTCCAAAATGGAATCAGCATAAATTGATGATGAAAATAAATGATGAAACTTTCCATAATCGTCCAAAGGAACCAAACAATCGGACAGACATAGCTGATGTCTGTCTATGACAAGATACGTATGAAGTCAGACTCTAAATTATTAATTTGCTAGAAATTTTTCACGGAGGACGGTTTTGAAAACCTAGGACAGTTTAAAACAGGAATTCCTATGAAGCTGTTGTGGAAAAAGCGGTGCTGTTCGACTGTGTGCTCATCTCAATTGCAAGTTGCAAGTATGATTTTGTAGCTAACAATCAATACTAATGTGTTTCTGTGATTTTTGTCTCTGTGAATTCTACACCAAAAAGGTCGACGAGGACAGCCTTAAACTTGAACTTGAACTAAAGAGAGAAAGCGACTCCCTGTTGATCTGTTGGATCAGAATTTTGATTTGGGTTACGAAAGTCTTGACATTTGAGTGAGAATGCATTGCCCAGTCTTCATAGCAAATTTTGTTCATGTTCTTAGCTAATTTAGCAATTAATTTGGTCAAATATATGCCAAATAAGTCGATTAGAGCAGCTTTCAAAATATATGAAAATTCTGCTTTAATCCAGGTGGTCCAATTATTTTTGTGATTTGTGTGACTCTCCGTTGCACAATTTTGACATTAATTAAAATTAATAAAATTATTTAATTAAAGTTTGTTGTAGGTCCACCACCCACAGGAAGGACTATAGGGGGCCGGTGCAGTGTGTTTTGGGCGGCGGTCCGGGGCAGGTGCCTGGGCGACCGAGGCCATGCACACGGTCTCTAGCGCTAGCGCTCCTTTCCTGCCACCTCGCTGGCAGGAAAGGAGCCCGAGCTTGTGCGGGAGGTAGAGCGTTACCGGCTAGATATAGTCGGCCTCACCTCCACGCACAGCCTGGGTTTTAGATCCATTATCCTCGAGAGAGGCTGGACTCTACATTTCTCTGGCGTTGCTCGCAGGGAGAGGCGGCGAGCTGGTGTGGGCTTGCTCATAGCCCCGTGGCTCAGCTTCCACGTGTTGGCGTTTACCCTGGTAAACGAGAGGGTCGTGCTCCTGCGCCTTCAAGCCGGGGACAGGTCTCTCACTGTTGTCTCGGCCTATGGGCCGAACAGCAGTGCAGAGTACCCGGCCGTCTTGGGGTCCCTGGGAGGGGTACCGGATAGTGCACCGACCGGGGACTCTAACGACAGTGACAACTGGAGAGGGGTGATTCTGAAGAGCAGCCCCCCCGATCTGAACCCGAGCTGTGTTTTGTTGTTGGACTTCTGTGCTAGTTACAGTTTGTCCATAACGAACACCATGTTCGAGCACAAGGGCGTCCATCAGTGCACATGGCACCAGGGCACCGAAGGTCGATGATCGACTTTGTTATCGTGTCCTCTGACCTCCGGCCGCGTGTCTCGGACACTCTGGTAAAGAGAGAGGGGGAGCTGTCAACCGATCACCACCTGGTCGTGAGCTGGATCCGCTGGTTGAGGAGGAAGTCGGACAGACCTGGCAGGCCCAAGCGTATCGTGAGGGTCTGTTGAGAACGTCTGGCAGAGCCTTCTGTCAGCGAGGTCTTCAACTCGCACCTCCGGGAGAGTTGAGTCTGAGTGGGTTAGTTCTCGGCCTCCGTTGTCGATGCGGCGGCCCGGAGCTGCAGTCGTAAGGTCTCTGGTGCCAGTCACGGCGGCAAGGCCAAGCGTGCCGCGGCTCGGATTGTCGCGGAGGCGAAAACTCGGGTCTGGGAGGAATTCGGGGAGGCCATGGAGAAGGACTACCGGACGGCCGCAAGGAGATTCTGGCAAACGGTTCACCGACTCAGGGGGGAGAAGCGGTTCTTCACCAACACCGTGTACGGTGCGGGCGGGGAGCTGCAATAAGAACACTTATAAACACACTACACACTAAACACACTAAGAACACTTTATTTCCACACACGATGCTCCAGCAAGGCCAATAGTATCGTTAAGGACCACACCCACCCCTCCCACAGACTCTTCCAGCTCCTACCATCAGGCAGACGGTTCCGGAGCATCAGAGCCCGCACTGCCAGACTTATCAACAGCTTCTTCCCCCAGGCTGTGAGAGCCCTGAAGTCTTCCGGGCCTCTATGACTCCCCACACAAAAACTAAGACTATCGGAAAACTTGCACTAGTCATTCAGCCACTGCACTATTCACTTTTCATACACACTGCTGTGTGTACACAAACTGCACTAAAGACTCTGTAATAATATGTATCTATTCGGGAGTTCACTCCCAGATACATCTATGATCGTCAAAGCCTTTTAGACATCGAAAAAACATACAAACAAAAACTCCCGCCGGCGGCTAGCGAGAAACTACGAGGCCTTTGTTTACTGCTAGAGCCGAACCTCGAGACCGCGGCCTCGCCTACTGATGCTACCCGCACAAGGTGGCGTCGCAAGCGGTGTGAGAGAGGACAAAAGCGCGGTAAGCGCGGAGGTATACGAGCTAGGTTGAGGGCTTACCCCACAAGACCAGCTCTTCCATCACTCATGCTCTCTAACGTTTGATCTCTGGAAAACAAACTGGATCTAATTCAACTCAGCCTATCCACTCAGCATGAGGCTAGGGATTGTTGTGCGTTGTCTTCACTGAGACATGGCTAAACAACAACATCCAAGACTCCGCCATTCAGTCAGAGGACAGAGATTCGTCACTGTCAGGAAAGACTCGCGGGGAGGCTTGTGTGTTTATGTCAACAAAAAAATGGTGTAATGCGCGGTAAATCTAGATGACTGCCACGTGGTGAGTTAGATGGAAGTTCGCCTTCTCAATCGCCGAGGATTTCACTCCATGTGTATGGTCGCTTTACTATTTCCTCCGATGTGCAACGCTAAAAGACGAAAGCTATCGTGAAACTTGAGCAGCGCCATCAGCACAACAAACAAATAACCCAGGACGGCTGATTTTCATCGTACGCCAGGGACTTCAAAGCGGCACCTCCATGCAAATTAAAGTCAGTTAGCCTAAGTTCTACTAATATGTGAATTGCAAACAAGGGCGAAACAAAACTAAACTTGTTTAACACAACAGTTAGAACGCATACGAGAGCGAACCGCCCCCACCCGCGACCAGACCACACTCTGTATGCTAATTCAGCATATAGTCCCTCTCAAGAGCTTGTTGAAACCGAATACTTAGCCAAATCACGGTATGCAGAAAATGCTCCACTTGCATGCAGGGAGCTTCCAGACACAAGACTGGATATGTTCAACGGTAGAGGTAGACTACTTAAACAGTCACACTGACCTACAGGAGTACTCTGAAACTGTGACTGCTTACAAAAGTAAGCAGCAAAGTGCACAGATTATGTGACAGTCACAAAGACCAACACCAGGCGAGCCAACCAGAAACCATGGATAACAGCAGAGGTTCGTGGGTTACTAAAGACCAGAGATAAAGCTTTCAGATCGGGAGACAAAGCAGCCCCAAAACAGCGACGGCCAATCTGTCCCGCAGCAACAAAAATGCTAAACGGTCATAAGCCCAAAAAATCAACAATCACGCGCCAAAGCAGGGACACACGGAGAGTCTGTGGCAAAGCAGATCAGACCATCACAGACTAAAGCCCCTGTCACAGCCTGTGATGATACCATAGTTCCCTCCCAGATACACTCAACCACTTTAATTCACGATTTGACACGCAGAATGACACAACTGCACAAAAACCTCCCAACTACCAGGTGCTCCGTCTGTGTCCAGTAGATGTAAGGAAGACCCTATCTAGAATCAACCCACGCAAGGCTGCAGGCCCCGACATACCTGGCCGTGTATTGAAAGACTGTGCTGTACAGTTGACAGATGTCCTAACAGATTTATTCAACATCTCGCTGACCTTGGCAGTCGTCCCCACATGTTTCAAATCCACAACTATCATAGCTGTACCGAAGAAATCGCCGTTATCCTGTCTGAATGACTACCGTCCCATAGCACTGACCCCCATATCATAATGAAGTGCTTTGAGAAATTAGTCATGAAGAACATAAGAAACAGCCTCCCTGAAACACTCGAACCGCTCCAGTTTGCATATCGCCCGAACCGCTCCACAGACGATCCAATCTCCTCAACCGTCCACCTGGCACTTACCCATCTAGAAAACAAATACTCTTATGCTAGATTGCTGTTCATTGACTTCAGCATTCAACACAATAATACCACAACAGCTCACAAATAAACTAAACCTACTTAACAATTCCCTCTGTAATTTGATTCTGGACTTTCTAACCAAAAGATCTCAGTCAGTCCGTGTCGTCCATAACACCTCGAGCACCTTAACACTGAGCACAGGTGCCCGACAAGGCTGTGTGCTCAGCCAGCTGCTCTTCATGCTGCTGACCCACGACTGTATTGCCAAGTTCAGCTCCAACCTCATTATCAAGTTTGCTGATGAAACAACAGTGGTAGGTCTCATCAGCAACAAGGATGAAACACACTATAGAGAAGAAGTGGCACAGCTGGCGAAAAAGTGTAGGGCTAACAACCTGTCCCTCAACTTGAGCAAGACTAAGGAGGTTGTGATGGACTTGAGGGGAATCTCCGCTGATAACCCCTACTGACCATCGACAGCTCGCTTGTCGAGAGAGTCAACAGCACAAAATTCCTGGGGGTGCACATAACAGAGGACCTCACCTGGACCACCAACACCAAGTCACTCTCTAAGAAGGCACATCAGCGCCTTCACTTTCTCTGCCGGCTGAAGTGAGCAAGTCTCCCTCCATCCATCATCACCACATTCTCATCAGGCACATTGAGCGCTGTGCTGACTGCATTATACTGTCTGGTACGGGAACTGCGCTGCAGCAGACCGCAAGTCCATACAGCGAACAGTGAACACAGCTGCGAAGATCATCGGTGCCCCTCCCCCCTCAATCCTAGAAATCTACCACACACGATGCTCCAGCAAAACCAATGGTATCGTAAAGGACCACACTCACCCCTCCCACAGCCTCTACCAGCCGCTACCATCAGGTAGACGGTTTCGGAGCATCAGAGCCCGCTCCGCCAGACTGATCAACAGCTTCTTCCCCAGGCTGTGAGAGCCCTAAACTCTTCCGGGCCTCTATGACTATCCACACAATAACTTAGACTATCGGAAAACTGGCATTAGTCACTCACCGACTGCACTTTTCACACACACTGCCTTGTGTACACAAACTGCACTAAAAACTCTGTAATAATATGTATCAATTCTTCGCACATGTACAATACCCTATGCACATGCACATCCTTAATATCGACAGTTTGTATGTGCTTAGTATCCTGTATTAGTTTATTTATAGGAAAATTGTTATATTATTTTAAATTGTTTGTTGTTTGTCTGTACTATTGAATGTCTGTACTTATGTAGCACCGTGGCTCTGTGAAGCACGACATTTCGTTCCACTATATGCACCCGCATGTAGCGGAAAGACAATAAAGCACAACTTGAACAGAAAGAAGGGACGGAAGGGTGTGTTCCACACAGGGGATCATATCTCCTCAAACCTCCCCTGTAAGGTCTGAGCCACGTAACTACTGAGGAGAATCTGTCTGATAGTTGAACCTCGGATTTAGGTGGAGCAGTGTGGTTTTCGTGCTTGTCGCGGAACACTGGACCAGTTCTACACACTTCATCGGGTGTTTGAGGGTTCATGGGATTTGCCTAACCAGTTCACATGTGCTTTATGAACCTGGAGAAGGTGTTCGACAGTGTCCCTAGCGGTGCCCTGTGGGGGGTTTCCCGGGAGTACGGGGTCCGGGACCCTATTCGCTCAGGCCGTGCTGGCCTGTAGACCGGAGGCAGGAGCTGTGTTAGCGATTGCCGGTAGTAAGCTCGGTCCTGTTCCGTGCATATTGGACTCCGCCAGGTTTGCCCTTTGTCACCGGTTCTTTTCATTGTTTTTATGGACAGAAATTCTAGGCATAGCCAAGGGCCTGAGAGTGTCTGGAGCACAGGATCTCATCCCTGTTATTTGCAGATAATGTTGTCCTGATATGCTTCATCAGACCGGGACCTGTAGTGTGCACTGGAGCGGTTTGCAGCCTAGTGTGAAGCTGCCGGGATGAGAATCAGCACTTCTAAATCTGAGGCCATGGTTGTTGACCGGGAAAAGGTGGCTTTCTCCCTTCGGGTGGTTGGGGAGTCCTTGCTTCAAGTTGAGGAGTTCAAGTATCTCGGTGTCTTGTTCACGAGTGAGGGTAGGACGGAACGTGAGATTGATAGGCGGATCGGTGCAGCGGCTGCAGTGATGCGGTCTCTGTATTGGACTGTTGTGGTGAAGAAGGATCTGAGCCGGAAGGCAAAGCTTTCAATTTACTGGTCGATCTACGTTCCTACTCTCACCTATGTCATGAACTTTGGTAATGACCGAAAGGACAAAATCGCGTACACCAGCTGTCGAAATTATTTCCCTTACAGGATGGCCAGGGGCGCCCTTAGAGATAGGGTGAGGAACTCGGTCACACGGAAGCTCGCGAAGCCTCTGCTCCATGGTTTTCGAAAAGGAGTCACTGAGGTGGTCGGCAATCTTTTCAGATGCCTCTGACGCCTCCTCGGACTGTTCGGCAGTCACGGAGGCGGCCCCTGTGGGAAAACAGGACACGGTGACTGAGAGGGACGGACTATTTCTCCCGGGCTGGCCTGGGAACGCTCGGGATCCCGGGAGGCGCTGGAGGAGTGTGTGTGGGAGAGGAAGTTAGCTTCCCTGACATCAGCTGTTGCCCGCGACCCGCCCGATGAATTGAAGGATGAGACTGGGGTTTTGTACATTATTAGCCCCCATCAAGTGCAAACCTTGGCCTTTCAATATTTTGAAATGTATCCTAGAATTTTCATTGCTGATATGTTCCTTTTTTGGCTATTATTCTCTAGCTCCCGTTGAGAATATTGGACAATGATTAGGCTACAGTCACAACGGTCTCAGACAGCTAATCAAATTATGTAAATTATTAGTAGGCCTAGATGCATTAGTTATGTTAAGTAGATTTGGGAGGCCTACAGTTTACACATTTAAATTGTCGTTATGTTTTGACAAATTGACTCCCTTGGTGTGTTAAATGCGGCAATATTTCTATTTTTGGTGGACAACGCCTTCAAAAAACGAAAAAAATTGATTTACGCTGCTGAAAATAACACAGAATTCCAATTTATGCTTTGATTTTTGCAACATAACTCCTCTTTTTGACTGCTGCCTGATCTGGGCTGCTTCTGTTCTTCATTTGCACGCACAACCATAGCTTATTGAGATCTAGCTTGAGTTAGTGTTGCTTGTTAGTGGAATGGCTTGAAGCTTAAGTCAAAGTTTTTTGTATAAGCATGGCTTTTGTCAGCGTTATTGATGGAACGCCCCCCTGAATTGTCAACCTACATTTTGTTTATAATTATTATGACTTGTCAAGATAATGAAGGTGACAGTGGTGCTCATGATGGTCTCTGCCTGTGCTTTTCCCTTAGGACATCTGGACGCCTTGTTGAGGGGTCTGGTGCTAGGGAAGCTGGGCAAAGCAGGCCATAAACCTACCTTGGACGAGGCCCGGCGGAGGTTCAAAGATCATGTAGAAGGCAAGCAGATCCTCTCAGCAGACCTCAGGAGCCCAGTAAGCTCTGCCTCTGTATCCACATGAACAAATAGTAATACATGCTTACTTTTTTAAAGAATGCTGGAAATGCACATGCCTTTAGACACATAGTAAGATTTTATATATAAGACAAATATTGGAACCATAATGGAAAACCCACACCAATGTTCTTGTCTCTCCAGGTGTATTTAACAGTGCTAAAGCATGGAGACAGTACCACATTGGACACAATGTTAAAGGTAAAGTAAATCAGTGCCTCATACCCTTTTCAATCAAATCAGTCAAGATTTATTTCAGACTCATAAAAGGTCCGTTTAAAACAGTTAGAACAACAAACAAAAGACGAAACAGTACAGTAATAATCTATAGTCCATATAAACACTTTCTCCGGTGTCTCCAACGCTCAGAGTTGAATCTGACAGTGCTCTGAACAGGCATTGTTAGAACATTTATAATTTCATTTTGTGAATCCTCAAGGTACTTCATAAATGTATACACAAAGTTCCAAATCACAGCATTTTAGAGTGGGAACATTATTTTGAAAAAGAAATAGCAGACTGGCACTTGTCCATCAAGGGACTTTCAATAGAATGTGAAGTGCATCATTATATTATATTATTAACATTATATGCAACCTGCAGCTTCTTGTATTTACTTAACTGTAACTGCGCCACAAGTGGGCAGTATAGAGTGGTGTGCTGTAGGCTTTAAACAGGCACACTTTTACATTATTTGTACACATGTGAAATTTACATGCCAACATATTTGCTTAAGTATACAATTTACAGTACTGTCTCAATGTCCTCATCATCACAGAGGTCACTCCTGATAATGTGACCAAGATATTTGTCCTTTTCCACAACAGCAAGCTCCTCTCCAGGCAGATAAAACACAGGAAGCACAGACTTGAGGTGCTTATTTGTTCTCACAACAATTACTACATTCTTCATATAATTAGACTTGATGTCTTATTGCTCTCCATAGAGCAAAGAGATTCTCAGCAGTTGCTTCAGGCCGGGAGAGTAAGGAGACATGATGACCAGGTCATCAGCATAGAGTAGATGGTTTCAGAATCTCTCACCCACCATGCATGTCTTACATTGTATGAGTTTTTGAGAAAGATCATCCTCGTACCGATTGGAAAAACAAGGGTAATAGGATTCCACCTTGTCTTATGCCATTTGACACAAAAAATGGATCGGGTGTGACACATGGTGCAGGTCTACCTTCTGTACTTACTTACTGCTTCTTTTAAAGAGTAAATGCACATATCAGTTTCGTGCTTACTTTTAAAGCCAAACTGCTCATCAGTGAGCAGTTTACAAGAGGCTAGCCTCGCCCATACAGGTCAGCACGTACCCCAACACCAAATACGGGCTTCATTTTATTTCAGGTGGAGCCACAAGCCACGCCCAATTCACCTAGTCCCATTTTTAAAGTGATGGAATATTTGGCAAACATGGTTTATTTTGTGTGGATCAGAAACCCACAAAGACCCACAAGGTCCGCCATGATAGACTTTGACATATAGTGAAAACTTGCAAAAACTTACAAAAATCTCCTCATGAACCAAAGGTCCAATTGACTAAAGTCAGGGGTTTTCATGTGTAGGATACATGTCTCCCTATAGGGTTATAAGTAATTAGGTATGAAGTACAAATGGACTACATAAAGCGTACTTATATAAATATCAACATTACCTCGTTATCTATGTGTCAATAATGCAAATGCTTTTGACTGATGATTTTCAATGCCAGTCTTCAAGAGGACATTACTCTGAAGTGCCATGCACAATTCTTACTCTGATATGTCAATATTGCTGAATTACATCTTAAACCTTGTCCAAAGCTCCCACTAAAGCTAATACTCTACATTTTCTATTTATAAAACTCAATCGTAGATGTATAGCACAGAAGTTAGGTAGGCTGCCTTACGAACACATGCTCTTGAGTTTGAACTCTCATTCAGCCAATTGTTGTTTGCCAAGCATTAATTAATTTTGCTCTCCTATTGCCCAACTTGTTACCTTTGATGAAGAAAGTGGTTTGTCTGTCTCTTCATAAACAGAGTGACTAAATTCAGTTGAGTTCTGGATTTTAGTACATATTTATCAATCAACATATTGGGAGAGAAAACATCTGACAATAATGAAGACAAGAAGACACAAGGCTTAGGTCTTGATCATGTCTCCCCCTGCTCTGAAGGCCGGAGGACCATCTTTTATAGGGTACAATAATGCAAACATAGATAGTGATAGTCAGGCAGTAACTACATTACAACAGTCGCAGAGAAAGAGTGTCACAGCTGTCAACTCATGACTAATCTCTTACTACAGATCATATTTGGATCTCTCTTTCTCCTGACCCCAAAAGTTTAGAACCCCGACACATAAACACAATCTGCGTATTAATAGCAAGCTAACATGAGAAACATACTACTTAGTATCCAATGACTAGTTCTATTGATTAGTGATTAATGTAAGCACATAGGAAATCCAAATTTCCTCCGCAGTTCTCCCCTTCAGACGTTTTATGTAAACACCACAAACATTCATGAGCCTTATCTGGGGCCTGCTCTAGTGCCTTACATTTAACAAGTTACATAACATTTAAACTTTACAATTAAATAATGTGTTATCTGTTACTACTTAAGACAGCATACATGATAATAGGATTTGAAGTGACAATAGATAGTACCCAGTTGCTGTCAAAGTATCAAGTCACTGTGGTGAATAGCATTTGTGTAGTTTTTCTAGATAGGGCTCCCAGAAATTGTCTTGACGCTCCTTCTATTTTCCTCATTCAAAGTTACATGGCATTATACACTTTGGTAATATTGTGACCACTGTTCTATCCTAGTGTCACAAGCATTTCCTAGTTCGGCCATGCAGAGAACTATCTTATAGCTATTCACATCATAAGCAAAGAGTATAATGACAGTTTAACAATGATACAAGAACCATAGGCATATTTCTCTCCTGAATGTAACCAAAGGTCATGAGCTCATCACAGCAGTGCCGATTAAACACTATTCATTCTATTCAAATCATTTCACTCAGAATAAAAGTAATAAAGTTATCTATCTGTTATTGTTAACTGATCTGTGGATCAGGACCGACCTTTTCAGATTGCAAACAGTATTGCATATCAGTTGGGCAAAAAGGAGGAAAATTGCCCTCATTATTGCTTTGGCAAAGTTGGTACTTGAGATTACATATCAGACAGCCCGCAAAATTCCAAACTTCAGGTTCCCCAAAAATGAAATTCTCTAATGTGAGAAGTCATATTTGTGGTATTAGCAGATTAATCTGGGATAAAAGTACAACAATCCTGACCTATCACAGCAGATGTACCTCCCTGAGCTGACAACAGATAATCATCCCTTGCCATACGGTTCCATAGCACTACCTGCCTGATGTCTTTCATCTCAGAAGCAAAGCAACAGCTGTCTCATTACAAATGGACTCCAACCGTACTGCTAAGCTTTTAATATCTATAAAGGCAGTGATAACGCCATACAGTGGTAGACTGGCAGCTGAAAACATGAAAAGTGTCTGTGTATTATAAAATCCAAGTGATATGCAGGAGCAACCCATTTATAGGTCTGCAGGCTTCTACAATAAACCCAAGGCAATATGTTCCTGACCAGTTGGCTGGCAGGAAATAATAAGCTCTTGAGAGCTCCCTGGCCACAAGCCCTTAGTACCATTGTTAGCTGCATGATGAACCCAAAGTGGTGATGCTACTATACTTACCAGGTCCATCTGCAACCTGCAAATCATTCAACAGGCTGTTGGCATACATGAACACAGTGTGGTTACAAGCATTTTTCTTCTTCCCAAACACCTTCCTGTAATTATTGAAGGCATTTAATCTATTATATACTACATATTCTGTAGAATGCTGTAGTGAAGACATTACAGGAATTGCAACATCAGCAACATCCGGAATTTACCTTATCCACCCAAATGATATGCAGGACAAGTAACATTGAACTCATTCCTAGTTGATAGGGATGACATGGCTTCCCAGCGGGTTCAGGCAGGGAAGCTTTCACCTGTGAATGCATAACCCTAGCTGCTCTAGTTAGGCGTAACAAAAGTTTAACATTGTCTCATCCATCTAGTGGATATTCATCTGTTTCAATGATAGTGGGGGAGGGACAAGCAATCTCATTGGTCTCTCTAAGATCTCTTGTGGGGAAGTCCATTCCTCCTCTGGGGGTTGGACCTCATGGCCTTAAGAGCTAGTGGGAGTGGATCAGGCCATTTTTTCCCTGTCTCTTCACATATCTAGGCTAGTTTGTTTTTCAAAGTTCAATTCTGCTTCTCCACTGTCCCTGCAAACTGTGGGTGGTAAGGACAGTGTAACTGCTGGTTGATCTGGAGCGCTTTATAAAGTTTTTGAACAATTTGACCTTTGAAATGGGAAACTCCATCACTGGACAGTTTTGTGAGGGTCCCATATCTGCAGATCACATCTGTCATGAGAATTTAGGCTGCCCTGGTAGCATCCACCTTTCCGACATGGATAGGCTTCGACCAATTTCAAGAACATGTAAATAATTGCAATTTCATTCTCAGAATTACAACACATGTTCATCTGAATAAAAATAAATTTTTATAAATGCATAAAAAGACCACTTGGTGGCAGACAGGCTGCGTCTCTTGTCTTAGGCCCTTTACCACAATTATGCTTCTGCCAAGTATGACAGAGAGCACAATGTTGCTCAGCCTTTGTGGGAAAACAACTGGTGCAAACCCATCAGTATTTACTATTGAGACCATTCCCCTTGCTTTTATGGACACAGCCGTGCGGCATGTGAGCCATCCAAGTGAACAATGCCTGTGCTGCCACCACATGGCCATCGGGGTGGCTACACTGCTGAACTTGGATGTCTCAACCAGCCAACAGATAACCAACCATCCCTGTGTGTTATCAGCAGTGGCTTGAGGGTCCGCCATATCATGAAGAGGGGGAGTGGGTGTTTCCGATTGCTGGAACACAGAAAAAATTGAGACCTGGGACACATCAAATGATTTGGCCGCAGCCTTTGCTGCTGAATCAGCTCTAGCATTTCCTCTTGAAACATCATCTGTATTGTTAGTAAGATCCTCACACTTAACAATAGCTAGTTTTTCAGTAGTTCTATTGCAGAAAACAAATGATCAATCATCTTTCCATTCTTGATTCCTCCACCTGAGGAGTTCATGAAACCTCTCTCGGTATATGGCACCAAAATCATGAGGAACTCCAAATCCATACCGTGAGTCAGTGAAGATATCATGACCTTGCCCTCTGATAAACAACACGCCCTTTTCAAAGCAAACAACTCTGCCTGGTTTGTCGTGCACTGTGGAGACAGGTTACCAGATTCAAATGTCTCTCTGTCCGTGAAGACTGCATGAACAGAGTTTAGGAAGCCATCCTATGCTCAGGACAAAGATCCATCCATGTACAACACAAGTTTACCATTACCACTAGGTTTGTCAAACAAATCAGGTCTTCTTTTAGCACTTTATTGGCAACCATCTCACAGTAATGTAGTTCATCATCATCAGGGGTGGGCAACAATGAAGCTGGAGTCAATGGAGAGCATCTATGGATTGTAATGTTACTTTTAGTCAACAAAATCTGTTCATACTTGATTGCTCTACTCGCTGATAGATGTTGAGTTTTAGTGCGTAACAGAAGAGCACTTACTGCATGGGGAACCATCACAGCCAAGGGCGACCCCAGAACTACTATCTGCAGTTGCCTCCACATGTTGCCAAAGCACAGACTGCTGCCACAGTATCTAAAGAATAACTCACGTAGGCAAGATTCTTAGAACATATCAATTGGTCATCAATATACTGCGCCAGAATACACCTGGCAGCTAAGGTGACCTCCTGGAGGTCCGTTCGTAATGGTTGGCTAAACAATGCAGGTGATTTGGTGTACCCCTGTGGTAGAACTGCAAATGTATACTGGATATGGCGAAACGTGAATGCAAATATATACACAACAGGATGTGTACAACACCTGCATTACCTTCTCACAAACCCCTAATAAACAAAGTCTGTACTTGTCTTAAAGGTTTTTACCTCTTACAAAGGCCTGACTTGTTTCAAAGTATCAATAACTGGGACAGCACCTTTCCCTACTGCTCTACTACTAACATACTGAGGTTTGCTTGTCAAGAGACGTACTACAGATAATGACTACAACTGGGGTAGCGTTCTTGATGTGCCCAATATGGTAAGAGTGTGAACCACAGTAGCACAGGCCCAGCTTCTAGCAAGGCCACAGAGGCCGGGCACCCGGAGGCAGACTCATCGATCATCCAGGCAAAAGTCACCGAGGTGGTCGGTGTGATACTCGGTGGCAAAGCATCAAGGCAGAGTATCTTAAATCTCTGGATGTTGTAGGGATGTCGTGGTTGACACATCTCTTCAGCGTTGCGTGGCAGCTTGGGATGGTACTCCTGGAATGGCAGACCGGGGTGGTGGTACCCCTTTATAAGAAAGGGGACCGGAGGGTGTGTTCCAACTACAGGGGGATAACACTTCTCAGCCTCCCCGGTAAGGTCTACGCCAGGGTACTAGAGAGGAGAATCTGACTCGGATTCAGGAGGAGCAGTGTGGTTTTCGTCCTGGTCGTGGAACACTTGACCAGCACTACACATTTCATCAGGTGCTTGAGGGTTCATGGGAGTTTGCCCACCAGTTCACATGTGCTTTGTGGACCCGGAGAAGGCTGTGTCCCTTGTGGTGTCCTGTGGGGGATTTGCCAGGAGTAAGGGGTCCGGGGCCCTTTGCTCTGGGCCGTCTGTTCCCTGTATGACTGGAGCTGGAGCTGTGTTCACATTGGTGGTAGTAAGTCGGACTTGTTCCTGGTGCATGTTGGACTCCGCCAGGGCTGCCCTTTGTCACCGGTTCTGGTTATTGTCTTCATGGACAGAATTTCAAGGCTCAGTCAGGGGCCAGGGGGTGTCTGGTTTGGGGAGCACAGGACCTCATCTCTGCTATTCGCAGATGATCTTGTCCTGGAACCTGCAACATGCACTTGAGTGGTTTACAGGTGAGTGTGAAGCGGACAGGATGAGAATCAGCACCTCCAAATCCGAGGGCATGGTTCTCGACTGAAAAAAGGTGGCTTGCTCCCTTCGGGTGGGTGGGGAGTCCTTGCCTCAAGTGGAGGAGTTCAATTATCTTGGGGTCTTGTTCATGAGTGAAGGAAGGACGGAATGTGAGATTCACAGGCAGATCGCTACAGCGGCTGCAGTGATGCAGCTGTACCGGACCGTTGTAGTGAAGAAGGAGCTGAGCCGAAAGGCAAAGCTCTCGATTTACCGGTCAATCTACGTTCCTACTCTCACCTATGGTTATGGATTTTGGGTTATGACTGAAAGGACAAGATCGCGGATACAAACGGTCAAAATGAGTTTCCTCCTCAGGGTGGCCGGGCGCTCCCTTAGAGTTAGGGTGAGGAGCTCAGTCACATGAGCATGTCCCATCGGGAGGCGGCCCCGGAGGAGACCTAGGACAAGCTGGAGGGACTATGTCTCATGGCTGGCCTGGGACTGCCTCGGTATCCCCCCTGAGGAGCTGGTGGAAGTGTGTGTAGAGAAAGAAGTCTGCGCCTCCCTGCTCAGACTGCTGCCCCCGCGACCTGGCCCCGGATAACCGGAAGCAAATGGATGGATGGATGGATGGATGGATGGATGGGAGGGGGTGACAGTCATCATAGCTTCGTGAGCACAGAAAGAAGACACTGCATTCATGGTGATAAATAGCATATGTTTACTCTTTTGATAGGGCTCCTAGAAATAGCCCTGATGTTCCTCCAATTTTCCTCATTCAAAGTTGCATTGCATTATACACATTTGTAACATTTTGACCTTTGATCCACACTCTAGTATCACAGACATCTCCTAGGTGTATCTCACAAGGAACTAACTTCTATTAAGGTATGTCTAGGATATAATAACTTATAAGCAGCTTTAGCAAACAGTTTCCATGATAGTAGCAAGATTGTTCATAGATGAGCATATTTTGCTTTTGACTGGTATAAGATGAATAAAGTAATGATGTGTTGTAATCTTTCATTATTGTTAATTTATCAGTGTTTAATGACAGACCTCTTCACACCACTAGACTTGTATGGATGTTTGGTCAAACACATTTGAGGCAGGGCTTTGGTCTGAGAAGTAACCAAGAACCTGATAATCACTTTGGCAAAACTCCATAGGACCTCTGTGGAGATTGGATTACTTTCCAGAAAAACAGCCATCTCTCCAGCTGTCTTTCAGGTCATCCAACCAAAATTCATGCCTTAATAGAAGCATGGTGATGGCAGGTTTATGGTGTGGATTCTGTTGATGGGAATGATACAAAATGTAGTTATTCTGTTTGTTTGTTTTATCAAATAGGATTTTTCACTTTCTTTGAGCACTGTAAAAGAATTATCAGAATTGCATTGAATGTGCTTAACTCATTTAAAAAAAGATTTGACTTAAGTCTGATTGCTATTATGTAATATCATATGCTTTTCTGTCCTTCCCCTTATGCCCCCTTTTCCCTATATCCTTAGCTTCACAAGCAGGCAGACATGCAGGAGGAGAAAAACCGCATAGAGAGAGTGCTGGGGGCCATTTCAGCTCCTGACCTAATCCAGAAGGTCCTCACCTTTGCTCTCTCGGTAAGCACAACTCCATTTGGCATTATTTAGCTTAGTTGAAGTTTTTTATGTACCATTCCGATACGTAAAGGGAGGGTTAACTTTTGTTGGTGGTGTTCTTATGGATAATGACTTATCATATTGATATGTCAAGTGCAGACCGCCAACTTGTATTTGACTGCTATTCAATAGAGGTGAAAGATTGGAATGCCTGGTATATTTTAAAATTAGTAGTAACCTTTAGTAATCTTTGAGCAAGCTCTTTTTCTGCTGCAGAAAATAGGCACTCTTTTTGGCCATGGTGAGCAGCCAATTGCAGCGTCGCCAATCAAGGTTTCTACTATTGATACACACCCCTTTTTAACCCAAAGCATGAACGTGCAATTATCCTAGACAACTACATCCAGCTATACTATTCATAAACAACAAGGATGACGAAGAACAGCATTAGCAAGATCATGGTTAGCACGAATATGTTATCTTTGATGTGTCATTTGTCCCTGGATGTAATAAGTGACATATGAAGCCAGGCCCCTGAAGGACCTGAAGACTGATTAGGGGTTAGAGGGCTTGCGGTGTAAGAGGAAGGAGCCTATTTAGGGCTTTGTAAACAAACACAACCATAATGCTTAACTATACAGGTGCCCAGTAGAGAGAGGCCAAGACTTGCTGGTCCCTTTTTCCGGGTACGTGTCAGGAGCCTGAACTAATTGCAGGTGGAACAGGTACAACTGACTAATCGTAGTACACAGGGATTTACAATAATACACATAGGACGATATAACAATGTGATTTTCTCAAGAGCAGAAGACAGAAATGGCTTGAAATTGGAATTAGTACAAAAAACTGGCATTCAATACTGCATTTACTTGCTTGTCAAACTTAACTCACTAATTGCCAAGGGCAAGCTTTCTTGTTCACCTTCTAAAAAAATGTACAGGATTGACCAAAGGTTATGCTATTTGTTTATTTACACGATATGTCGATTAGGACAAGAACAACTTGCTAATTAACTAGCAACATTTACAAATGAGGAAAAGAAAGGCCTGAGACACAGGGACATTGTATTGAAATAGAATAATATTCTAAGAATAATATAATAATGAGAATAGTGTCAGTAATGGGGAGTTGTTTTGGTTCAAGTAAGGATTATTTGGAGGGAATGGAAGATTGCCAACAGACACCCTGGCAGGATTAGCCAATTCAATTAAAATAATGTACTGGATGAGGGAATGTTGGAAGCTGAAATGTATGCCATGTATGTCATTACTGCATGTTTTTACAAATATGTAGTTATACATCCATTCTGTTCATATAATTGTCAATAGTACATTTTATTTATAGAATACAATCAACGGGGGGTGCAGAATTATTAGGCAAGTTGTATTTTTTAGGATTAATTTTATTATTGAACAACAACTCTGTTGTCAATCAACCCAAAAGACTCATAATATCAAAGCTGAATATTTCTGTAAGTTTGTAGTGGGTTTTTTTGTCGTTTTGGCTGTCTTAGGAGGCTTAGTGTGTGCAGGTAACTTTTACTGTTCAGAATTATTAGGCAACTTCCTTTACTTTGGCAAAATGGGTCAAAAGAGAGATTTGACGGACTCGTAAAAGTCCACATTTGTGAGATGTCTTGCAGAGCAATCCAGCACCCTTGAAATTGCCAAGCTTTTGAGGCGTGATCACAGAACAATCAAGTGTTTGATGGCAAATAGCCAACAGGGTCGCAAGAATCGTATTGAAAAAAGGGCACAAAATAATTGCGCATGAATTGAGGAAAATCAAGCGTGAAGCTGCCAAGATACCATTTGCCACCAGTTTTGCCATATTCCAGAGTTGCAACGTTACTGGAGTGTCAAAAAGTACAAGGTGTGCAATACTCAGGAACATGGCCAAGGTAAGAAATGCTGAAAAACAACCACCATTGAACAAGACACATAAGATAAAACGTAAAGACTGGGCCAAGAAATATCTAAAGACTGATTTTTCTAAGGTTTTATGGTCTGATAAAATTAGAGTGAGTCTTGATGAGCCAGATGGAGGGGCCTGTGGCTGGATCAGTAAAGGGCAGAGAGCTCAGAGAGCTTGATGACAGCAAGGTGGAGGTGGGTTACTGGTATGGGCTGGTATCATCAAAAATAAGCTTGTCGGACCTTTTTGGGTTGAGGATGGAGTCAAACTCAACTCCCAGTCCTACTGCCAGTTTCTGGAAGACACCTTCTTCGAGCAGCAGTGATACAGGAAGAAGTCGGCATCTTTCAAAAAGACCATGATTTTCATGCAGGACAATGCTCCATCACATGCATCCAAATACACCACAGCATGGCTGGCCAGTAAAGGTCTAAAAGAAGACAAATTAATGACATGGCCCCCTTGTTCACCTGATCTGAACCTGCCCCCTTGTTCACCTGATCTGAGAACCTGTGGTCCCTCATAAAATGTTAGAATTACAGGGAGGGAAAACAGTACACCTCTCTAACAGTGTCTGGGAGGCTTTGATTGCTGCGACACGCAATGTTGCTCGCAAACAGATCAAGAAACACATAGAATCTATGGATGGAAGGCTTTTGACTGTCCTCATAAAGAAAGGTGGCTATATTGGTCACTGAATTGTTTTTGTTTTATTTTTGAGCGTCAGAAATACGTATTTGTATATTTTGAGTTGTTATATTGGTTTACCAGGTGAATATAAGCAAGTAAGATGGGGATATGTTTGGTATTTATTACCTGCACACACACACTAAGCCTCCTAAGATAGCAAAACAAAAAAAGCCCCACTCCAAACTTCCAGAAATATTCAGCTTTGATATTATGAGTCTTTTGGGTTGATTGACAACAGAGTTGTTGTTCAATAATAAAATGAATCCTCAAAAATACAACTTGCCTAATAATTCTGCACCCCCTGTATTGTTTGACACTAAAGCATAGGCACAGCTGTCAGTGTTCTTTTTTGTCTTGTTTTTGTCAGGGGAAATGGCTAATAATTTCTTATACCATCAAATCTGTGGGGATATTTCTGGAATAGGCACATAAACCATGCATACCTAACTCAGTCTGTTGTTTGAATCAGGTTCTAAACCTACAGATGATACCAAAATACGATGTTGTAAACATTTGCAGAGTGAGTTTTTCGACAAGGGTGGACAGGTTGCCCAGACTGTTGGTTATCACTTTGACTGAATCTTGAGCAGAGAAAAAAATACCCACGTTAAAGTTTATATTTTTGTGGTAGGACGTGAACCAGTTAAGGTGAGAACCATCTATACCAACACAATGCTGTCTACTAAAATGCCATGGTGTCTACTAAAATGTCATGATCCACAGTTTCAAACACTGCAATGAGGTCAGAACAATTGGGATGGCTCCGTAATGAGCAGGTCATTATACACTTTTAGAAAGGCAGACTGTGCTATAAGGCTTAAAACCTTTACATTTGTTATTTTGTTGTAGGTTGGTCAGCAATTGGCTGAGAATAACCTTTTGAGAATCTTTTACAGGAATGGAAGTTCAGAAATAGGTTGGTAGATACTCAACAAGGTATGTCATATGGTCAATCAATCAATGTAGCATCTCTGTGATTGGCTAATCCTACTCAGTGACAGCTAAACCCCGAAACATCTCCACACCAATTGTCCCACAGGTTTTTGATGTGGCATCTCTCCCCTAAACTGTAAGTAAAGCCACAAGTCGTTGACCGGTCAAATGGTCAATTGTCCTTTGTGTGGCCATCTTTAACAATACAGTTGCTTCAGACAAACTGTCTCTAGGCTTAATGTCTCCTAGTTAGGTGTCATAAAACTACAAGTGGCCTCTCTACCAAACAGAGTTAAATTAACATACATTGTAACAAGTTTCTTAACTAACAGTAAACATCTCTTAAAACACATTTATTGTAACCATATTCTAGAATCCCACCACACCAACCCAGTCATATGAACCCACGTCTGGGTTTGACCATTAATCCAGAGGGAAGGTAAGTGCACCAAGAGTTCGTGTGTATGTAGTTTAGTGGCAATGGGCATGTGAGTGAGTGCGGAGAGAGGTTTCTGGGCTGCAAAGAGCCTCCTACCGGCCTGGCGGAAAAGATGCGGCAGTATGATTCACTTAGTTCAGTAGGCTCTGTAGGCGCGAGGCCTGTTCCTTTAGCTCGCAATCAGGGTTCAAAACCTGGCCTATAAAACAGGACCAAAGTTTCAATAAATCAAATATCCCCCCCCCCCCAAAAAAAAAAACTGGTGGGCTATCCATTAATCATTATCTTCGTGTCTGTGTTCACACAATCAAGTAAAAATAACAGTAGTTGTGCTATAAGTTCCTGTACATTTCATGTCAAAGTGCTAAGCTAACATGCTCAGGGACCCTAAACACTCATTGGGTAACAATCATTAGCAAAAGCACCTCAAAAGGCATACAATGAATAATAGACCAAATACATACATACCAAATACTTGCTAGTGCAACCCAATTATTTCTTGCCAACTTCTGCGGACTACGCCTTACACACAACCTCTTTCACACAGATTGGCACCCGATAGAAGGCTACTACAAGATAACATGTAATGCATTGAATGTCAAGCGGAATTAAAGAGTAGAACAGCTAATAATGATAATCTTAAATCGACCTGCCCTTCGACTCTCAACAGTGTTCCCCCGCAACTCCTACCCAGATTGAATCACAGAGGCTTAAAAAAAGGGGGGGAACACAAGTGCCCGCGCTGCCTCAGGTGGCCCCAAGACATCCCAAAAAAAACACTAGCCCACATGGCGCGGAAAACGTCGCGAGATTTAGAGACAGGACTAATGCATTGGCAGGGGTGCAGATAGAGAGTATTTATCACCTGGGTTACACTGGACTCAAAGAAATTGTGGCTCACCAGTGGATTGGAAGGAATTGAGTGCTTTGCCCACAGCAACAAGGTAACCACACACTCAACACTCAATGATTCTGAAAACATGTTTGTCATCATTTGATTGGAAAACTATGCAGTTTTCCGTTTTCAAAGATGGCCAGGATATGCTGTAATCAACAACATCTGCATCAGACCAATGCAAATTTTCATATTCCATGTTGCTACTTTTGCCATCTCTATGGTATGTTGTTGAAATCAACTCAGTATTGCAAGGTTCAACCAACTTTATGCTTTGAAGAGTTCATTTATGTGGATGGCAGCAGGGCTATTAGAGTTCCAAACTGTAGTTTGACATGAATGCTGGGAGTGTTGAAAATATTATTTTTCGATCTATCGCTTAGGAGGAAGTGCGTCCCCAGGACACAGTTTCTGTGATTGGGGGTGTCGCTGGGAGCAGTAAACACGGACGGAAAGCTGCTTGGAAGTTTGTTAAGGATAACTGGGAGGAGCTTCACAACCGTTATCAGGGTGGCTTTCTCATATCACGGCTTATCAAGGTAAACTGCTACATTTGTCATTGAATTGTTACAACTGTTCATTGTGACATTTTTGCTGCTAAACCATTGTGCTGCCTTTGGGTCTTTGTGATTCACCTTTTACACCACAATGGTGGGTCACAGACGACCCAAAGTCAACACCAGGTTCATATAGTGTCGTTACAACTTATTTGTGTTTTATTGATCTGTAGCTCTCTGTGGATGGATTTGCCATTGACAAAATAGCTGCTGAAGTGAAGGTGAGATTCTTGCAGCAACTATATCATTTGATTGTGTTCTATATTTATTCATGAAAAGCTTTTTAAGCTTCTGACCATTTTTTCATACAAAATCTACATTAAAGGCACTTTGTAGTGTACTTATACTGACATCTATATTCCAGAGTTTCTTTGAGAGTCACCATGCTCCAGCAGCAGAACGCACAGTACAGCAGTGCTGCGAGAACATTCTCCTCAATGCTGCTTGGTTAAAGCGTGACGCTGACGACATCCACCAATATCTACTGCAGCGGAAAGGGGCCCCAGTCTGAACTCATGTTCCCACCATTTCCCTCCTTCTCTTCCCCTTCTCAGCACCAAGTTCTCCCATAGCGCCAGCCCCAGCAACACAGAAACGGAATGCCAGCTAATTAAAAGCAGGTTATATTTTGCAGAAGACAAAACATCAAGCAAATAACTAGACATTGGAAACTTAAGACTGAACAAGAAAGCTGATTTGTGTCAGTCTATCAAGGAATGTATTTACCCCCATTCTGCCCTTTGGAAACAATACTTGTGCAAGAATAGTTACTGGAAGACCTACTGTATATGTAAGAGGGGTATAAATACTCCCTTTATTACACTCCTATACCATTACAGACACTTCTTCACACACAGCTTAGTTGTAGTTTGTAAATTGTGAATTTCAGTTTTGATCATATCTTTGCTATCACTCTTTCTAAAGCATATAGTATGGTATATCCTGTGTTGCTTTTTTGTTTGTGTTCATTTATTGTTATAGACATGGGTTATATTCTATGTACATTTTCCCCTCCCTTCAAACATTTTTGATTGTATAAGAGTCAATGGTACCAGGGCAGAATGGGGTTGATAATAGTAAGTGGTACTATTATAATACTTTTTCTGTCTGCTATAAACTTTTGGCAATGGCACTGATTATTCATCTTGACTAAACGGTTAGGGAAAACATTGGTAGCATGGTACTGTATTGTATGCTGTATAATACAAGCATTTTTGCTTGTGACTCAGATCTGAATAGTGATGTTAATGGTTAAACTAACCAGCATACCACTTCTCACCATTAATCACCTTGTCCTTGCATTATATTACCACAAAGGCCCCCTCCTAAACAGTCACTTTGTCATTGAGAAGATACAACAAAATCAGTATATACAAAAGTTTCTTCTGTAATAAGAAATGTTGACATTTGTTTTCATAACATATAGAGTCAACAATTATTAAAATGTTAGCATTTTAAACCTAGCATTTTGAAAAGAGTACAGTAGTTCCAACACTGCTTTTGGGCCAATAGTGTGAAATTATACTATTTAATACCCATTTAGGATTTGGGCTAAACAAAATTTTGCCTAGTTTGGACTTTGTTTGAAGTGACAGGCTATTTCTCACTCTCCTATTGATTTCTGAAGCCTTAAATTGGTCAAGTGGTTCGCAATAATTATTACACTTAAGTGGTTATAGTGAGTCCACTGCAAAGTGCGTATTGCTTCTAATATGACAGATCTTTATGTAGACTTGTTGAACAAGTATATCTATATATAGAATTTACAACTGATGTGGCATTGAAAACTAGCCGGAAAAGATTGTCCAATTAATTGTCAGACTCTTTCCCTGGAACATCTTTTGTGCTTTTTGTTTAAAGATATAGTTGGTGTTCATTAAACTGAAAACATTATGATAAAACAAACAATGTGAAATTAGTACAGTTGATTTTGAGTGAAGTGCGAGTGTGCATGCCTGAAAACTTGTTTGTTATTGAACAATTCTCAATCCAGTGTAATATCTTTTAAATGATCTTACACACATTATTGGTAGGAACATGATAATTAATGGATTACAAATGGTTCTAGAAAAACTTTAATATGGATGGACACTGTATATAATTAAAGTATACATATTGAGAATAAAATGTTATGTAGATGGGAAGAAGTCTTTACATTATATTTCAGGTTAGAAACTTGCAGTCTGGGCTTTTGGTGCGCTTAAATAAAAGGGTTTGGGTAGGAGTTACTCTTTTCATATTGTTAATATCAATTCTTGAAACAATGTGTAATTGACTCTGATTTGCAAAATAGGAGAGCATTGCTGGCAGGACGGCTGTGACAGTATTGCCAAAGATAAAATGCAGTACAATAAAGTAACAATATCAAATAACTACATGCACAAGATTTCCTAATTATTGCATGGTTTTGTATTTTTACGGAAACCTAATTGTGTGTTGATGTTGGGCAACTATTTATCATCTACCCCTTGAACATTGGAGCAAATGGCAAAAGGGTGATGTGTTTATCCAATGAGTGGAATAATAACACAGATGCAACTTTTCAGAAATTGTTGATTTCACGAGACTAATCATTTTAAAAGAATAAAGTTGATTCTGTTCAAAGGTTTTTTGCTCCAATGTCAGTATACATTTTAATGTTAAGCTCTATATTGTGTATATAATTCTATATAAATTGTGCACTAACTAAGTGACTCATTTGCAGGGTGTCAACTGTTTTAAAACTGGAATAGGTAATGAGACGCTGTGTATAAACTATTATTGCCAGCAATAGCTAATATGTAACTAGGTAATGTCAAAAATGTTACCTTGCATTTAAATAATATGATTGATAATGTTTATCAAAAGTTACATGCATATAGTAATCAAGCCCAGCAAATAATCTAGGATCATAGGTGCAGTCTTAACAGTATTTCAGTGGTTGATGCCAGCAACTTTTTCTTTTCTTTTTTGACACCTAAACATCACCTCAACTACTTTAAACTGAACACCTCAACTAAAAAGATGCAAAATAGGTGCAATGATTTAGCATGAAAGTATAAAACATGTTGTAATTAGTTCACTGGTGAATTCTACAAATGTTTTCAGATACAAGCTATAAGAGAGCCTGAGTTTTGTAGATTCAATGTATGAATGTTTCTGACACCACTAAGGCCATCAAACAAGGTGATAAAAAACATCTGTCTTAAATCTAAATCCTGTCTTTAATACCTTCATTTCACATCTCTAATAATGCCAGGAATCAGAGTTCGTTCCCTACGATCATCTGGAAAACCAAGCACTCTGTGTGCACACTGTAGGTGTTCTTTTTATAATCCATCAGTCAACCTTTCAGGTGCAATAAATAATGCACCGTTTATACAGAAAATAAGATTAAAAGGTATCACACTAAAATTAGAAAATGTATATAAACATTGATTGAAGTCTAAACTACTGAAATAATCAAATAAGTATAATAATGTAGTAATATAAAATAAGATACAAAAAATGAGTAAAATAAGAAAATAATGTAAAAGGAGAATACTGTAGATTAAGACATGCACCCACGTCACACTCCATTTGCACAGCTCCCTAAAATTGCATGATACAGTTTGAATATTTTACTTTACACATCAGCATTTTGGGTTACTACGGCTCTAGGATAAATCTGTTTTTAAACTTGTTTGTCCTTGTTGTTAATTTTCCTGTATCATTTGCCCAAATGAAGAAGTTCAAACACTGTGTCAAGGTTGTGACAAGTCCGGTAAAATATGTTTAACCTTTTTGGAGGCAGCGGTTAGGGTTAGGATTAGGACTAGCAGGAACTTGTTCTTCAAGAGATAGCAGAGGGTGGCTGATGAACTTCTGGGCTTACGTGGTGACCCTCTGGAGATCTTTTTGTCCTGCACTGTGCAACTGGCAAACCAAGCACAGGTATGGTATGGTCAAATGCATGTCGTAACATGGATATTCAAGAGCAAAACCTTTCCTATAAATCCCTAGGTTGAAAGCAGTCATTCAGAAGTTTCATGCAAAACCATCGAAAACGTTATTCAGGACCTGAAAATCACTAAGGCCATAAAAAACTGATGTTGTCCAAAACTGATTCTGAAGCCAACTTATTGTCAGCTATTGTTTATGGACCTAGAAATAGATGATATGAGGCAGTTTGTCCTGTTTTACCTTGATTTATAAGCATTTTCATGTAATGTAAGGCATTCAATGAATAATGATATTACCTGCAGGAATCAAGAGTTTCATTGAAAAAAATATTTTCCCATGTATAAACCACCAGCACTTAAATTCTGAAATAGTTAGAGTTGATGGGAAAGCAGTCATTCAGAAGTTTCATGCAAAACCTTTGAAAACGCTATTCAGCTAAATATCACCACATCATAAAAAAACAGAAAGTTACCTAAACTGAACTAAAATATGGAAGAAAAAATATAGAAAGTTTCCAAAATTTATTCTGAAGCCAGAATCCCATCAGTAGCATCTGGATAGGATGAAGCACAATGGATTTGAGCATGTTTAGTCTGTTTTCAACTGAAATATAAGCACTCTCATGTCGTGTGGCACTGCATGAAGCATGATATTAATCATTCAGACATCATCATCATTGCAAGGCCAAACATTGCATGTAACATTGCATGTTACATGGTAACATGGCGTTTTGAATGCCACTACCAAGATTCAACCGGATGTGACGTGGTAACATGGAGTTTTCAATGCCACAACCCAGTTACAACCGGAAGTGGCATGTTGGATATTCAAGGCCAAAACCCTTTCCTATGTATATATCCCCAGGTTAAACATGATAGAATGTTCTTAGTTGATGGGAAACCAGCCAACAGGAAGTGACGTTCAAAACAAAGCAAGTGCATGGAAAACGATGTTCAGGAGCTGGGGTGTTTAGGCTCCTGAAAAATGGAAAGTTTCCAAAACTGATTCTGAAGCCAGAATCTCATAATTAGCATCTGGACAGGATGAAACACAGTGGATTTAAGCATATTTAGGCTGTTTTCAAGGGAAATATAAGCACTGCCATGTCACATGTGGCACTGCATGAAACATGATATTAATCATTTGGACACTGAATTTCACAGACAAAATTCGGATTCAACCAAAAGTGACGTGGTAGCATAGAGTTCTCTATGCCACAACCCAGATTCAACTGGAAGCGACGTGGTAACATGAAGTTTTCAATGCCACAACCCAGATTCAACTGGAAGCGACGTGGTTACATGGAGTTTTCAATTTCACAACCCAGATTCAACCGGAAGTTCAAGGTCAAGTTGTGTTTTATTGTCATTCCTCTACATGCTGGGGCATACAGTGGAACAAAATGTCGTGCCTCAGTGCCACGGTGCTACATAAGTACAGGCATACAACAGTACAGGCAAACAACAATCAAGTAAAAAATAAAAAAAAAAATTTCCCTATACATAAACTTAAAAAAAATACAAACTATACAAACTGTACGAATACTTACCGATGGGGAGCTATACATGTGCAAAGAGTACTGTACATGTGCAAGGAATATGAGCATGTAAACATACATATGTTGCCGATATTACTGAGTCTTTAGTGCAATTTGTGTACACACAGCAGTGTGTGTGAAAAGTGACTAGTGCAAGTTTCAGATTGTCTTAGTTTCAGCTGGTATGGGCTTTGTATGGGGAGTCAGAGAGGGTCGGGGTGATTAGAGTTCAGGGCTCTCACAGCCTGGGGGAAGAAGCTGTTGAGCAGTCTGGCAGAGCGGGCTCTGATGCTCCGGTACCGTCTGCCTGATGGTAGGAGCTGGAAAAGGCTGTGGGAGGGGTGAGTGGGGTCCTTTACGATACCATTGGCTTTGATGGAGCATTGTGTGTGGAAAATGTCTAGGATGGAGGGGAGAGGGGCCCCGATGATCCTCGCAGCTGTGTTCACTGTCCGCTGGATGGTCTTGCAGTCTGCTGCAGTACAGTTCCCGTACCAGTGGCACGGTAACATGGATATTTAAGGCCAAAGCCCTTTCCTAGGTATATATTCTCAGGTTAAAGATGACAGAATGGTCTTAGTTGATGGGAAACCAGCCAAAAGGAAATGACGTTCAAAACAAAGCAAGTGCATGGAAAATGCTGAGGATGAAGCTGGGATGGGATGTCGTTTAGTGTTGTAGGGTTTTTATCAATGTGATGGTCTTGAAGACACAGATGACACAACGACAAACTCAAATATCCCTTTCCGAGTTTAATAAATACGACCGGTCGGGAAGAGGTACAGGGTACAGTCTTCAAAGTATAAAGTCCACATACATGAGTTTATATAGTTTTCAGAGACAAAGAACAGTTATTCAGCCTATAGGATTCATACACGTTCAGTTACACAAGTGTTTGATGTAAGCTCTTAGACAGTATAGAGTAATGGCCTTATGGGATCAAGGCCATTTTACCAACACAGGGACCTGTCAGACAACTATAACTCCTTTTGGGTGTTTTCTGTAAATTAAGGGTCCCAAGAGAAGGTCCAAGCATAGGCCAACGATATCTTAACATGCCTAACATATGGAATCTCTTGAACTTTCAACCAGTACCCATCAGTGTCCTAAAATATGGAAGGTTTTGAGCATGTTTATCCTGTTTTCAAGTAAAATATAAACACAGTCATGTAATGTTTGGCACTGCACGAAACATGCTATTAATCATTTAGACAATGAATTTCAAAGCCAAAATCCGGATTCACCGGAAGTGACGTGGTAACATGGATATTCAAGACCAAAACCATTGAGTTGATTTAACCAGAGGTAACGTAGTAACATGGAAATTCAAGGCCAAAAACCTTTACCAATTTGTACACCACCATGTCAACTGTTATTAGAGTCTTAGTTGATGGGAAACCATTAAAGTGGAAGTGACATAGTGTAGGGTTTTTATCAAAAGTGAGTGGTCTTGAAGACACAGATGACACAATGACAAACTCAGAGATCTCTCTCCGAGTTTAATGGATACGACCGTTCTGGAAGAGGAACAGGGTACAATCTTCAAAGTATAAAGTCCACATATATGAGTTTATATAGTTTCCAGAGACAAAGAACTGTTATTCAGCCTATAGGATTCGTTCACGCTCAGTTATGCAAGCATCCAATATAAACATTAGACAGTATAGTTTTATGTATCTATGCTTCGCACATGTACAATACTCTTTGCACATGCACATCGGTAAGTATTCGTACAGTTTGTATAGTTTGTATCCTGTTTAGTTTATGTATAGGAAAATTGTTGTATTTATTTTAAATTGTTTTTTGTTTGTCTGTACTGTTGAATGTCTGTACTTATGTAGCACAGTGGCTCTGTGAGGCACGACATTTCGTTCCAGTGTATGCACCCGCATGTAGCGGAATGACAATAAAGCACAACTTGAACTTGAACTTGAACTTGTAATGGTCTTGTTGGATTGAGACCACTTAACCTAAACAGAGACTTCACAGATAACTATTTCTCTTTTAAAGAGCTTTCCACATGTTAGAGGCACAGAAGAGAAGATTCAACCAGAGTTCAACAATATACGAACATATGGAATTGCTCATATGTCCTCTATAAACTATTCAATGTTTAATAAAATAAAACAAATAAATAAAATACATAGCTTAACTTTCAGCCATTACCCATCAATAGTAACATGGAAATTCAAAGCCGAAACCCTTTTCCCGTGTGTATATCAACATTTTAAGCATGACATCCATCCATTTATTGTCTTCTGCTTATCTGGGGCAGGGTCGCAGGGGTAGCAGTCTGAGCTGGGAGGCCCAGACTTCCTTCTCCACACACATTCCTCCAGCTCCTCCATGGGGATTCCGAGGCGTTCCTAGGCCAGCCGAGAGACATAGTCCCCCCAGCGTGTCCTGGGTCCTCCCCAGGGCTGACTCCCAGTAGGACATGCCCGGAACCCCCCCAAGGGAAGCTTCCAGGAGGCATCCGAAACAGATACCCCAGACACCTCAGCTGGCTCCTCTCAATATGGAGGAGTAGCGGCCCTACTCCTAGCTCCTCACCCTATCTCTAAGGGAGCGCCCGGCCACCCAGCAGAGGAAACTCATTTTGATTTGTGTCTGTGATCTTGTCCTTTTGGTCAATACCCAAAGCTCATGACCATAGGTGAGAGTAGGAACGTAGATTGACCTGTAAATCGAGAGCTTTGCCTTTCAGCTCAGCTCCTTCTTCACCACAATGGTCCGGTACAGAGGCTGTATCACTGCAGCCGCTGCATCGATCCGCCTGTCAATTACAGGTTCCGTCCTTCCCTCACCCGTGAAGACCCCAAAATACTTCAACTCCTCTATTTGAAGCAAGGACTCCCCACCCACCCGAAGAAAGCAAGCCACCTTTTTCCGGTCGAGAACCATAGGCTCGGATTTGGAGGTGCTGATTCTCATCCCGGCCGCTTCGCGCTCGGCTGCAAACTGCTCCAGCTCCAAGTCTGATGATGCCATCGGCACAACATCATCTGTGAATAGCAGAGATGAGATCCTGTGCTCCCAGAACCAGACACCCTCGGGCCCCTGGCTGTGCCTAGAAATTCTATCCATAAAAACAATGAACAGAACCGGTGACAAAGGGCAGCCCTGGTGGAGTCCAGCATGCACCGGGAACAAGTCCGACTTACTACCGGCAATGCAAACACAGCTCCTGCTCTGGTAATAAAGAGACCGGACGGCCCTGAGCAAAGGGCCCCGGACCCTGTACTCCCGGCAAACCCCCCACAGGACACTACGAGGGACACGGTCGAAAGCCTTCTCCGGATCCACAAAGTACATGTGAACTAGTTGGGCAAACTCCCATTAACCCTCAAGCACCCGTCCAGCGTTCCGCGACCAGGATGAAAACAGCACTGCTTCTCCTGAATCCGAGGTTCGACTAACAGTCGGATTCTCCTCTCTAGTGCCCAGGCGTAGACCTTACCGGGAAGGCTAAGAAGTGTCATCCCCCTGTAATTGGAACACGGAACAACATTATCCATTATCCATTAAATTATCCAGAGTAATGTTTGTCAGTATGCAAAATAATACAATCCTATTTCAGAGAACTGTATGATTTAACATCAAACCTAAATGTTGAATCAAAATGTTATATATCAAAGTTAAACTGAAATGTTAAATCGGTCAAACATTATAATTGTCATTGAATGCAAGCAAAATATTTAAAAAAAATAGCCAATATCTGAGCTCCTGGCAGTAGCAGTGCACACAGCCCTGCCCATACCTAGATCAATGGATCAATGGATCTGACCTGGAGAGCCAAAACCATTGTTGTTCAGACTCTTCAAGGAGAACAACCTGAGTGAGAACCACTGGTGTATTTCTACCACTGCTGTGGTACTACAAAATACATTACATGACAGTACTTACATTTGACTTGAAAACAGGCTGAATATACTTAAACACGCTGTATGGCATCCTATTTCATGTTACCCACATGCTGCAGTACATAATTTGCCTTAAAAATCTGTTTTGGTGACATTAAGCTTTTAGGGCCTTAAAGTGATTGTCAGCTTCTGAAATGCATGTTCAGAGGTTTTGCATCAAAATCTGAATGGCAGCTTCACTATCAAGTCTGACTGTTTAGGCATGTTTATGGTGGTGGTTTATACATGGGAAAGTGTTTTTTGCAATAAAATTCTTTGATTCCAGCCAGTAATATCACTTTTCATTGACTGCCTCACACAACATGAAAATACTTATAACTCAAGTTAAAACAGGACAAATGGCCTCAAATCATCTGCAATTCAACTTATCTCCATACTACAACCAACAACTGACAAGAATTTGCCTTCAAAATCAGTTTTGGACAACAGACTAAACATGCTCAAATCCATTGTGTTTCATCCTATCCAAATGCTGCTGATGAAATTCTGGCGGCAGAATCAGTTTTAGAAGCTTAAAATTTTTTATGACCCTAAACAACATCTCAGCTCTTGAACAACTTTTTCCATGCGTTTGCTTTCTTTTGAAGGTCACTTCCGGTTGGCTGGTTTCATATCAACTAAGACCATTCAGACTATCATGTTTAACCTGGTGATTTATACAAAGGAAAGGTTTTTTTGGCCTTGAAATTCTGTTACCTTGTCACTTCAGGTTAAATGGATCCAAATAAACTATGACTATTCTCTCATGATAGACAATCTTATATATACATGGGAAAAAGGTTTTGGCATTGAATATCAATATTATCACGTCATGTCTGGTTGAATGGATTCCCATCAACTAGTATTAGTCTAGTCTTGCTTCAAACGGAGGAGTTCAAGTATCTTGGGGTCTTGTTCACGAGCGGGGGAAGGACAGAACGTGAGATTGACAGGCAGATCGGTGCAGCGGCTGCAGTGATGTGGTCTCTGTACCAGACCGTTGTGGTGAAGAAGGAGCTGAGCCGAAAGGCAAAGCTCTACATTCCTACTCTCACCTATGGTCGTGAACTTTGGGTAATGACCGAAAGGACAAGATCGCAGATACAAGCGGTCGAAATGAGTTTCCTCCACAGGGTAAATCAAGATTTTTCCCATCAACTAAGACCATTCTATTATGTTTAACCTGGGGAAATATACATAGGAAAGGGTTTTGGTCTTGAATATCCATGTTACCATGTCACTTCAAGTTGAATAGGCGTTGTGGCATTGAAAACTCCATACTACCACGTTACTTTCGGTTGAATCCGGATCTTGGCTTGAAATTCAGTGTCCAAATGATTAATATCATGTTTCATGCAGTTTCACACATTACATAGCAGTGCTTATATTTCACTTGAAAACAGGCTAAACATGCTCAAATCTATTGTTTCATCCTATCCAGATGCTACTAATGAGATTCTGGCTTCAGAATCAATTTGGGAAACTTTCCATTTTTTATGACCTTGAATGTCATCTCAGCTCCTGAACAGCGTTTTCCATGCATTTGCTCTGTTTTGAACGTCACTTCCGGTTGGCTGGTTTCCCATCAACTAAGACCATTCTATCAATTTTAACCTGGGAATATATATAGGAAAGGTTTTTGGTCTTGCAATTCTATGTTATCACGTCACTTCTGGTTGAATCATTACCATCAACTAGTTTTAGTCTATCATGTTTAACTTGATGATTTATACATGGAAAATGGGTTGTGGCATTGAAATTCTGTTTCCGAGTCATTTTGGGCCTTTGAATATCAGTGTTCTATGACAATAATATCATGTTTCATGCAGATGTACACATTGTATGAAAGTGCTTGTATTTCACCTGAAAACCAACTAAAGTTACTCAAATCAACTGTACTTCATCCTTACTATGAGATTCTGCCTTCAGAATCAGTTTAGGTGACTTTTAGTTTTTATGGCCTTAAACTGCTTTTCAGCCCCTGAACGGTGTTTTTCATGCAGTTGCTTATAGAAAACGTACAGTTTCCAAAACTCAGTCTGACGCCAAAGTACTTTTTGTAATGGAAAAAGACACACTTTTGAGTGTGTAGCAAAAGAGTATGCATGTTCTTTGACATACTATGAAGACCTCATATAACGGAAAAGAACGTTGTTGACTAGTTACGCACCATCATGGTAAACAAAGGATTTGAAATTTCATTCTTATAAATCAATATTACATTATTTACATTATTATTTACCATTCCCATTTTATATATATATATCCCACAATTAATGTACACCACAGTAAAATGCATACTACTAACTTAGAGAGAGGCAACACGTCGTCATAGTTGATCTACCAGACGCAGGTCTTTCGTGAGGAGACTGGTGCTGACGTTCATGCTCAATAGTAATGTGTGTAACAATGAAAGCTAAACTAAAGACAAAATAAGTTAAAATACATTAACTAAAAAGAAAGGACTAAACAGAAACATATGAGCAGCATACATATCTGCCAACTGTACATTCTGTATATAGTGTTAGTCTATCTTAGTCTATTTTATTCTTAATTTTATGCATGCCTTTTTATATATTTTTTATATTTTATCCATTGCTTTATGTTGCACCTACGCCGAAGCAAGTTCCTACGTTTGTGAATTTCACTGACAATGGCAATAAGCGGTTTCTGATTCTGATTCTGATGTATGTATATACATATATACACTGCTCAAAAAATTAAGGGAACACTTAAACAACACAATATAACTCCAAGTCAATCACACTTCTGTGAAATCAAACTGTCCACTTAGGAAGCAACACTGATTGACAATAAATGTCACATTCTGTTGTGCAAATGGAACAGACAACAGGTAGAAATTATGCGCAATTAGCAAGACACTCCCATTAAAGGAGTGGTTCTGCAGGTGGTAACGACAGACCACTTCTCAGTTCCTATGCTTCCTGTCTGATGTTTTGGTTACTTTTGAATGCTGGCGGTTAACTCCAGTGGTAGCATGAGACGGAGTCTACAACCCACACAAGTGGCTCAGGTAGTGCAGCTCATCCAGGATGGCATATCAATGCAAGCTGTGGCAAGAAGGTTTGCTGTTTCTGTCAGCGTAGTGTCCAAAGCATGGAGGCGCTACCAGGAGACAGGCCAGTACATCAGGAGACGTGGAGTAGGCCGTAGGAGGGCAACAACCCAGTACCGGCACCTAGTTTAGACTTTCTGCAAGCCTCATTGGAGCACAGGGAACTCCTTCCCTCTTTGCTCACGGATCATCCTTCCTCCAGCTGGGGTTAGTCCTTAATTGAGTGAGCGATAATCATTCTGTGTTCAGCATCTTTTAAGTTTCGTGAGGGCACGTATACAGGGCTGGGGCAGGGGTCGCATTTTGATTAAGTCTCGTTACATGCCTATTGGAGTAACGGTTTTGTCAGCAGTTAGGCAAGAGCATAACCTTTCATGACCGTGTCAGCACTTAAACTAGGGCTTAACTTTTCATGTCCGACATATAATGTTCTTCTGTTTGTGACAAAGATTAAGTATGACTTCTACAACGTGATGATTTTACTCCGTTACGTGTTCACGCATCGAGAGTGGTAAAATGGATCACCAGGATTCAGTATAGTTAAATTCAATTAAGTTTATTCCCTGACAGTACAATTCTAATACAGATATCCGGGTCGCTCCAAGGTCCCTAACAGCACACAGCTACGTGCGTCTTACGCTCCGCACAGCAAAGAACGACAACTTTCCTTGGGAGACCAAGTGGTAATATATAGATAACATTATGCACTAATTGGGACAGGAGCTCCTCTGCCTTTGGTGGTATTCTCCCCTGGTACGAAGGCTGTTTTTTCTCCTTACGTGGTTGATAGGACCCTCTTTGTTGCCTCTCTTTCCCAGTTGTTGTTTTATCTGACTCTGCACAGAAAGAAGATAGCGTTCCCTACTCCCCACATCCCGAGATAAGACAGTGGAATACATCATACTGTTGACTATGTGTGGACTGTCGACTCCCTCTTGATTCCCACAGTCTGATACATTTCTTGAATGATGGAAAAGTACTGTCTGTCTGCCTTACAAATCTTATAAGTTAGCACAAGCAAATCATTGTATCCTTCATTGCTAGCATAAGTAAATTATTATATCCTTCAATGTCCATTTAGGTCCTAGGCCATCATAAATACTGTGCACCTAGCAATAATGAAATGCATGATATGTTTTATCAACTATAATATACGAATTGGGACGCAGCAAAAGATTTTCACAGTTTCAGTTGCAGTTTACAGTTGTCATGTACCATCAAACCACAGAAGAAGACCAGGACTTCCTGGTCCGGCACGCATTGAAAAAAACCGTCGGCTGTTGAACTACTTTGTATTGTGTTAACGCAAACAAGCTACGGAGTTATTTACGGTAAGATAATCAACCATCAAAAGTCAAGGTCAAGTTTACAATCTACTACGTTAGCTAATCTTTTAAACCTTATTCAAATGCCTGCAAGTGTGCCAAGCTTTTTTAGGCGGTCTACAGGATTTACTGTAGTATAATCGATAGAACTACAGCTAGCAGTCTGATGACTCATCTAGGCTCATTAAAATGTGCAGGTAAGCATACGGAACCATAACCATGAATGTGTATGATCATGGATTATTTTCTTGTAAGTGAGGCAGATAGCTGATGTCAAAACTATCGACAGCATCTTAAACTACGTTAGCCACAGCTACAGTACAGTAGCTAGCTAATAGCATACCATAATAATATCGTGCCAATGTACTCCGGAGTCCTACGCTAGTAGTTAAGGCCCTAAGTTTCTATTTAAAAAAACCTTCCCCTGTTAATCCTCACCGTGTGCAAATTATTTACATACACCTTTGAGATGTGCCTGTAACGGGTGAATTTGACTGACAGTGAGCTAATGCTAGTTAATGTTGCTGAGGTTGCAAGTCTTTTTTCCTCTCCACCCGATCTATTTGAATATGGAGGTCTGACCACCAGAACTAATCGCGCTAGTTAGCTTTAGCCAAGTTCGCAGTGCTAAAAGTAGTGTGTTTTCAAACCGATACGTTATGAATCAGAAACAATTTATATCATTTTTTAAAGCTTGTTATCAATCGAAACTATTCGTATTATAGTCAATCATTATGACTATTGTACACAAAAGCTTCGTTTTGAGCTGCTTAACAAATATTGTGGAAGTTACAGTCATGTGCATTTACTACTCACTGAATTATAATAAACTATGATTGATTTCGTAAGGGCAATAGAACTGTCGTAGTGGCATTTAATACATTAAACATTAATACAATTTGAATGTATTGTACATTTTTCGCCGCAGTCATTCGCTTGCATGGTACTCTCAGGAATGTAAAATAATTTTTCCTGAGGTATGTTGGCACTGTCCATATGGCTGTATGGACAGTGGCTAAGGTCACCAGTTTTAACAGTGTCCCCACTACAACAAGATTGTTTTCATTTATTTTAAGATGGCCCCATATGTATCATCAAATAACTTTCTGAATGTTTAATATTTGAGACTGATGCTCTGACTGCTGGGGGAAGTCGTGGCCTAATGGTTAGGGAGTTGGGCTTGTAACCCTCAAGTTGCTGGTTCGATTCTCGCACCAGCAGGAATTGAAGGTGGGGATTGTGAATAAACAGCACTCTCTCTGCCTTCGATACCATGACTGAGGTGCCCTTGAGCAAGGGACCTAACCCCCAATTGAATGGAGCAATAGCTGCCCACTGCTCCGGGTGTATGTTCACTGTGGTTGCGTGCGGTTGCCCACTACTCACTGCTGTGTGTGCACTTGGATAGGTTAAATGCAGAGGTAAATTTCGAGTATGGATAACCATACTTGCCAATACGTCACTTCACTTTATTTGATTTTGCTTTCAAATGCAAAACATATGCTCCACTGATACATCACTCTTATTATATCATATTTAAATTATATAATCATGCATTTTTGTGATGCAGATATTAATACAATATATAAACAAACATGTGGATAATAAACTTCAAATACTATTTAATATTAAATAGAAAAAATGCCTGAAAAATAGACAAATAAATGGAAGCTATCCAGTACCACCATTTAAAGAAATTGTAAACATGATACCTGATGTGACATTTGAGCAGTCATTGAACATTTGAAAAGGTGCCAGAGTTGTAAGGTGATGCAAAGTGTTGTCACATAACATGGTGCCTGTTCAAGGCATTTAATTGTATTTGAAGAGTTTACATTTTTTCGTACGCTTCAGGATACATCCCCTGCAGTCGACAGCAGTCACTTCAATGAGAACAAGTGATCTAGTTCCAGTGGAAGCAGTACATGCCCATGTGATAACACTACCTCAACCATGTTTCACAGATGAGGTGGTAAGCTTTGGCTCTTAAGCATGATTACATGTCCCCCACTTCCTTTCTTTTGATCACTTAAGGTTGATGGGTATTGATGCAATGTCAGCAACAACGCACAACCTCGAGTGTGATATAAAATGTTTGTATTACTGTTCTACAAGTGTCATTTATTACTTATTAATGCGACAGTTTACATATTATGATTTTTGATCATTTTATCATTTATTTGGCACTAGCAAACAAACATTGTTCTTCAAATCTGATGGACCAATCAACACAAACCGTTTCCTGAACAATTGTGTCTAGTATTTGGTACTTTATAAATACGTAGATATAGTATAGATAGATAACTGTCATTAATCTACAGAGTCTTAAATGTTGAATCGAAAAATTGAAAAGGTCTGTTGTTGCTAAATATCAACACTGACGGTTTGCCTCGTCTAATCAAATCGCAACTAACTGTTGTATAAATCTGTATATGACTGCAGAGCAAGAGGTCACAGGTTCAAATCCACCTCAGTAGCTAATTTTGGATAAGTGCATCTGCCAAGTTAATACATAATTATGAATTGTTAATAATACAAAATGTCCCTTCCTTGTTAAGCACCCCTGTTCCACTAAGAAAATCTAATTGGATTAGTTTTTTAAATGACAAAACCTTGAGGTAGAATAAAATGTCATCTTTAATAGGTTTCAACACAGTGAGCAATGATAGGTTTGGAATCTGTTCTGGTATTAAATGCAGATGGTAAACCTGGGCAAAGTATTAAGGATCATATCAATTCTGTTCAGGGAATCTCATTGCAACATTTATTTTATGACTGTGATTGTTCAGTCTTGATCAATTACATACTAACTACTACTATGCCACCTGGCTGAATATCCTGGCAGCAATTTATTCAGACAGGGACGGGGAAATTCTGAACAAAAGTCCACAGCTGTAAAGCTGTTATGCCCTAGTTGCTTCTCATGTACAGGCACCACTCAATAAACAAGAATGTTGTGGAAAAGTTCATGTATTTCAGGAATTCAATACAAATTGTGAACTTATGTATTAAAGAAATGCAATGCAGACAGACAGACAGACAGACAGACAGACAGACAGACAACTACAGAAGTAGTTTAAGTCTTTGGTTCTTTCAGGTGTGATGATTTTGGTTCACATTTCACAGAAACCAATCAATTCACACACAAAAAATGTGAATACGTCATAAGGCCAATTAAATAAAACATTTTCTATGATTTGTTGGCCTTCTGGAAAGTATGTTCATTTACTGTACATGTACTCGATACTTGGCAGGAGCTCCTTGTGCTTTCATTACTGCCTCGATTCGGCATGGCATGGAGGTGATCAGTTTGAGGCACTGCTAAGGTGGTATGAAAGCCCAGGTTTCTTTGACAGTGGTCTTCAGCTCATCTGCATTTTTTGTCTCTTGTTTCTCATTTTCCTCTTGGCAATACCCCATAGATTCTCTGTTGCATAGCATGTTAACAAAAAGTTAAACCACACTTCTACCCTTTAAAGAAAAAGTGTGGAAGAAAAAGATGCACAACAAACCAAGACAACCGCAGCCTTATGAAGATTGTCAAACAAAATAGATTCAAAAATTTGAGTGTACTTTAGAAGCAATAGACTGAGGCTGGGATCAAGGCATCAAGAGCCACCACACACATACATGTCAAGGAATTTGGCTACAGTTGTTGTATTGCTCATGTTGAGCCACTCCTGAACCAGAACATCAGAGGCATCTTACCTGGGCTAAGGAGAAGAAGAATTGGACTGTTCTCTTTTCAGAGGAGAGCAGAGAGCAAGTTTTGTATTTCATTTTCATCCTAGAGTCTGGATGAAGAGGCTCATAGTCCAAGTTACTTGAAGTCTTGTTTTAAGTATCCACAGTCTGATGATTTGGGGTGCAATGTCATCTGATGGTGTTGGTCCTTTGTGTTTTTCTGAAAACGAAAATCACTGCACTTGTTTATTAAGAAATTTGGTAGCACTTCATGCTTCTTTCTGCTGACCGTCTTTCTGAAGAAGCTGATTTCATTTTCCAGCAGTGTTTGGCACTTGCCCACACTGCCAAAAGCACCAAAAAAGAACCAAATACGCAATCTACTTCAGTCTGTGAGCATTGAATTTAGTTAAGAAACGAGTTTCATCATTTGAGTTGAATTACTGACATAGATTTATTATTTATCCAATTTATTGAGATGCACCTGTAGATCCCACCATGGCAGTGTTCCTTAACAACCAAAATAAAACTAGATGCAAAAATTGTCACCATTGCTGACAGTTTAGAAGTACGGAGTACAAGATAAGCTAGTTTTTGCCTTTTATATCCAATTAAATATCTTGTATTTAAAATGACATTTTTATACTGTTCTCCAGGTTATCAGCAAATGCTAGAATAATGGTGCTAACCTGTCGGTGATTGACCATCTTCACCATGGTGTTGTCCAGCTGTCTCCTGGCAGTTGCTGTCTTCTTGTCCCAGGCCAGGGGATTCCTCCATCCTTCAGAGGAAAATGCTGTCTCCGAGGAGTGGCTGCTGCTGCATGTGGTCCAGGGCCACATAGGGGCCGGTAATTACAGCTACTTGCGTCTTAACCACGATGGTAAGATTATTTTACTCATGCATAGCCTGAAAGGAGACGCTGACCTATATGTTTCTGACAAGACCCTGCGACCCAGTTTTGACACTTACAAACTGCAATCGGTGACTTGCGGTAAAGATGCAGTTGTCGTACCCAGGGATTTTATAAGGCCAGTTGGGATTGGAATCTATGGACACCCATCCCACCAGGAGAGTGAGTTTGAAATGCGTGTGTTTTATGATCAGACTGCTCCCAAGGATCCTTTTGATAAAAGCTTTTACTCATCAGAGGACAGAATAAGGCAACAGAAATACCACCAAGCACCAGATGAGGACTTTGAGGAGGAGGAGTCAATTTTCTGGACTATTTTAATTGGACTTTTGAAAATTATTCTTGAAATTTTGTTTTAAAAAAACTAGTTGCTGCCATTATGTAAGAAATAAAAATTATATTTGGAAGGAGGAAAGATGAAAAATGTGTCAATCGTATATTTTCTGTAATCTTCTCTTTGAAATCTGAAATTTTCCTCTGAATTTGTGATGGTGGAATTCTTAATAATCTTTTCATAATTAACATTTTCATAATTTTACCAATACATTATGATGTGTAACAAGAGTTAATGACTTTATAGATTTATGTCACACAAAATGTTTTAGTCCACTTTGTTCCTTTTCAGTAGGAATTTCGCTTTTCAAATAGAGAACGCAAATTTGGTCCTGCTTTTTCCATGAAAATTTGATTCTTGGTTAGGTTTTTAATTCCTCTACAAACTTTTAGGAGAACCCTTTTCTAAAAAACAGTTTTAAGTGGGTCATCATTTAACAGCATTTCTGGAAGCTTAGAAAACTATTGGCCTATACTGACAATCGTGTCAATTGAAGATGTGGATGAAGGTAGTCGGTCGTAGGCCCACTCATTTTCAGCAGAGGTTGACTTCTGAGAAAATGTCGTATTAAACCAGAAGTTTCAACATCTCTTACATCATTCAATAGTTTTTTCCCCTCAGGTGTGTTGTTTTGAAAGTCAGTCACTCTGGTGGCTCTAAGCTTCTGCTCGGTAGCATATTGGCATGTGGCTACATAATGACAAGCTAATCAACAATGCCACTCTGTCTGTAGGTGTCCAGCAAGAATGTGGAATTACATTTATGATTGCAATACAAGTTTGTGTCATGGGGAGGTGGGGCTGATAAGATTTTTTAAAGTAAGGTATTTGTTATGGTTCTGAATGTAATTTGAAAAGAAATCAAAAATCATTTATTCATGTCTGCCTGCTTTAAGAATACACATTTCGCAAGAATGTCTTCAATTATGCAAATACAATTGGAAATGTCCCCAATAAACTAACATGTTCAGTAGTGCCTTAGATGAGATGTATTGGGTGAAGGGCAATACAAGTAATTTTTGTACATTTTAAAAATAAAGGTCAGCTAATGACTTTGCAAACCTCCATGTCAGACTGTTGCTTTCAATGCTGCCCAAGACACTTCTCTAACCAAATAATTTTTGTGTAGGTTTCTTAAATGTAAACCTTTTTAAGTGTATTTACTACAGGGTATGGGTGTAACAATATAAAGAAATCCCATAGTGGACACTGAAATTACTTGAAACTGCCAAATGGCATAATAAATACAAATTCATTGAAAAGCACCAAATGAAAATCAGACATTGCTTTTGAATTGTGGATCAACAGAATAATTTTCACAAAGAAGCTAATGAAACTGGCTTGGTCAAATACGAAGGTACCCTTAACTTAATAACGATTTTCACTGAGGCAATCAATCAGTTATTGTAACTCTCAAGACTTCTGAACCTGTCGACAGATATTTTGCCCCATTCCTCATGAGCAAACTGCTCCCGCTGTCTCAGAATTGAGGGTTGCCTTATCCAGACTGTATGTTTCAGTGCCCTTCACAGATGTTCAGTAGGATTTATATCAGTGCTCATAGAAGGCCAGTCATAGTCCAATGTTTTGTTCTGGGGCATTCATGAGTGATTTTAGCAGTGTGTTTTCATTCAGTATCTGTTGAAGGACCAATGACCTGCGACTGAGCCCAAGCTTTCTTACTCTGGTTAGCACATTACTTTCCAGAATGCCGTGATGTTCTTGGGATTTCAATTGTACCCTGCAGAGATTTAGGACACTGTTTGCCAGATGCAGCAAGCAGCCCCAGAACATAACCAAGCTTCCTTCATGTTTTGCAGTGGGTACATTGTTCTTTTCTTTGAATGCATCATTTGTCTGTGACCATAGAGATGATGTGACTTGACAAAAAGCTCCAGTTCTGTCTCATATGTCCTAAGGATATTCTGCCAGAAACTTTGCGGCTTGTCAATAACTGAATTGAACATCAACATCAAGCTGCTTGGAGATGGTCTTACAGCCTTTATCTTTAGTGCTTGTCAGTAATTTTCCTCCTAATCTCCTGCGGCAACTCTGTAACTTTCTGAGGTACATGTTCACTGTGGTACATGCCATGATTCCAAATGGCACAGTGATGGCTTTTCACCCTTTAACTAGGCAAACTGACAAATTACAAGTTTGGAATTACCTGCAATGTAATTTAAAGGACACACTCAAGTTTAACATATGGATTTTGTCAAATTATTTTCAATCTTTTCTGGGGTTTACTATCATTTTTGACCGGGGGTTTTCCATCAATGTTGCTAACGAATGCCGCGCCTACACAAAAAGGCACCAACGTCAACTTAGACTTAAACCTCTAGCCATTCCACTAATGTTCTGTTCTGTTAACAAGCAGCGCTAATAACGACACAGTGATGTGTAGTTCATGAACGATTCGTTTATTTTGAACCAATCCTTCAAAGGACTCAGAAGTAACAAGTCCTCTCAAAGAATGATTTGTTCTTCTTGTGGCCGCACATGTAATATATTCCATCCTATGATTCAACCTCACCACATATGTTGTTCTTTTTGCTTCGTATTTTTAGTATGACTGTGGAAGGAGCCTATTGGGTCGGATTAAATAAACTAAACTTGAATCTGGCTCCTTGTTGTTCTTGCTCGGCAAAGAAAGCTAAGCTAAATGGTGATCAGTTTGTGGCATTGCTGAAGTGGTATGGTTCAACCGCCAATCAGAGGCTTTTTTGTGGGGAAGTTGTGGCCTAATGGTTAGGGAGTTGGGCTTGTAACCCTCAAGTTGCTGGTTCGATTCTCGCACCGGCAGGGAATTGAAGGTGGGGATTGTGAATAAACAGCGCTCTCTCTGCCTTCGATACCATGACTGAGGTGCCCTTGAGCAAGGCACCGAACCCCCAATTGCTCCCCGGGCGCTGGAGCAATAGCTGCCCACTGCTCCGGGTGTATGTTCACTGTGTGTGTGCAGTTGCCCACTACTGTGTGTGCACTTGGATGGGTTAAATGCAGAGGTAAAATTTCGAGTATGGGTATCCATACTTGACAATACGTCACTTCACTTTAAACAGCCCCCTGACTTTTGACAGGAAACAACAGATTTATTTTGCTGGAGCATGTTACACCTGGAGAAATTAAAGTGTGAGTGTGAACACATGTAAATGAAAGGTACAGACCAGAGCCAGAACGGTGCAGCCACAATTGTGAGCTCACAAGTGTTGCCTTTTTGAAACTGATTGTTTTACAGCAGTGGTTTCTAAATGTGAGAATTGCATAAGAAATAGCTGTCAATGTACACTGCTCAAAATATAAAGGGAACACTTAAACAGCACAATTGTAAATCCAAGTCAATCACACTTCTGTGAAATCAAACTGTCCACTTAGGAAGCAACACTGATTGACAATAAACTTCACATGCTGTTGTGCAAATGCAATAGACAACATATGGAAATTATACGCAATTAGCAAGACACCCCCAGTAAAGGAGCGGTCCTGCAGATGGTGACCACAGATCACTTCTCAGTTCCTATACTTCCTGGCTGATGTTTTGGTCACTTTTGAATGCTGGCGGTGCTTTCACGCTAGTGGTAGCATGATACGGAGTCAACAACCCACACAAGTGGCTCAGGTTGTGCATCTCATCCAGGATGACACATCAATGCAAGCTGTAGCAAAAAGATTTGCTGTGTCTGTCAACATAGTGTCTAGAGCATGGATGCGCCACCAGGAGACAGGCCAGTACATCATGAGATATGGAGGAGGCCGTAGGAGGGCAACAACCCAGCAGCATGATAACTACCTCCTCCTTTGTGCAGGAGGAGCTCTACCAGAGCCCTGCAAAATGACCTCCAGCAGGCCACAAATGTGCATATGTCTGCTCAAACTGTCAGAAACAGACTCCATCAGGGTGGTCTAAGGACCCGATGTCCACAGGTGGGGGTTGACTTACAGCCTAACACCGTGCAGGATGTTTGGCATTTGCCAGAGGACACCAAGATTGGCAAATTCGCCATTGGCGCCCTGTGTTCTTCACAGATGTAAGCAGGTTCACAATGAGCACATGTGAGTCTGAAGATGCCATGGAGAACGTTCTGCTGCCTGCATTATCCTCCAGGATGACCATGTTGGCGGTGGGTCAGTCATGGTGTGGGGTGGCATTTCTTTGGGGGGGTCGCACAGCCCTCCATGTGCTCTCCAGAAGTAGCCTGACTGCCATTAGGTACCGAGTTGAGATCCTCAGACCCCTTCCAATCCAGACCTCCGTGGATTGATCAATTTGATTTCCATTGATAATTTGTGATTTTATGTCAGCACATTCAACTATGTAAAGAAGAAAGTATTTCATACGATTATTTCAGTCAGATCTCATTCTTATTTCTTGGAGCAGTGTATTTATGAGGTTCACTGTCTATTTGACTCCCTGGAACTATAGTTATTCAACAATGACAAAGTAAAACTGGTTTTGTATTCTTTGACCCCTATTAAGGATGACAATGAGCATGCCACTCGATTGAGGAGTTGGAAAAAGAGCTTGCCATCGATTATCCATGAATAATCCAAACGTGTAGGACGTATAGGTCTGAACAACGTAAGCATCAACAACTCCTGGTAGGCAAACTACATGGGTTCAAAGAGTGTCTTATCTAGGTACTTGAGAGGATGAAGCAGTAACAACTTAAATATGGTGTCCTACATCTTGGGCAGCAGCACCAGAATATCTTTTGCACAGTACAAACGGTCAAATTCTTTCCAGTAAAAAAGAAAAGCCATATATAGTTTGTGTTAAGTATAATCACACCAGTGGCTTGATGTATTTTCTCAGCCTTTACTTTCAAAGAGAAACGTAGTTAAGAACTTCCCGGGAATCTTTGCGCCTGCCCCCCAAAAATCCCGCCACCAGTTGTGCTGACGTAATGAGCCGAACCAATGACATGTTGGGTAGTCAAAACGTCAATGCCCAAGGGCCAATCACGTTTTAGTAATGGGAGGAGAGCTGTCATCCCATAGTTACCACAAATAGTGTCGACACGAAAGCGCGCTTGTTGGAACCACGCTAGAAGACTTGCTGTGAAAAGGTATTTCACTTAATTTGAGCCTTAATAATATTATGTAAATATAGTATATCCTAAATTGGATTTCCTACATTTATGAAATATTTAGTTTTTTTCGAATCATACAAAGTATGTTTAGCAAGTTTTTTTTTTAACACATACTACGTGCAAGCAAGCAGGGTTGTAGACGATTTTGTTCGTAGATTGCTGGGTAGGGTACATTGGTTAGCTGCTTTCCTTAATCCTCACTAATATAGCTACTAGATATGCGTAGTTTGTGACAGACATTAGAGACAGACATTCAGTCGAACGAAAATGGTCTTGAGGGTTAGCTCTTGATAGCTTGCTACTACGTTCGCGCCTGAATGAGTTTTACATACGCAATTGCCCAAACTCTCAATACAAGAGCCTGTAAGAATGGCTGAATTGTACGTTTCAGTAGAGCCAGCTACATTACTCAATTGTGTATATAAAAGTAAAAGCCGATGGTTTAGGAACTAAAGAAGTGTTTAGTCGATTAAGTAGCTACAGTGAGTGGGCTACGGGGTAGACAAAGAGAACGCAGGTAGTTTCAGCCAACGGTTAAATACATGTATATTAAATTCGCTTGCGCGTTATACCTAACGACATACACATTATAGAGCTATATAGGAAGTTCCTCAGAAAATCAATGATTAAAAAGTGAATTATATGGGTGATGACAATGGCAGCTAATCTACAACTTTGAAATAGAAAACTGGTTCGACCAAATGGTTGAAGCCCTGAATCTCTGTTCTTGTGGTCTCAAGTGTAAGAGACTGCTGTACAGATTTAATTTAAATGATAAAAGTAATATAACGAATTAAAGTACGTTAGAATAAGATAATATAATAAATGCATACATTTAACCTATCCAACAAGATTTTCCCGACACTTTAGACAGGATAAAAGCTAAAGGTATAGGTCTATAATTATCTGAATTACCTACCATCCTTGAAGCTCCTAAATTGCAATATCATTGATTTTCGGAAAGAAGTCAGAACTTTTAATAGATGCAGAGTACCTCTTCCTTGTACCTTAAATAGAGTTGTTTGGTAACCAGTCAAATGTTGTCTTTAGATTATAAACTTTTAATGCAGATTTTAGATTGGTTAATAATAGCCGCCAACCTCTACCTATGCAAGACACACGTATAGATGTTACCCATGCTGTTGAATAATTTACTCACAGACCCTCCCCTGTCACGCGCATTTGCCAATTTTGGCATACTCGCTCCCACCTAATTTTTCAAAATGTAATATTCTTTTTCAGATTGCTCTTTTTTTCCTGCAGAAAATGTTAGTTAAAGTGGTAGGGTGGGGTTTGCCATCAGACTGGGGTGTGGGGGACTACAATCTCTGTACTACATTTAACAATTAACACTAAATATTGAATCCAAATAATGTATATAATTAATAAATAACCAACGTCTCAGGATAACAGTTGCATTGTGCAATTTTAACAAACACTATAGAAATTACACAACACTAAAGAAATATACAAAAATATTTGTGCTAAACAATTGTGTAATTGTGAAACATAGCTATAAGACAACCGAGTTTAAGCGAAACAAGCCTTGATAAGAAAACATTATGCCTATCATAATGTAATTTGACACTTCAAGTGAACTGTTGTCAAGTTATTGACATTGGTGGCGGTTTTGAATGAAAGGTAGAAAGCAGGACAGACTAACACGGTGGATATTGCTAATAGATTTCTATTTGTGATGACTCTTACATAGTTAAGGCAGCAGGCGTTTGTTGCTTATGCGTCCAATTTAGCTGCAAATTTCTGCGAGAAACCCTGTCGTATATGTGCTAGTGGTGCATGGTCTCAATTTCTGTTTGCTAAATGCTTAACCGTTTTTTATTTGGACAGATGACCCAAGCCCCCTCCCATGACAAAACTCATTCCACTCGTCCTCTACGTAGACTAAGATCCTCTGGAATGACATGGCATTGCAATGGCACCAACCTCAAGGATGAGATCCAGCCCCCCTACAAAGAGAAGAATATAAAACCTCAGTCCCAATTCCCACGTTTAGTGCAGATAGTTCACCAGTCGCCTGGAAAAGGAACCTGTATAGCCCCCCCATTGTTTCAGAAACCTCGACCAGCCCTCAGCCCTCGCAAACGCATGGGTTAGTTTTCATTTTTTTGAGATTTCACATTATACAGAAGGGGTTAAAAAAAAGTTTATTTGTATTTTGTAAATGTGTATAAACATAATCAGTGGTTGATATGCCTCAAATGTGGTCTTTTCTTCTAGGTGATGAAAATGGATGTAACCTAGATGTCAATCTGCAGGGCTCACCCCCAAAACGCAACCACCCTGCACCCTGCACCCTCTCCTCGTCCCGCAAACTAGGTTTTGATGAAAACTGCCTTCAATCACCTACTCAGGAGTTGGTATATGCACTCCGGAAGCAGACCTCAACTCCCACTGGCAGACTGTGTACCAACAGACCACAAGAGACACCTGATGGAAACTCTTGTCAACAATCAGAGAAAAAAGCCCCTGTAGTTTGTCTTTTAGCTGACAGTAAGGACCCACTACCAACATCTATGTAGGCTGTTATTAAAAGTGTATTTGAAACTCATTACTAGCAGAAGTAGGAATGGCATGAGTGTTTCTTGATCATGATTGCATCTTTGTGTTCAAACCCTTATTGCTGTTATCTAATTTTCAAGTTACCTACATCCTTACCTACTGTCCTTTTACAGAGTCGAGGTTCCAAAATGTGAAGCAGGTACTCCACACGGCGGTACCAGAGCGCCTGCTGTCTAGGGAGAATGAATGCAATTCAATTCGCTCCTTCATAGACAAGAGGGTGCTACAAAGACACTCTGCCAGCCTCTACATATCTGGAGCCCCTGGAACAGGCAAAACAGCCTGTCTCAATCACGTGCTCCAGGAGATGAAGGTCAGCATTCAGCTATCACATACAATTTTTATAGTCGGTAACACTTAGGAATTGGCGTGTTGAGTATAGACAACACCCCAAGCTTCTTGTCAAACCATATTCAATGTTTCATAACTTTTTTCTCCAGGATGAATTAATGCCAATCCAGATGGTGGAAGTTAACTGTATGACCCTCCGCAACTCCTATGCAATCTTCCCTATCCTGGCAGACAAGCTTGGAGTATGTGGCAGCCACACAGTGGCAAAACTGCAAAAAGTATTAACTAGCGCTGGACCAACTGTGTGAGTATCTAAGTAAAGAAATATCAATGTATTGTGATATAGATATTCAATTGCCGTCAAAAGTCAAAACATCCTTTGTGACATGGTCACGAAACACAGGCTTTTGTTTTAGCACAGTTAGGTTTACTTATGCACTTACAAGATTTTTCCAGAACCTAGCTTTGGTACCTTTTTATATAGAACTGAATATTAGAGAGCTGTTTGGTCTTGTACTTGCCACATGTAGTTTACCTACAATTTTAGCCTTTTGAAAATGGGAGTTGTGGTGGTGGTGCTATGAATTTCCTCAAATGGCTTTCAAGTCCTAACTTACTGCCAAAGTCAAACATGCTGGAATGCTGTTTGATGGGTAAAATCGTGAGTCATCTTTATATGTATAACCTCTTAGTGGCTAATACCAGCTCACCTACAAGTTGGAAAGCATTTATTGACATTGTACAATGACATTGGGGTGCCATCCTTTCGGGTGAAATAAACAAATACTCAGTTAATAAAATAAAAAAAGTAGCAAACTCGGATAGAAATGTACATATTAGATAGATGTACAAAGATGTATCTGAATGGATTGTGAAAACAAAAGTTTATATAGAGATAGATTTATCTATCTCTCTAGATATAGATATAGATAAATAAATATATAGATAGAGATATACTTAAACAACACATCCTAGATCTGAATGAATGAAATAATCATATTAAATACTTTATTCTTAACATAGTTGAATGTACTGACAACAATATCACACAAAAAGTATCAATGGAAATCAAATTGATCAACCCATGGAGGTCTGCATTTGGAGTCACACTCAAAATTAACGTGTAAAACCACAGCACAGGCTGATTCAACTTTGATGTAATGTCTTTAAAACAAGTAAAAATGAGGCTCAGTAGTGTGTGTGGCATCCATGTGCCTGTATGACCTCCCTACAACGTCTGGGCATGTTCCTGATGATGTGGCGGATAGTCACCTGAGGGATCTCCTCCCAGACCTGGACTAAATCATCTGCCAACTCGTGGACAGTGTGGTGCAACGTGGCATTAATGGATGGAGCGCACCATGATGTCCCAGATGTGCTCAATTGGGTTCAGGTCTGGGGAACAGGTGGGCCAGTCCATAGCATCAATGCCTTCCTCTTGCAGGAACTGCTGACACACTCCAGCCACATGAGGTCTAGCATTGTCTTGCATTAGGAGAAATCCAGGGCCAACCGCACCAGCATATGGTCTCACAAGGGGTCTGAAGATCTCATCTCGGTACCTAATGGTAGTCAGGCTACCTCTGGCGAGCACATGGAGGGCTGTGCGGCCCCCAAAGAAATGCTCCCCACACCATGACTAACCCTCCGCCAACCTGGTTATGCTGGAGGATGTTGCAGGCAGCAGAACGTTCTCCACGGCATCTCCAGACTCTGTCACATGTGCTCAGTGTGAACCTGCTTTCATCTGTGATAAGCACAGGGTGCCAATGGCCAATTTGCCAATCTCGGTGTTCTCAGGCAAATGCCAAACGGCCTGTGATTGACTTGGAAGTACTGGTGCAGTATGTTAAAATGCTCTCATTGGAGCAGAAGTAAGACATCGGTAGTTTCTCACTCAGGTTGTTCTTCTTGAGTCTCAAAGTACAGTTTCTGCTGGGCCCTCTTTACCAGAGCAGTGGTCTGGGCGCTCCAAACATTGACATTTCTCGAAAAAATGTTTCACATTTTAGATGCATCAATTTTAGAGAAGTCTTTAATCCAATATTGGTCAGCCAAAGGGTGGGACATCAATGGAAAAACTATTCCACCACGGTTTAACTTTGGGACACCCAACAGCGCCAGAATTTCTCTGTCCGAGATTTGTCAATCATTTTGACTAATCTAAATTGATCTAAAATGCCACAGCCTAAACTTTGTCAAGCTGTTCATGAATGTCTAATCTCCAGGGCTGTGAAAATTGCCTAATGTTCTAGTTTGGATTTATGTCTGACAGGTGCTCCTGTTTTAGAGTAGCTAGTATACTGAGTGTTACAAACTACCTTTCGATCAAGCTTTAAAGCTTGCACAGGCATTTCTGTCCTGTCTGTTGCACAAAAAATGTGGACAGATAAGGGAAAATTGTACCCTGTTTTTGCTCATTTTATCAGATTGCGCTAATCCATTAACATAATGTTAAAATGTAGGCCTATATCTACAAATATGTGGACTTAAATGTACATAAAGACATGTTTTTCTTCATGCAAGTCTGGCTCATTCAAACAATATCCTCCGTGAAATAGCAGTGACTGACCTCAGTGACTAGTGGGTGGAGCTGCTCAAAGCATTACTTGTAGATCTATCAACTTTTGTTTTCACAACCCATTCAGATAGCAGATAATCATCTCAAAACCTGCAGGACTACTGTAAACCCAGGATCAGGATCAATGACCAGGATTGAGATAGGCTTATATGGAGGTAGTAGAGGTACATTTATAAATTAGTGCATTTTATATCAAATATACAGAAATATCACATGGAAAAAAGACGGACCCCTCTGCAAAGCAAGGACACTCCACAACACCCCCAAATTGTACGCTTTCTAGTTGTTGTTGTTGTTATTATTAGGATTTCTCTGTGACAAAGAAACCCATTGTCAGTACAGGTATTGTTCTTGGTAGCTAAGCATTGATTATTATTTTTCTTGGTGGCTGTGGAGCCACTTAAACCAGTGGTGTCGAGCCATGTGCCACTTCAAGGAATGTCTAGAATGTATACTGTCATATCACTTACTTGCCCATCTCATTGCTGCATGCAGCTATATTTAAAACTTTAACTTTTTTCATCATTTGATATGACTATACCAAGCATGGTGCAATAATTCATTTTAATACATTAAAATGCCACCTTAACATGGTGGAGGGGTTTGAGTGCTTGAATGATCCCAGGAGCTATGTTGTGGGGCCAATAAGCCCCTGGTAGGGTCTCCCATGGCAAACTGGTCCTAGGTGACTAGCCAGACTAAGTGCAGTTCACCAAAAACCCCTATGATGACAAAAAAAGGAGAATCGCTACGTCGTCCGGAGTGGCGTTACCGGGGCCCCACCCTGGAGCCAGGCCTGGGGTGGGTGCTCGCAGGCGAGCGCCTGGTGGCCGGGTCTTTGCCCATGGGACCCGGCCGAGTATAGCCCGAAAAGGCGACGTGGGATCACCTTCCTGAAGGCCCACCACCCAAAGGAAGGACCGTAGGGGGCCGGTGCAGTGTGTTTTGGGCGGCGGTCAGGGGAGGTGCCTGGACGACCGAGGCCATGCACACGGTCTCTAGCGCTGGGGACATGAAATGTCACCTCGCTGGCAGGAAAGGAGCCCGAGCTTGTGCGGGAGGTAGAGCGTTAACGGCTAGATATAGTCGGCCTCACCTCCACAGCCTGGATTCTGGATCCACAATCCTCGAGAGAGGCTGGACATTTCTCTGGTGTTGCTCGCAGGGAGAGGCGGCGGGCTGGCGTGGGCTTGCTCATAGCCCCGTGGCTCAGCCGCCACCTGTTGGGGTTTATCCCGGTAAATGAGAGGGTCGTGTCCCTGCGCCTTCAAGCCAGGGACAGGTCTCTCACTGTTGTATCGGCCTATGGGCTGAACAGCAGTGCAGAGTACCCGGCCTTCTTGGGGTCCCTGGGAGGGGTATTGGATAGTGCACCAACCGGGGACTCCATTGTTCTGCTGGGGGACTTCAACGCGGGCAACGACAGTAACACCTGGAGAGGGGTGATTGGGAAGAGCGGCCCCCCCGATCTGAACCCGAGCGGTGTTTTTTTGTTGGACTTCTGTGCTAGTTACAGTTTGTCCATAACGAACACCATGTTCGAGCACAAGGGCGTCCATCAGTGCAGCTACCATTTCTTAGATATTTTCAGCATCTCATGGGTTATTTGTATTTGTGCGCGATTGTTCTCAGTCAATTGATATATTATCTCATTAGTCATCAGCTTTCAAGTGGTAGGAGGTTAAAGTATCTTGGAATTTTTGTTCAGCTGCCGAGCGTGAGGGAATTGGAGTATGAAATGTGCTTGAGATTGGGCTGTCGAGTCGGAGCAGCGCTTCCAGTTGTATTGCGTCTCTCTTGGATCCTTCAGGTCCAATAGTTGGTGAAAAGAAGGAACTGAATTCGGGAAAGCAAGCTCTCAATTGATCCGTCTGTCTACTGTCTACTGCTCACCTCTGGCATGAACTTTGGTAATGACCGAAAGGGAACGTCAGATCGCGATAACCGACGTCATAAATGAGTTCTCCTAAGGGTGGAGCGCTCCCTATGCAGATACTAGGTGAGGAGCTCGGTCACACGGGAGGAGCTTGCGCAATAGAGGGCGCGCTCTTCCCGTGAGAGGACAGCTGAGTGGCTCGGGGCATTCTGTTGCGAGCTGGTGTGCCTCCGGAGTCGCGCCCCTCGCGGAGGGTGTTCCGGGCATGTCTAACGAGTAGGCGCCCCGGGGGAAGACCCAGAGACAAGCTGGAGGGATACTATGTCATCTCAGCTTGGCCTTGTGAACGCCTTGGAGCCCCCAGGGGATGTGGAGGAGGTGTGTGTGGTGAAGGAAGTCTGCTTCCCTGCTCAGACTGCTGCCCTCCGGACCTGGCCACCGGGATAAAGCTGAATGACAATGGCAGGATGAAGATTAAACAAATACAAAGCGTTATCTACTTAACCTATCAAGATAATCCAGGACATATGTATATATGTATAGTATGGAGAGTTTGAACGGATCATGTTATAAGATATAGTTATGCATATCGAATCACACTACTACGAGTCGAGGCACATAGGAGGGACCATGACGTAATATATATATGTAATTGGTATTATACGAATATAACATCATAAAGGGGGCGGAAACTTAATATGTAGTAATTATTGTACTATATATGTTATAGTATATTAGTACTGTTATAATTATATGGTAACTATATATATTTTATGTATATATAATATGTAGTATGTACATATATTATCTTATGTATTGTTTTATGTGTATATATAACTAGTGTATACTATATATTGTATAGTATATGTTATTATGTATATAGTAGTTAAATTATAATTTATATATATTATGTGTAGTTGTAAATAGTGTGTGTAATATATACTATTATATAATAGTTAATATAATATATATGCTGTGTATATTGATATATGTGTATATATATATATATATAATTGTATAGTGTATGTTTATTATATATATGTATTATATATGTATATATGTATGTGTTCTATGTATAACGTATATATTGTATATAATGCTGATGTGTGTGTGTGTGCGTGTAAGATTATCAGCATTTTTTCGCACAAATTTTGGAAAACAGGGAAATTCCACAGACAACTTTATTTAGTAGAGGGACCCCATTCGAGGTAATGTTACTTCACATTAAATCAGATTCGGTTAAAATTGCCCAAATAAGATTTGTTTATCAAAATGTGTGGTTCATAGGCTCTTAATAAAAGAGATGACAGACCCATTTTTCTTCTTCCTTTCTCCCAAAGTTGAGCAGGACAATGGAGTGAAGAACTGAAGTGTAAAACTTCCAATAACAAAAAAGAAAATAAATCCAGTTTACAGTACCCGAGACTAGCCTTATTCTATTTAGATCGTAGATGTAAAGGGAATAAACGTAATCTACTCTGAATATTCTGTCGGGCTTGTTGTAGTTGATTGGCTGCCTGCTTGATTTAACTAATGTAAATGTTTATATGTGCTTCTGCCCTTGTGAAAATTGCCATCCTCCCTTGAAACTGAAATCTCAATGTTACAGTAATACCCTATATGAAACCGAAATACATTTTCAACCAGTATGATATAATAAATGCTTTTCGAAAGTAGTTAAATTTAGTAGGCTAAGCATCAACATAAAGTATGCCCAAAGCCTAGCATTACACATTGCTCATGTAATACTTGGACTGTGTCCTGGCAATAACTGAACAACATAGGGCCTACATGTTTGCATTGAGCGTTTATTATGTCCATGTGTGTTTTCTACTTTTTCTGGGGACAACTCAATCTTGTCAGCCTTATTATAAAATGTTAATGTCGTGCTACTGCAGACCAACTGCAGTCTATCCTGCAAAGTGATTGACATCCTTTAGCAAATATGAATACATTTTATTTAAGGGATGTTGATTTAGGCTTCAAACTGTATTATTGGTCATGTATATTTCCGTTTCGCAAAGAATATTGCCATTAGTCTTCTTTAGAACTAACTCCCTTTTCACTTTTAGTCTTTTACTCCTGGATGAGATGGATCAATTGGACAGCAAAGACCATGATGTCCTCTACACAATATTTGAGTGGCCATACTTGCCAAAATCTCGCCTTTGTCTCATTGGTATGTTGTGCATCTTTGACAAGGTCTCTCCTTTAGAAATAACCGTGATGTAATTTCACCATGGATTCTGCATGGAAATCTGGTAATTGTGAGTTTTCTGAGCTGTTAGTGAGAGGGCAATGCAATTGATTTTGGTTTTCCTAGTGGCTAGATCAAATTGCACTTCTGGACCATGTACATCAATGGTTCTTTTATAACTCCACTTCTTATGATTAGATGAGGTAGAATCTGTGTCTAGGCCATAGTGTGGAAGAAGTATAATGCTTTAGGTTTTCTATTCTATATGACGTAAATAACATTTATCTCCCCGAATTTCAAGTGGTTTTAAAAGTAACTTATTTGTTTGCTTTATGCTGAATGGTTATTTTATTTTATCTTAATGTTGTATAATTCTACTATTAACCTGAAACTTATCATGTTATAGTGGAATTGCCGGAAGTGGTACTTCAAAGACATGATGAAATGTGCATCTTGTCACATTTGCATGTTTGTGTGTAAGTCAATAAACAGGACTGGTAGCTATTCAGCAAATATGTTGTTTTTCCTAGGAATAGCCAATGCTCTGGACCTGACTGACAGGATTCTTCCCAGGCTGCAGGCACTGCCTCAATGTCACCCCCAGCTTCTGAATTTCTCACCCTACAGCCGGGAGGAGCTCACTTCTATTGTACAGGACAGACTCAAACAGGTATGGGTTACTTAATGAAGGGGGCAAATCACATTCTGGAAAACAATGAAAATGAGATTGTGATTATAGTACTAGGTTGGGGGGAGGGGGGGTATATTTGATTTAGATTAAGGTTAATAATTGCACAATAACTGCCAAATATTAAAATATTACATAAACATCTAGTTTCCCGCTTTCTAGACTAAAGGTTAAAGCTTGTTTTCTGCTACTTTACCAAGCTCTTGTTAATTTACTGCATTTTGGTAATTCCTGAAAATTCACAACAAATATATAAGGTAAATGCAAATATTTGCAAGTGTAAAACTGAATGTAAATGCAAACAATCTGAATTCTCAAAGTTATGAAGATAAGATGGAAAGTTGTATTGGTATTGAAAACATTGCAGTAAGACACTCGGTTAGCTTTTTGTAAAGACACTAAAAAGTGTCACATCATAATGATTTTCAATTGTACAAATGCTCCCAAATATATTTTGAGGTCACATAGATATATTTTCGGTAGCATATGTGACCAAAATGGTTTCATTTTACAAAAAAGAATCGTAACCTATGGAATCAATATATCTATCAACAATGTTAAATAACAAATAAAGAATAATTTAACAAGTGAATCACCTGTCCTGAGAATAACGGGTGAGATCAAGTGCAGTGTCCTCCAAGTGGTGTCAACTTAGTATTTTAAAGTTGCAATTGTTGATAATATTTTGGGGACTGGCTATTGTAAATTTGGTCATTTTTGTAAATGCTGAGTAATATTACTCAACTTGGAGCAAAACTGCAGAAAGTTTTACTATCAACGGGTTATTTATACAATATCAATTGTTATATCATACTAAGTACACTATTGCTCACACTCATAGACGACCCATAATGATTTCGGTAGACAGCTAGCATGTTCGTTTCCTTCTGGCTTCCAAGTTTGGTTTGGAATGAAATAATGACCTTCAAGACGACAATTACATTTAAAATCATCAAACCATATTTCCAACAAACTTCATATATTAGCGCCCTCCCACCCTAAAAATAAAGCTTGTTTAGATTCAAACTAAAATCAGCAGCAAAGCAACCAAACAGAATATTGGTTAATATTTTAGAAACACTCTTAGAAATCAACACCAAGCATTATCTTAATCATGGCCCAGGCAATTTTGGCCATGGAGAGGTGGCTCAGTACCATAAATTTATCTGAATGAAAGAGTGTAAATCCTTTAAATCAAGGGTGACCTCTCCTTGTCCTTGAGAGCCACTGTCCTGAAGGTTTTACATGTTTCCCTGCTCCAGCACTCCTGATTCTAATTATCAGACTTCCACAGAGCTTCATAACACATTCATTTGAATCTGGGGGGTGTTCCATTAATGTAAATTAATGAAAAGCCTGGATTATTTTGAGAAGTCTCGCTCACTTTTAAAGAGCGTTTTGTTCCATTAAGGTGGCTTATTCTAGTTCAAGCTACGTAACCAAGGCAATTTAGATTTCTGAACTAGCCTGCTCCATGTCAGGTCGATCTTAACGAAGATGTGTTGCCAAAAATGTAAAACAGATGGAAACAGAATGTCAAAGGACAGTGCTGTCGAGTAGATTTTATCCCGCAAAGCATTTTTATTTCTGTCCTTGAGAGAAAACATTAGTGCAAATGTTTTAGCACACAATATGATTCGTTTGGCTCAATTTACATATTTACTTAATCTCCAAATGCATTAATGTAAATAAACAAGTCAACCAATAATGTCACTTTTCAAAAGCCAATGATTCATTGACCATAAATTAAGGCCTAAACTGAGCAGTGTGTCTAAATTTCATCAATTATGGAGTATTCATCTTCAACACAGTAGATGAAGTTGCTCAGATTATACAAATGGCGTACTTTCTCTCAAGGATGGCAATGAACAAATAAGAGAATAGCCTACCTCCCTTCGTAGAATGTAGTAGAAAGGACAGTACACTTTAATAATATAACTAAGGGTAGTAGACCCTCTAGTCTGTAAGTATAAGGTTCCCTTATACACTGTTACTATGGTCTAAACTTGACGGTTTCTATGGCCTTAATTCCAATTTTCTCAACATCATGCCAACTGTTACGACACTTGGTGTTGTCCCATTCCCATTGTTACATTGGTGAGGCCCCATGTTGTGCAGTATCGGATCTTTTCATTTTTCTGTCCGTTCCCTTCAAATAGCCAGTCTGCCACTGTCCATTCCCCATCTGGACCTGTCAAGACAGACTATGTTGGAAATCTTTTCATAGCTTAACTTTACAGGTGTACACTGTCTGCCAGAAAAGTAATAATTGGATTTGCCTTTGTAATATAATAATGATCTATTCTTAGTCATGCGAAACCATGTTTAATGCTAAAAGCTACAGTTCACTTTCAGGGTCACTTTCTGATCTGGAAATCTGCTGGATCTGTATTTCAATGAATAGCCATTTAAGTTATGGTCATTTTAACCTTTTATTTGAATGCTCATTTTTTTAATCTATAATTGAATGAATATGTGTAGCAAAGTTATTTTGAAGTGAGTCATTTATTTTGTTCAAAATGTGCAGACAAACTTTTTTAGCCAACATCAAGTGCAAGCCGACCTTCAGTGTTTTAAAATTCGTCCTACTGGATGTTCCAGCAGGACGCCAAATGCAAAATAAGATTTATACAAACAGCTGCCCCTGGACACCACTCCCCTCTTTCAAACATATGTGCCCTAAACCTTGCAGTCTGTTTAAAAAAATAATAATACCTGCTTTGTTACAGACAGCTGTTTAATGGCGAAATGTACATTGGTACTTAGCATAGGATTAAAGCTTTTGCTAAATTCATAAATTTATGTTGTAATTACAATTAGATGTTTTTTAGACACCACAACCTACTGTAATCTCACATATTTATTCATTCCCCCCACAAAAGCTCCGCGAGTGTTTTCGCCACAGACAACATTGGTGTCAAAACGTTTGTCTTGGTATCAATTGCGATTCTTGTTTTGGAAATTGTTTTATGCATGGTTTAAGAAGTGCCTTGAATGCTAGCTAATTTGCTAGCCATTTCAGTACTAGCCAAAAATCACTATCAGCACATGTTAACAGACTCATAGATACTGCTAGTAAGACAGTGATATCAGCGAGCCCTTAGCATTAGTACCTAACAGTACCGTAGCTTAAAGTATAGGAAAGTTGATGCAAATTTTTCACAAGGTACCTATGATTGTCTTAATCTGCTAGACAAGTGGGTTCCCCTTTGTTCTTTTGGCGAGCAGCCTCTCACAAGCTCTACTTACCTGGCATCATGTGGCTGAGCAGCTAAGTACTTATATGGCATTAGCATCATTGGCTACTGTATCGCTGTTTTTATTCTTTTGGTGAGCAGTCTCACAAGCCCTACTTACCTTTTGTTGTGGAGCCGAGCAGCTAATACTTATTTATTACTTATCTACTCCTCCCTGTTTTGCGCTGTTGCCCACCAAGTATTGTGCCATGGTGTACGAGGCATGGCAAAAGTAACATGAGTAAGAAAAAAATTCTGCTGTAATTAACCAACAGCTGCATCATTCAGTAGACTGATTGAAATATGTGGATGCAAATGTCCACACCTGCCAATCCCTTCTCTACATGATTTAGGGAGTTGAGAAATGAATGCTCATGTTAAAGTTTGTATGACATCTTTAAAATTTCAGAATATGCTTATTTTATTACTCCCATTTATCGATTGATGACAATGTTGGATTTCTTGTGGTGCTCTTTGTTACCCTCATATTAGGTATCAGGTGAAAAGCTGTTGGATGCATCTGCCATCCAGTTTTGTGCCAGAAAGGTGTCTGCTGTATCAGGAGATGCCAGGAAAGTTCTAGATATCTGCAGGTAAAATTGAGTTAAAATGTTTTTGTGTATGTCGGTTATTGCTTTTACCATAGTCACAAAGAAACGCTTACTAAACTCAAATGAACTTCTTAAACAAAAGTTGAATTGCTAGTCAAATTGACTGTTTTTGAACACTTTGTATCAACACTTGTTGCAGTTAATTTTTGTTAGCACTGTTGACTCACACAGCTGTTGTTCCATATTTTTCATACCACCTCAGTTGCATTTTATGTAGCCTCTACAGAGTTCAAAATAAAGTAGGTGGATTAGGTTGTGGGAGTGATAAAGAGTTGTCAAAGGAACAGTCGTGTTTAAGATTTTAAAATGGAATTGATAAGTAGCATTCCAATTTGATAAGATGTGAACCATTGTCTTATCTGAATAATTTAATTTGAAGTAATTACTGTAATGTTTATCAAACCCATGGGGTTAAACCACAGGGTGGCAACTTAGGCTATAAAGTAGCAACTGGAAAAAAATTGTGTTAGAGTTAAATAAATTTGCACTAATGTTATTATTACATCTTGGACTAGTTTTTATTCCAGGTATAGAGGCAAAAAGGGTGACTTGTTGATGTCTTCCCTTAGTTAGTATTTCCCAATGCAAATGAGTGGACAGTGCTGTTGTTGTTGTTGTTGTTGTTGTTGTTGTTAGAAATGTCACAAGTGCTCTATGAATACCATTGGAAGCAATGTCATGGGTGATGCCTACTCCTGTCTTGGTCTAAAACAACAAGCATTTTCTACTTGGGATCAGCCAGCCAAAAGTATATGCAGCCCCTCAGTGCTTTCCCTTTCTTAGTTTTGCTTCCACTAACAGCTGTTAGGGACTATCAACAGAGTTGAACGATTAATGTTTTTTCATGCGAATAGATCTTTATCCACTACTCCTAAAATTTTCAAAATCCAATAGCTTGTTGATCATGTAGTGACCTCCTAACCTCAATCAATTTTCAGACTCTGTGGATTATCGTGTTATAATATACATTAGAGATGCAGGGATTAACTGATTTTACAATCATCCGTTAAGGCTCAGCTACACCAAGTGTTCATGTTCTCCCTCTAAAAAAAAGGGACGTTAAGGTATATTTTTCTACGAACGTTTGCACAGTGAGGAAAATTAAACAAACATTGCCGAAGTTTGCTAACATTTCTGGTCTTGTCCCTTTTTGCGCACTTGGGCAAAATCATGACATTTCGCATGTTTCTAGCTTGAGCTGGTAGGTGACTTGTCATCTAGGGCACCTACTTTCAATAAGCATAATGTATGTTTCTTGTTTGTTAGATTAATAAGAGCTTTAAAATATTGACATTTTTTGTTTTCAGAGGTTTTATTTCTCAATTGTTAGACAGAAGCAGGCACAAAGCCAGATTTAAGCATTTGACTCTTAGGCCAAACCTAGGACGTGGTTTTGGTTTGATGTGACTTCCAGTTAATGTAAACATGTAAAATTCTTTGGAGCATTAAGTCAAACACAAAATAGCTTTTTGAGTTTTCTGTAAAATAAATGTCGTTACAGTTGTCAATATTTGGAAAAACAAAACAAATTTTACTAACAGGCTTTTGAGAATACATTCAAGAATCAAGCCCCTGAGTCGCCGTGTAACAGCTAAAGACTCTTGTATTGCCTTATTTACTCATGTATTCCAATTACAGCTGAAAATGCCTAGTTCTTCAGTATTGTTCTCTTATTCTGACATGTATATTGTGAAATGATTAGTCTTGTTTTTACCATAACCTTAAGTTTTGTTGCAGCCATACTATATTGCACTGTACGAGGAGCTGTAAAGAGCTGTATGCTATAAATTGAAGCATATTTATCGCGAAACTATGAATATTCCTCGGGCTATGATCGATCCATAAAATCTATAACTATTGCACCCTAGTTTACAGCCTTTAGATGTTCATAATGTACATAATATATTTCAAACAAGCGTGATCATGTCAGCGGTGTGGAAATGCTTAAAAGTTCATCAAATTTGCAGTGTTGGGTCAGGAGACATTCAGTCATCCAAGACAGTAGAATGGAACATTTGTAGCAACACCCATCATGCATCAAACCCCCTCAATTAAGAAAGCTCAAATTAAATGGGTAAATCCAGTTGTAAACTAAATTAATATGTGGCCAACTTTTCTCCATCTTACCATACATGATATCCTTCTTTAAATGAAATTATTATTATTAAATTGGTTAGCCAATTTATACTTAATGGACAAATGGCCTGACTCCATATTCCTGTTGCAGGAGAGCTGTTGAAATGGTGGAATCTAATGACAGAAAGGCAATGGCCAGGTCCACGGCAGGAAAGAAAGGTAAGCAGTTATAGCTTCAGTCATGTCAGTATAGGTGTTTTTTATAATGTAAAAAGTTAGAATCCTCTAACTGAGTGGTTCTCATTCTTGTTTGCATCAGTGCCTTTCTATCCATTTTCCTTGTACCTTACTGTCCCTCATCATTTTCAATGTAGGATAACTGTCTTACCTCAATATTACTTTTCACTATTATTCTGTTCGTATAATTAGAAAAGCTTGTAATTGAATGCCAAATATCAGATTTGATTTAACTGGAGAGTTGGAATATAATTTTCCTAGGAAGCGGAAAGACCATGTGAATATAATTAATATTTGTGTGAAATGACGCAGATATTTTGAAATGTGCTTTTTTAATACTCTGTCTTGTCATTGTGTACAAACAGCAGCCAATTACAGGAATACATGTCTACAACTCAATTGTCTCTCAAACTGAACACTGTATGAGGTTAAAATGCAACATGTATGGCTCAGGACTCAATGATCATCCAGTGCAGTTGTTTTTTTAAAGTATATTAAAGGTGATTATGTAAGGTGCAGCTTTTAAACGGCAGTGTTTTAGTGTTTATGTGGTAAGTTTGATGAACTGATTGATAGATCAAAAGGGTATGCTTTCAGGCTGAGGTCTCATTTTGTGACAACAGTGCAATACAGCAAATGCAATACAACCCCTGCTGCCTTGATTTTCCAGCCAAACCCCCACTCCATTTTTCACTCACTTGCAAAAAACGATGAGATTCCCATCCCCCCTCACCCCATACTCCCACTACACCTTGTGAATTATCCCCTGGGGGATTATTCCAGTCATATGCCTTCTCCATATCAACAAAACGCATGTAGACCGGATGGGTATACTTCTAGGACCCTTGCAAGAGTGAATATCGGATCCATTGTTCCACGGCCAGAACGGAGCCTGCGTTTTCTCTTCAGTACGAAGTTTGACAATCGGCCAAACCCTCCTTTCCAGCACCTTAGAGTAAACATTCCCAGCGAGGCGGAAAAGTGGGATACCCCTGTAGTTGGCACACATTCTCTGGTCTCCCCCCCTTTTCCCCCTCTCCTTCAAAGGCGCCATAGGCACGTCATCCACGACATCCCATCTACATCCAAAGCTTTCAGCATTTTTGGTTGGATCTCATAAATCCCTGAGGCTTTGCCACTGTTGAGTTGTTTCACCATCTCTGTGACGTCATGAAAATTTGCCATGGAAAATTAAATCTGACATTCTAGAGGACATGGTGGGATTCAGGAGCTCTTCAAAGTGTTCCTTCCACTGCCAAACAACTTCCTCTGAGGTCAACAGTGACCCATCTTTGCTGTATACATCCTGCATGGTTTCCAACTTCCCCCTCCTGAGATGGCAGGATAGTTTTCTGGAAGCACCTTGGTGTGGACTGAAAGTCTTTCTCCATAACTTCTCAAAACGTCTCCCTGCACCTGTTGATTTGCCTCTCTCACAGCAGATGCCGTAGCCCTTAGAGCCTGTTGGTACCTTGCAACTTCCTTTAGAGACCTCCAGGACAACAGATCTTGGAAAGCCTTTGTCTTCAGTTGGATGACTTCCCTGACCATTAGTGTTGACCAGTTTTGAGGGTTACCGCCCCTTGAATCACCTGAGACTTTGGTAGCTCTCCACTGTGGCTTCAGCAACACAAGGCTTTGAACATGGAGAAGGGAGTCCTCCAAATATTCCCAGTTTACCTGCACTACTCCCTTGGATTTATCAGGTCTGTCCAGACTCTTTCATAGCTCCTGACCCAAATCACCACCAGATGGTGACGCAAGTAACTTTGTGGCTGGGACTCGGCCACTGTTGCTATCATACCGGCGGGTTAAATGACTCTTGCGCCTGGCACAAAGAGTGTTGGTCTGAACTGACTACATTAGTCATAGGTGTGGTTTGGGCGCGACGGTAAATAAACCAATAAAAGCTTCAGCTCACACTTCCTTTAAAAGCAGGAGCGCTTCTTCCATGGCACATTGCTGTCATAACGGCCAGGTGCAAATAAGAGCGGTTCCATATTTTGGGGTTAGTTCATTCAGACATCATCATTTACAAAAAATATTACACTGCTCATTCAGCGTATACTTAGTCAAAACAGCGTATAGGCAGAAGCATAAGCTAATAACGCCCCCACACCATTACCCTGAACTATAAGGAAAGAAATGGAGACTGCTACTTTTATCATTAGTGCTATACATATTCATAGGATTTAAGAAAGTCATTAGATCTTTTGCTGTTATGACAGTCACATGATTCATAATATTTAGTCACATTCATCTTGTCCATGTTTTCAAACTGTAAAGTTGTAGTCTTTTTGCTCCTCGTCTAATTTGTTCCATACTTGAACCCCAACAAAGGAAATATTGTTGTTTATTTGTTCTTTTGTTTGTTTTCTAAACATACTATACTGCCAAAGATTACGGCCAGAGACCGACATTCTTGCCAGAGCTGTGAAAGACAGGAAAGTTACATTGTATGGGGTTGTATTGCAGTTATCCTGAATAATTTGTACATTAGATTAGATATGCTATTAGATATGCTAGCCTTTTTCTCATCTTCATGGACATGAAAAGCATTTTCCTCTTGGTGTTCCTTGTAATTATTTTTGCAAAATGGGAAGAGCCTGTGTAGATTAGGGAAGCAAAGTGCATGCGTGTTGTGCACAAGTTACATTATGGGCAAGCTGCACCCTTAAAATACAATTTGAATAACATGCCACTGACTTTTAACCACCCTTTTCCTGGTTAGTGGCGGAATGGTTCTCTGAAAATTCAAAATCGCACCAGTGCCGGTACAAGCCTCCTTTTTTCACTAATCCGTCTCCAGGAGCACAAGTTAATTCCCTAATTTACTAACCTGTATCTGTGGATGGAAAAGACTGGTGTGTGTTGGATGCAATATAGGAATGATGCATGCGTCGGTGTGGAAAGTAAATTACGCTGGGTGCCAAAACAATCAGTTGCTACGTCACCAAGAATCTTCTGATCATAGCGTAAACCCTGGTTATAGGCCGGTCACAATAATTACTTTTGCCTCGAACCCAAGGACACGTGGTGACATTGATATGACTAGTTCAGTATATCTTAAACACAATAAGCATCACGCAACATATGAAGTCGAAATGCAGTTTGCGTTAGTGAAAATTAGGCAAATGAAATTCACTTTTCTATTACACATTCATAGACAAGTCAACTTGAAACAGCAACGTTATTATGGTTGTTGACAAAGACATACATAATTTCCATGGTTTTGCCAGGTATTATCAAATAGAGACTTAAAGAAATCTTAACACGTACCATATTTTCATATTCTATTTGCCAACAATGCAGATATGGCCAGATGTGTTCTGCTGACTCAGTTTCTAAACTGATGAAATTCTGGTTAGCTAACTAACAGCAAGACAACATAAAGGGAACACTTTGCATTCAGCATAGATCAGTACATTTTGACAGTTTAGTTACCACAGACTTAATGCTATTTAAAAATAAATTAAAATGAAATGCAGCAAACATTCTGCTATAGAATGGAAGTAATTGCATGTTATTAATGAGACAAAAAACAACTGAATTTTAGAAACTTTTAAAAGTTTAAACAAAATTGCCATTTGGAGTGACAAAGGAAAATATTGCGGTAGAATAGCACTGGCATAATTGTTACTTTGTAACGATAACAAAGCAGATTTAACTTATGAAAAACCTTAGCAAAACTAGGATCTTGCCTTAAATACATTTTTCATGTTATGTTTCATAATACAAGTTTAGAAATATCACCATATGTAAGATGTATAAGTTTACCCACACACAATAATGCCAGATGATTTGATTCCTGTTTTGAGGTTTTTCATGCATTCAAGAACTTTGAATTCAGGTGGAGACTGGTACTGTTAATGGCTGTCAATTTGAAATACTTTGAATTTGGTATAAATGCTTTGTCTTTAACTCCCCTTTTCTCCCATTCATTTATTCTTCGCAGTTTCTTGTGCTGGCGTGCCTCAGGTGGCACGTGTGCTGTCAGAGGTTTATGGGGACCGCATGACCACCTCTGTGAATGGTGAAGGGGAGAGCATCCCCTTGCAACAGAAATTGCTTGTGTGTTGCCTTCTACTGCTCACATACAATGGAAAGACCAAGGAAATGTCACTGGGCAAGGTAAGGGACAAGGCACATCTGCCTCAGGCGATCTGCAGTTTCAGGCTTGAGGAAAGACCAAGGCATTAGTTGAGTTAATAGTTTAATGAAAGAAAAAAAATTAACTGCCCTTCTCTCCTTTTAATCTTTAGCTTCATGAGGCGTACAGTCGCCTGTGCGACCAGAGACAAGTCACAAGTGTGAGTCAAGGAGAATGCCTCTCTCTGTGCAGTCTACTTGAGAGCCGAGGTATATTTGGACTTAAAAAGGCAAAGGAGGCTCGTCTCACCAAGGTAACAGGAACTGAACTTATTGTCAACGTCTCTTACTGAAGTGTCAGGTACATTTTTATATGAATTTTGAAGGGCTGTAACAATATGTTGTGGCACAACATATTGCAATGCAAACATTGAACAATAGGTATCAAGTTATGGCAAAGAAAAATTACAATATGACGTCACGTGTGAATTCACAAAAAATGGCTTGAAATGAGGTGTGTGTGTGTGTACAACAAAGTCAGTGTTTCTCCTACCATTGTTTTGGAGAGGCGACCTTAGCCTGGCTCTGTCGTCCTATGCACTTCCGCTCAATTTTGATTTTGCTTTTGTAGTAGGCCTGGAACCGATATACCTGCCTAGATTTTCTCGACTCAGATATCTGTAGGCCCAAGCAGCTAACAGAAGGATTGGCTGAGAACAATGACGTTGATTAAGCATGCTTGTTTGAGTTGTAGTTATGTAATTGAGGTGGAAAAAGATGCAAGCAATTAAAGTTAACCGTATAGTTTACTTGGGCTTAATATGGAACGACAGCCAAACTAAACCCCAAAGAAATAGTATATTTAAACATTGACGTTTTTTTGGAGTCATTTTGCATGCTGTAGTGGGAAAGTGTTGTGTATTTCACACTAGTTTCACTTGCACTTTGCAATGGCAAAACAAGTTAATGTTCTTGCTTTTAGATGACAATTTAATGAACCTGCATTTCAGAGAACCTGTAGAAGATTAGATACTAACAGCAGTGACTTCAGTCTGTAGAGTTAAGATTGCTATTTTATCAAGTGAAAAGCATAGACCAGGGGGGTGTTCCACCAATGTAGATAAAGGAAGAGCCAGGCTTTTTTTTGAGAAGTCTCACTTTAATGAGAGTTCTGTTCCATTAAGGTGGCTTTTTGTAGTTCAAGCTGTGTAACCAAGGCAACGTTGACTTCTGAACTAGCTTGCTCGGTGTCAGGTTAAAAGTCGAGCTAAACTAAGATGTGTTGCAAATTATGTAAAATAGACGGAAACAGAATGTCAAAGGACAGTTCCCATCGAGTAGATTTTGTCCCACAAAGCATTTTTGTGTCCGTCCTTGTTAGAAAACATTAGTACAAATGTTTTATCTCACAATATGACTCATATGAATTAATTTACGGATTTACTTAATCTCCAAATAATGTATTAATTTAAATTGACAAATAATGTCACTGTTTTCAAAAGCCATTGATTCATTGATATAAATTAAGGCCTAAACAGAGCAGCGTGTCTTAAAATTGTATCAATTATGGCGTATCCATCTTCAACACAGTAGATGAAGGTGCTTAGATTATACAAAATGGCGTACTTTCTCTTAAGGACGGCAATGAACAAATAAGTGAACAGCCTACCACCTTTAGTAGAACGTAGTAGAAAGGAGAGTACACTTTAATAATAGAATGAAGGGTAGTAGACTGCAGTCTATGTAAGTAGGCCTATGTAGACTTCTGGAATCACATATGGAAACAAACTCACTGTACACAAGCCTTGACCTCTTCAATTTGTCTGTATCTCTCTGTTGCATGTGGGACATTCTTGAACAGGGTTGGTGAAGGTTTAACAAGGGCAACTATAGAGACTTTTTATTTAATTATATTAATTATTTGTATTGGTTAAAGTAGCCCATATGTTGACAAGCTTCTGTATTTCTTCATCCTTACCTTCTGGGTTCCCCAATGTTATAGGTGCAATATGTCTTCCCCATGAGTCTTCCAGGCCAACTGGAAGACTCAGGGGCTGACTGCCAAGTGCCCCAGGGTTGTCTAAAATGCCCTCTAGAGTGGCAAATTGAGACAGTGCCCTACTGTCCATCATTCACATTGGGATATATGCTTGAGTGCCCATGATGCCCCTTAATGCAATACATGGTAGTGTATCCTCTATAATAAAATAAAAACTTTTCTTAATGAGTGCAGTGATAGTAATGAAAACGTGAAGCCATATCCTTTAAGGTGCCCTTACAATGGTCTAAAATTGACGGTTTCTTACTTCCAATTTCCGTTACAACATGCCAACTGTTGCGACACTTGGAGTGTTGTCCTATTCCCATTGTTACACTGGTGAGGCCCCATGTTCTGCAGCAGCAGACCTTTTTATTTTTTTTGTCCCTGACCTTCAAATAGCCAGTCTGCCACTGTCCATACCCCATCTGGACCTATTGAGACTAACTATGTTGGATATCTTTCCATATCTTAAATTTACTGACATACACTGTCTGCCAGAAAAGTAATAATTGGATTTACATGTGTAATATAATAATGAGATTCTTAGTCATGCTAAACAATTTTCAATTGTTAAAAGCTACAGTTTGGGTTACCTTCTGATCTGGAATCTGCTCCTCTTTTAATCTATAATTTAATAAATGTATGTAGCAAAGTTATTTTATTTTAAAGTAATTCATTCATTAGAACACTCCCCAGTGTGTCCTCCCTAAAATTAGCATCTTACATGTTATTGTCTATGCTTTAACCTAGTCTTTCTTTGACATTTTGTGAATGAATGGGCTGTCCATTTTATTTATTCGTTGGACTGTTAAAGATACTTCTTGGGTGCATGCTTAGACCAGACTCAATAAACCAAATAAATTCACTTGTGTGTTTAGAATGTGTGCTAACTCATTGCTCCTATTTTTCAGATTTCTTTAAAGATTGAGGAGCATGATGTGGAGAATGCTCTGAAAGATCGTGTCCTACTTGGCAGTATGTTGGCAGCTGGACTCCCTTGACCTAGTCTGTGTCATTTGAAGAGATATCGGATATTAACTAGTTTTTTTTGGTTTTGTTTTGCACTGGGTTGATTGCACAATATAACTGTACAACACCACAACCATCCAATGCAGGGTTTTTATTGCATTCTTTGTTTTAATTTTGTACATTATTAAAATGACCATTGATGTATTGGCTTCTATTAATTGTGAGGAAATCTTTAGGTAATACTCAAGATAAGCTAATACCTTGAGATACCTTTTTTGAAATTGACTTCATTAAATAAAAGTATATCGTGAATGACTGGCTTAATTTATCCTTCTTAACATCACATCATTGAATTTGTCATCTGCAAATCCATTGATTCTCCTAATTTTATATTTATGGAAAATAAGGTTGAAAAGATTAGCAGAAAGTCCCTATTACGGGTATATTTGAAGAGAGATTTTAGTATTTTGGACTTCTAGGACCTGGAACCAAATCTTTAAAATAAGCCGACAAAATGGGGAGTTTGATTTGGTTTTGGGTTCCAAATAAAATCTATAGGGGCCGGTTGTTAAGTTCTGATCACATTTTGGGTTGGATCAAATCTTGAAAATGGGGTGTTAAAAGAAAAAAAAGTGATTCTGAAAATGGATTAGATCCTGTACTCCAATATCGGTTTTGATGTGTCGTTCAAAAAGTGAAATAAAACTTATTTTATAGTACATATACATTTATATGTAAGAATAGAAGTAGGTATTTCTCTACATTAGAGACCTATTCACTGATATCACTCTTTCCCAACCTAGGCAAATAAAGGCCAGACTTGAGATCCGCCTCAATGATACATGTATACAAGTACTGGTTGAATTTCTTCAGCTGCTGTAGTAAGTACAACCTCTATTGTGCTTTCCTGGTGTGCTTTCTTGAAATCCTGGGGAGAAGTGTCTAGGAAGCTGAAGTACTCTACAGTTTTGACTGAGGAGTTGCACATGGTAATCGAGCGAGTGGAGCTGTATTCCACAACCATCGACTGTCTTATAGGCATTGAGTTCTTAAGTTGTTCTGACTACACCAGGTTGTCGGCTTCTCACCTTTTGTCAGATTCATCCCTTTCTGTAAATCACAAAGAAGTCTGTGTTTTGTTCATTTAATTATTCATAAAAAATAAATATTCATTAATCAATATATGTTAGTAAAGATCCTTTCATTTGAAACTAATTGGTAAAGAGTGGGTTTGGGGGAGACTTATGAAAGCAGAGCGAATCAGGGAGAAGGCAAAGTGAATGAATAATAAAGATATCTGCACCGCATGGAACAATTCTTAATTATTATTAATTATTCATAAAAATAAATATTCATTAATTATTTAATATGTGTTAGTAAAGATCCTTTAATTTGAAACTAATTGGTAAAGAGTGGGTTTGGGGGAGACTTATGAAAGCAGAGCGAATCAGGGAGAAGGCACAGAGTGAATAAATAATAAAGATATCTGCACCGCATGGAACAATGCGTTTTCCACATTGGTAAAGGTTTAGATGGACATCAGAAGCAAGATTAAGTTATTTGGTAGGTAGCAGCCAGTGAAGATTTTAATGTATATTGTATATAATTGATATGGATTGCCCCTCCTTGAACCGCCACCTTAACGCGGTGGAGTGCTTGAATGATCCTAGGAGCTATGTTGTTGGGGGCAATAAGCCCCTGGTAGGGTCTCCCATGGCAAACTGGTCCTAGGTGACTAGCCAGACTAAGTGCGGTTCACCAAAACCCCTATGAGGACCAAAAAAAGGAGAATCACTACGTCCAGAGTGGCCTTACCGGGGCCCCACCCTGGAGCCAGGCCTGGGGTGGGTGCTCGCAGGCGAGCGCCTGGTGGCCGGGTCTTTGCCCATGGGACCCAGCCGGGTATAGCCCGAAAAGGCGACGTGGGATCACCTTCCTGCAGGCCCACCACCCAAAGGAAGGACCGTAGGGGGCCGGTGCAGTGTGTTTTGGGCGGCGGTCAGGGGCAGGTTCCTGGACGACCGAGGCCATGCACACGGTCTCTAGTGCTGGGGACATGGAACGTCACCTCCCTGGCAGGAAAGGAGCCCGAGCTTGTGCGGGAGGTAGAGCGTTAACGGCTAGATATAGTCGGCCTCACCTCCACAGCCTGGGTTCTGGATCCATTATCCTTGAGAGAGGCTGGACTCTACATTTCTCTGGCGTTGTTCGTGGGGAGAGGCGGCGGGCTGGCTTGGGCTTGCCCATAGCCCCGTGGCTCAGCCGCCACGTGTTGGCGTTTACCCCGGTAAACGAGAGGGTCGTGTCCCTGCGTCTTCAAGCCGGGGACAGGTCTCTCACTGTTGTATCGGCCTATGGGCCGAACAGCAGTGCAGAGTACCTGGCCTTCTTGGGGTCTCTGGGAGGGGTATTGGATAGTGCACCGACCGGGGACTCCATTGTTCTGCTGGGGGACTTCAACGCGGGCAACGACAGTGACACCTGGAGAGGGGTGATTGGGAAGAGCGGCCCCCCCGATCTGAACCCGAGCGGTGTTTTGTTGTTGGACTTCTGTGCTAGTTACAGTTTGTCCATAACGAACACCATGTTCGAGCACAAGGGCGTCCATCAGTGCAAGTGGCACCAGGGAACCCTAGGCCAAAGGTCGATGATAGTCTTTGTTGTCGTGTCCTCTGACCTCCGGCCACGTGTCTTGGACAGTCGGGTAAAGAGAGGGGCGGAGCTGTCAACCGATCACCACCTGGTCGTGAGCTGGATCCGCTGGTGGAGGAGGAAGTCGGACAGACCTGGCAGGTCCAAGCGTATCGTGAGGGTCTGTTGGGAACGTCTGGCGGAGCCTTCTGTCAGCGAGGTCTTCAACTCGCACTTCCGGGAGAGTTTCTCACAAATTCCGGGGGGGGACTGGGGACACTGAGTCTGAGTGGACTATGTTCTCGGCCTCATTGTCTATGCGGCGGCCTGGAGCTGCGGTCGTAAGGTCTCTGGTGCCAGTCGCGGCGGCAATCCCTGAACCCTGTGGTGGACACCGGAAGTAAGGGATGCAGTCAAACTGAAGGAGTCCTATTGAGCCTGGTTGGCTTGTGAGAATCCTGAGACTGTTGACGGGTATCGGCAGGCCAAGCGTGCCGCGGCTCGGATTGTCGTGGAGGCGAAAACTCGGGTCTGGGAAGAATTCGGGGAGGCTATGGAGAAGGACTACCGGACGGCCGCAAGGAAATTCTGGCCAACCGTTCGCCGACTCAGGGGGGAGAAGCGGTTCTTCACCAACACCGTGTACGGTGCGGGCGGGGAGCTGCTGACCTCAACTGGGGACGTTGTTGAGCAATGGAAGGAATACTTTGAGGATCTCCTCAACCCTGCCGTCACGTCTTTCGAGGAGGAAGCAGAGGCTGAGGACCCGGAGGTGGAATCGTCGATCACCCAGGCATAAGTCACCGAGGTGGTCGGTGGGCTACTCGGTGGCAAAGCCCCGGGGTAGATGAGATCCGCCCCGAGTATCTTAAGTCTTTGGACACGTCTCTTCAACATTGCATGGCGCCTTGGGAAGGTGCCGCTGGACTGGCAGACCGGGGTGGTGGTACCCCTTTATAAGAAGGGGGACCAGAGGGTGTGTTCCAACTACAGGGGGATCACACTCCTCAGCCTCCTTGGTAAGGTCTATGCCAGGGTACCGGAGAGGAGAATCCGTCCGATAGGATTCCGAATTTCTAGGCCGGAGGGTGTCTGGTTCGGGGGGCACTGGATTTCATCTCTGCTATTCGCGGATGATGTTGTCCTGATGGCTTCATTGGACCTGGACCTACAGCATGCACTAGAGCGGTTTGCAGCAAAAAGGTGGCTTACTCCCTCCGGGTGGGTGGGGAGTCCTTGCTTCAAGTGGAGGAGTTCAAGTATCTCGGGATCTTGTTCACGAGTGAAGGAAGGACGGAACGTGAGATTGACAGGCAGATCGGTGCAGTGGCTGCAGTAATGCCGTCTCTGTACCGGTCCGTCGTGGTAAAGAAGGAACTGAGACGGAAGGCAAAGCTCTCAATTTACCAGTCGATCTATGTTCCGACTCTCACCTATGGTCATGAACTTTGGGTAATGACCGATAGGACGAGATTGCGGATACAAACGGTCGATATGAGTTTTCTCCTCAGGATGGCTGGGCGCTCCCTTAGAGATAAGGTGAGGAGCTCGGTCACACGGGAGGAGCTTGGAGTAGAGCCGCTGCTCCTCCACGTAGAGAGGAGCCAGCAGAGGTGGCTCAGGCATCTGTTGCGGATGCCTCCTGGACGCCTCCCTCGGGAGGTGTTCCGGGCATGTCCTACCGGGAGGCGGCCCCGGGGAAGACCCAGGACACGCTGGAGGGACTATGTCTCTCGGCTGGCCTGGGAACGCCTCGGGATCCCCCCGGAGGAGCTGGAGGAGGTGTGTGTGGAGAAGAAAGTCTGGGCCTCCCTGCTCAGACTGCTGCCCCCGCGACCCGGCCCCGGATAAGCGGAAGACAATGGATGGATGGATGTTTTAAATGAACAATGACTATTGAAAATTGTTTGTGTCAATGACAGTATAAATCATTGAGTTGGAGACAAAGACCTCAGACAACTTTGTAACCATGATCAGACTTTTCTCCTTGCTGGCAAGCATTAAAACTTCCTTAGCTTCAAATACTCTGTGTCCTTGTTAACTACCTAACAGTAGTCTCAGTTTCAAGAGGCTTCAAAAATGTAACACACAAAAGTATTTTTGGGGGCTGAAGAATAGAGTAAATTATGACAGCATAGTTGTTAACACTACGGGACTGTTTCAGGCCTTAAAAGATGATGGTATGCCATTAAACATGAAACTACTGAAATGCTGTATTAACAAAGTTGTCAAGCTAAGTTTCAATATGTGATCAGCCACAGCAATATACAGCATATAAATATGTATAGACAAGTAATTTCTTTTTATTCATTCATTCATAGTTTGCTAAATCTAGGACTAATGAACAAAAACACAATAGGTTTTTGAGCTGAGGTTTTAAAGCTGTCCACTGTATTACCCAAACAATGAAATGTTTTCCCTCTTCCCCATCGCTGCCATCAGTACATCTAGGGAAGAGGTCTGCCTGTACATCTTGAAGAATAGTATAGAGGAGTCCTTAATTAATCTATTACATTGACTTAAAATGACACAATTTAGTACATACATGTTCAGAATCAGAATCGGTTTTTATTTGCCATGCAAGGTACACAAGCACAGAATTGACTGTGGCAGGGAAGTGCAAACATAGAACATATATATATAAACAGCAAAGCAAGATAAACAATAAACAATTTCCAAATGATTTCAGCAAATGGACAACCATCCCAGAACATCCCCTGTTCTTATACCCTCTTTCTTGGCAAGGAAAATCTACAAAAACCCTGTGGGAAAAAGTAGAAACCTTGAGGAGAACCACAGTGAAGGAGAGATCCTACTCCCAAATACGGACAGGCTGTAGATGCTCCCAGACTGGCGCGTGCCCATTTGTCCACTTGCTAAAATCATGTACAGATGGACTGTAGATAAAGAACTACAGTAAAGTAACTACTCCCGACAGTTGAGGAGTCCACAGATCAGGTCATGAGATGAGGCGGGGCACCTGGGGTGGAATCATCACCAGGGCAGCATCCAGGACAGTGCTCACCTCGGGGGGAGAGAGAGAAAACTTGTGAATAGTAACGAACAGACTATAGTGAACTAAAATATTAACCAATGTAGAAGGGGAAAATAGGGTATAACCAGAGGTTATACTTCCCCCAGCCACATTGCCCTAGGGCAGCATGGCTGAAAAACCGTTTGCTTGTACTTCTGTTCCCAACCAGCCCGTCCATAAGCCACTGTCATGTCATACTTGTCCTTGGCCCTGTTGAAGAGAGCAATAGCATAGGGGTAGAAGCTTTTCCTGTGGCGAGAGGTTTTGGTCCTGATGTACCGCAGCCTCCTGCCAGAGGGGAGCAGCTAAAGCAGAGAGTGTCCAGGGTGGGAGGAGTCGGCCACTATCTTCTTCACTCGCCTCAAGGACCTCAAGGTGTGCAGGTCCACGAGTGATGGCAGATTGCAGCCTATCACCTTCTCGGCGGCACGGATGATGCGCTGCAGTCTGCTCCTGTCCTTGGCAGTGGCAGCAGCGCACTAGACTGTGATGGAGGAGGCGAGGATGGACTCAATAATGGCCGTATAGAATTGCACCAGGTTGAATTTCCTCAGCTGCCACAGGAAGTACATCCTCTGCTGGGCTTTCTTAACCAATGAGGTGATGTTCAGCTCCCACTTGTGGTCCTGAGAGAGTGTGGAGCCCAGGAAGCGGAGGGACTCAACAAGGTTGACCTGGTAGTCGTACAGGGTGATGGGGGAGAGTGGGGCTGGGTCCTTTCTGAAGTCCACAACCATCTCCGCTGTCTTCAGAGCATTAAGCTCGAGGTTGTTCTGGCTACACCAGGTCACCAGGTTGTCAGCTTCCTTCCTGTAGTCAGACTCGTCCCCACCGGAGATAAGCTTGATCAGGGTGGTGTCGTCTGCAAACTTCAGGAGCTTGACAGACGGGTGACTGGAGGTGCAGCTGTTGGTGTACAGAGAGAAGAGCAGAGGGGAAAGGACGCAGCCCTGAGGAGCTCCGGTGCTGATTGACCTGGAGTCAGAGACTTGCGTTCCCATCTTGACACGTTGCCTCCTGTTAGACAGGAAGTCTGTGATCCACCTGCAGGTGGGGTCAGGCACGTTCAGATTTGAGAGCTTGTCCTGAAGCAGAACCGGGATGATGGTATTGAAGACGGAGCTGAAGTCCACAAACAGGATCCTGGCGTGCCAGCAACAAGCCCTCGAAGGACTTCATTACAACAGACGTCACTGCGACGGGTCTGTAGTCGTTCAGCCCTGTTGGTCTGGACTTCTTCGGCACAGGGATGATGGTGGAGGATTTAAAGCAACCTGGCACGTGGCATGTCTCCAGGGAGGTGTTGAAGATGGTGGTGAACACCGGGGACAGCTGGTCCGCACAGTGCTTTAGCGTGGCAGGGGAGACAGTATCCGGTCCAGCTGCTTTGCGGGGGTTCTGTTTCCTGAACACTTTGTTGACTTCCCTCTCTTGAATAGAGAGAGTCAGCATTGTGTATGTGTTGATGTTTGATGTGGTGGGGGATGTGGGAGGTGTCTGCGGTGGATTGGGGGGTGTTAAACGAATTTCCGATTTCCTTTCAAATCTGCAGTGGAACTCATTTAGGTCGTCAGCCAGGCGGGAGTCATTAGAGGTGGCTGTGGCTCTGGACTTGTAGTTTGTAATCTGCCTTAGCCCCCTCCAGACAGAAGTAGAGTCGTTCGCAGAGAATTGGTCTTTCAATTGCTCTGAGTGCCGTCGTTTAGCGTCCCTTACCGCCCTGCTAAATAATTTTTTTGACTCCTTGAATCCGTACTTGTGTCAACTTTTAAATCCCTCCTCTTTCTTGGACCTTAGACTTTTGAGCTTAGCTGTAAACCAGGGTTTGTCGTTGTTGTAGCTCACCCTGGTTCGTGTTGGTATCCAGGAGTCCTCACAGAAGCTGATGTACAACGTTACAGCCTCAAAGAGCTCATCCAGGCCATTTGTGGCAGCAGCAAATATTTCCCTGTGATGGGTACTGGTTGAAAGTTAAGCGAAGTATTTTATTTCTGTTATCTGATTTGTTTTATTTTTCTAAACATTGATTGGTTTATAGAGGACGCAAGTGATTCCATATGTTAGGCATGTTAAGATATCATTGACCTATGCTTGGACCTTCTCTTAGGGCCCTTAATTTACAGAAAACACTTAAAAGGAGTTATAGTTGTCTGACAGGTCTCTGTTTAGGTAAAATGGCCTTGATCCCATAAGGCCATTACCCTATACTGTCTAAAAGCTTACATCAGATACTTGTATAACTGAACGTGTACGAATCCTACAGGCTGAATAACTGTTCTTTGTCTCTGAAAACTATATAAACTCATGTATGTGGACTTTATACTTTGAAGACTGTACCCTGTACCTCTTCCCGACCGGTCGTATTCATTAAACTCGGAAAGGGATCTCTGAGTTTGTCGTTGTGTCATCTGTGTCTTCAAGACCATCACTTTGATAAAAAAAACCTACACCTGTAATTGCAGTCCAAGTTAGCCCTGAGATCCTCCACAGCGTCGCTGGATCACTGTTTGTTTGTCCTCACTGCAGGTTTGCAGAGTTTAAGTTTCTGCCTGTATGCAGGAATCAGGTGGATCATGGCGTGGTCGAAGTGTCCTAGTGCTGCACGAGAGACTGTGTGATAAGCTTTGCTGGCTGTGGTGTAGCAGTGATCTAGGGTATTTCCCTCTCTGGTGGGGCAGTTGATAGTCTTAGTTATTGTGTGGGTAGTCATAGAGGCCCGGAAGAGTTCAGGGCTCTCACAGCCTGGGGGAAGAAGCTGTTGATCAGTCTGGCAGAGCGGGCTCTGATGCTCCGGTATCGTCTACCTGATGGTAGCGGCTGGAAGAGGCTGTGGGAGGGGTGGGTGGGGTCCTTAACGATACTATTGGCCTTGCTGGAGCATCGTGTGTGGAAGATTTCTAGGATTGAGGGGAGAGGGGCACCGATGATCTTCGCAGCTGTGTTCACTGTTCGCTGGATGGTCTTGCGGTCTGCTGCAGTGCAGTTCCCGTACCAGACAGTGATGCAGCTGGTCAGCACACTCTCAATGGTGCCCCTGTAGAATGTGGTGAGGATGGGTGGAGGGAGACTTGCTCTCTTCAGCCGGCGGAGAAAGTGTAGGCGCTGATGTGCCTTCTTTGAGAGTGACTTGGTGTTGGTGGTCCAGGTGAGGTCCTCTGTGATGTGCACCCCCAGGAATTTGGTGCTGTTGACTCTCTCGACAGGCGAGCTGTCGATGGTCAGTGGGGGGTGATCCGCGGAGTTCCTCCTGAAGTCCATCACAACCTCCTTTGTCTTGCTCAAGTTGAGGGACAGGTTGTTAGCCCCACACCATTTCGCCAGCTGTGCCACTTCCTCTCTATAGTGTGTTTCATCGTTGTTGCTGATGAGACCTACCACTGTTGTGTCATCAGCAAACTTGATAATGTGGTTGGAGCTGAACTTGGCAGTGCAGTCGTGGGTCAGCAGCGTGAAGAGCAGCGGGCTGAGCACACAGCCTTGTGGGGCACCTGTGCTCAGTGTTGAGGTGCTCGAGGTGTTATGGCCGACACGGACTGACTGAGGTCTTTCGGTTAGAAAGTCCAGAATCCAATTGCAGAGGGAATTTTTCAGGCCCAGTATGTTTAATTTGTTAGTGAGCTGTTGTGGGATTATTGTGTTGAATGCTGAGCTGAAGTCAATGAACAGCATTCTTACATAAGAGTCTTTGTTTTCTAGATGGGTAAGTGCCAGATGGATGGTTGAGGAGATTGCATCGTCTGTGGGTCGGACGATATACAAACTGGAGCGGGTCGAGTGTTTCGGGGAGGCTGGTTCTTATGTTCTTCATGACTAACTTCTCAAAGCACTTCATTATGATAGGGGTCAGTGCTATGGGACGGTAGTCATTCATACAGGACACCGGTGATTTCTTCGGTACAGGTATGATTGTTGTGGATTTGAGACATGTGGGGACGACTGCCTGGGCCAGTGAGGTGTTGAAGATGTCTGTTAGGTCAGCTGTCAGCTGTACAGCACAGTCTTTCAGTACACGGCCAAATATATTGTCGGGCCCGCAGCCTTGCGTGGGTTGATCCTAGATAGGGTCTTCCTTACGTCAGCTGGAGACAGACAGAGTGCTTGGTCGTTGGGGTGAACGATGCGAACTCCCGGGGCGAGTAAAGGGGTTTGCATTTTTTTTTTTTTTAAGATTCCAGGTTGAGGGAACAATGTCTCATATTCACCGACACATCCACACACCAGCAACGGTTGATATAAAAACAAATGCGCACCACCCTTCTTTTTTTCCGGACAGGGCTGCGTCTGGGTCCGCTCTTAGCAGCTGAAATCCGGACAGATCAAGCATAGTATCAATGATCTTGTCGCACAGCCATGTTTCGGTGAAGCACATGGCTGAGGACTGGATAAAGTCCTAGTTTTTCGCCAAGGGTAGCTGGAGTTCGTCCATTTTATTGTGACGTGAGCTCACATTAGAGAGGAAGAGACTCGGCAGCGCTGGCCGGCTACCTCGTCTCTTAAGTTGGACAAGCAAGCCCGCGCGTTTCCCTCTCCTTCGGCGCCAGTGTAACTGTGTAACTGTGCAGACAATACCGAGTGTAGCGTTGAACAAAATATACACAAGTTCTGCCTCCGGGAGCAGAAAAGTGGGGACCAAGTTACCAGGAGTAGTTTTTCTAAGGTTTAGGAGTTCTTCTCTTGTTAGAGAAATCCATGGACCTTGGCTCAATACAGAATTTATAAACAAAACGTTGCTTTTTGTTTGCATGTTGCTTTTTATTATGTCCCCTTACCTACCTGAGGGCAGGTCCAATTACTTACCTGAGGGCAGGGAGAGAGCTTACCTGAGGGTAAGTTATCTATGACAGGATAAGGAAAGCGTTCGATGAAACAAAATAGTTCAAAATAGTTTATTGTTGTTCTTCTCTTGTTAGAAAAATCAGTGGACCTTGGCTCAATACAGATTTTATAAGCAAAATGTTAACTCCTTATTCTATCCTTTTTGTGTCTAGCAAATGCTATCATATGAACACTATAATTTGTTGATTTAGTTTAAAAAATTTTTATTGCCTCTTCATACATCCATCCATCCATCCATTTTCTTCCGCTTATCCGGGCGGCCGGGTTCGCGGGGGTCAGCAGTTGAGCAGGGGAGGGCCAGACTCCTTCTCCACACACACCACCTCCAGCTTCTCCGGGGGGATCCCGAGGCGTTCCCAGGCCAGCCGAGAGACTTGGTCCCTCCAGCGTGTCCTGGGTCTTCCCCCGGGGCCGCCTCCCGGAAGGACATGCCCGGAACACCTCCCGAGGGAGGCGGCCAGGAGGCATCCGAAACAGATGGCCGAGCCACCTCAGCTGGCTCTTCTCGACGTGGAGGAGCAGCGGCTCTACTCCGAGCTTCTCCCGTGTGACCGAGCTCCTCACCTAATCTCCAAGGGAGCGCCCAGCCACCCTGCGGAAAAAAATCATTTCGACCGCTTGTATCCCCGATCTCGTCCTTTCGGTCATTACCCAAAGTTCAAGACCATAGGTGAGAGTAGGAACTTAGATAGACCGGTAAATTGAGAGCTGTGCCTTCCGGCTCAGCTCCTTTTTCACCACGACGGACTGGTACAGAGAGCGCATCACTTCGGCCGCCGCACCGATCCGCCTGTAAATCTCACGTTCCGTCCTTCCCTCACTCGTGAACAAGACCCGAGATACTTGAACTCCTCCACTTGAAGAAGGTGGCTTGCTCCCCACCCACCCAGAGGGAGCAAGCCACCTTCTTCGGTCGAGAACCATGGCCTCATATTTCGAGGTGCTGATTCCCCATCCCGGCAGCTTCACACTCGCCTGCAAACCGCTCTAGTGCATTCTGTAGGTCCCGTCCGATGAGCCATCAGGACAACATCAACTGCGAATAGCAGAGATGAAATCCTTTGCCCCCCGAACCAGACACCCTCCGGCCCCTGGCTGTGCCTAGGAATTCTGTCCATAAAAACAATGAACAGAAACGGTGACAAAGGGCAGCCCTGCGGAGTCCAACATGCACCAAGAACAAGTCCGACTTACTACGCGGGGGCAATGCGAACACAGCTCTTGCTCCGGTCATACAGGGACGGACGGCCTTGAGCAAAGGCCCCCAGACCCCATACTCCTGGCAAACCCCCCACAGGGCACCACGAGGGACACGGCCGAACGCCTTCTCCAGGTCCGAAAAACACATGTGAACCGGTTGTGCAAACTCCCATGAACCCTCAGGCACCCGATGAAGTGTGTAGAGCTGTCCAGTGTTCCGCGGCCAGGAAGAAACCCACACTGCTCTTCCTGAATCCGATGTTCGACTATCGGACGGATTCTCCTCTCCAGTACCCTGGCATAGACCTCACCAGGGAGGCTGAGGAGTGTGATCCCCCTGTAGTTGGAACACACCCTCCCGTCCCCCTTCTTATAAAGGGTACCACCACCCCGGTCTGCCAGTCCCGCGGCACCGTCCCAAGGCGCCACGAAATGTTGAAGAGACGTGTCAGCCACGACAGCCCCACAACATCCAGAGACCTAAGATACTCGGGGCGGATCTCATTTACCCCCGGGGCTTTGCCACAGAGTAGCCCACCGACCCCCTTGGTGACTTCCGCCTGGTTGATCGACGAGTCCACCTCCAGGTCCCCAGCCTCTGCTTCCTCCTCGGAAGACATGACGGCAGGATTGAGGAGATCCTCAAAGTACTCCTTACACCGCTCAACAACGTCCCCAATTGAGGTCAGCAGCTCCCCGCCCGCACCGTACACGGTATTGGTGAAGAACAGCTTCTCCCCCCTGAGTCGTCGAACGGTTTGCCAGAATTTTCTTGAGGCCGTCCAGTAGTCCTTCTCCATAGCCTGGGGCTATGAGCAAGCCCACGCCAGCCCGCCGCCTCTCCCCGCGAGCAACGCCAGAGAAATGTAGAGTCCAGCCTCTCTCGAGGATAATGGACCCAGAACCCAGGCTGTGCGTGGAGGTGAGGCCGACTATATCTAGCCGGTAACGCTCTACCTCCCGCACAAGCTCGGGCTCCTTTCCTGCCAGCGAGGTGACATTCCATGTCCCCAGCGCTAGAGACCGTGTGCATGGCCTCGGTCGTCCAGGCACCTGCCCCTAACCGCCGCCCAAAACACACTGCACCGGCCCCCTACGGTCCTTCCTGTGGGTGGTGGGCCTGCAGGAAGGTGATCCCACGTTGCCTTTTCGGGCTATACCCGGCCGGGTCCCATGGGCAAAGACCCGGCCACCAGGCGCTCGCCTGCGAGCACCCACCCCAGGCCTGGCTCCAGGGTGGGGCCCTGGTAACGCCACTCCGGGCGACGTAACGATTCTCCTTGGTTTTGTCATCATAGGGGTTTTTTGCTGAACCGCACTTAGTCTGGCTAGTCACCTAGGACCAGTTTGCCGTGGGAAACCCTACCAGGGGCTTATTGCCCCCGACAACATAGCTCCTGGGATCATTCAAGCACTCAAACCCCTCCACCACGTTAAGGTGGCGGTTCACCCCCCGTCTTCATACAGTAAGTGTTATTCACTTGTGGGTGAAATATGAGCCTCAGTGACAAAGTGAAATAGCTGTCCTTCATGGAACAGAGGAAGTACCTGCTTGATGACAGTTCTCTATTTACTTGGCTATCGACGAGTTCGCTATTGATGCCAACTCAGGAACTACGTTTCAGTTGCGCAGTCTTTCCTCCTCTCTTTTCATTATTATTATTTTGGTGGAACATGACATAAGGGAATAACCGTGGGTAGAGCCAGTGATAGAATGTGGCATGCAAAAGCGGGTGCTTTGTTCTTTGCCTTATTTTTTCAACCATGGTAGTTCAACTTTGCTTTGATTGTTGAGTTTGGCCTTTTCAATATTCCTTTGTGTGGCACAGCCTTCCATCATTGGGAGAAAAGTAGCTCTGCTCTATCCTGTTAATGGTGTGCGTTATGTCTGATATGTGGACATTAGGTCAATTTTTAAAACTCTGTAGACGGTTCTTGTGGTCTCTCACAGAGTCTTGCCACCAAAGAGATGAGGAGTAACTATTAAGTGAGGGTAGGAAAAATACAGTACTCTACATAACAACAAACAAAAGCAGGCATAAACATTTCTCTCAGTCATTTTTCTAATGCAGTAAATTTAATGGAAGTAAATAAAAACAAACCAACCTCCAGTTTACATTACCTTGACAAACGCCTTGGGATAAATGCCTTTGTAAAGCATAAGCTCTTTCAGTCAGTTAATTAGGTCCTCTCTTGTCCCATCAGATGGGACGTCCAATTCCTCACACACAGAACTAAGTTCTGATTTGGCTGCCTGTAAGAAGTTTGTATTAAATAGGATTTCACTACAAGTGTGTAATATTTCTAATGAATTGTCTTCAATCAGTTTCTTTGCATTCAAATTATATTGTATTTACCTTTTTCTTCTGTTATAGATCCAGAATGATGTCCTCATTAACTGTAGATAACGTCCAAACACTCACTTTTTTGCCTTTTCTGGAACTCTTGCTCCAGTGGGTATTTTCTTCATTGGTTAGTTTACTTTACTGTAACCTTGAGCCAAAGTAAATGTATTATAACCCCAAAATATTAATTTTCTGAATTGTTCTCATGTGCCATGACTAAATAGTTAAATATTTTACTTACCGTGGTTATTAAGATCTACTATGAAGTTGGCTTATTTAACTACTGATTTTGTGCAAGCTGGACAATGCCAGTGAGGTTTATTTGTGCAACAGTATCAAATTGTGTATTTATCTAAAATCAAAAACAAAAGACATTTAAAATTGGAAAAACTCTTTAGGCCATTCTGTTATTATCAGTCAATAAAACTGTAATACAGGTTTCATTAGGAAGTCATGCACATGCATAACAAACCACTAACTGTAGCTGTATAGAGCGATAGTTGACTAAATATGTTATTTCCAACAATTGCTTGTATCAATACAAGACCTCATGTACAATATTAAAGCTGGAGGCAGACACGCCATAGGGCACAATCTGCCTATAACTAAGCATTTTAGTTGTATGCCATGATGATGGAGAACGAAATCGTGGGGTGGTATGTTTGGAGGGAGCGCCACCAATTGGAAGCTAGGGGCAGGTTTACTGCACAATTCAAATTCAATTGAAAAAAGCCAGCCATTCTTCTCGCCAGGAAGAGGACATGAACAGGAAATGAAGGTAATGTTCAAAGAACCATTTATGGGAGTGAGAAGGGTTCCTGATATCACAAATCTATCACCACTCAGCTATACTACACAGAAATTCCTAACAGAAGGGAAGACAGTAGGCCTTATGAGTATATATTGTTTCAATACCAGTCTTAGAATCATGGCAGCAATCATTTAAAAATACACAACACCGAAATTCTAGGACCTGCCGAAACATGACATTTTTCTACTAGAATATTACAAAACACACACAGAGCCCTGGACTTTCAAGGCAGTGGACACAGCAATTATATTAGAAAAGCCAGGAACAGGTTTCACAATCTCTGCTGAGCAGTTATAAAAAATGTTAATAGCCCATATCTGATAAACAATCTCTAAGATATTGCCTGGACAACAGCTACTGAAACTCTGACCAGAAATAAGTGATATAGGGGAGGCCTTGCAAAGACTGAGCTCTGCCCATATGGCTGTGGATCAGTAGAAATAGAAGGCTACATAATGTGGGATTGCACAACAGCAAGAATGACATGGAGGATTTATCAACCCCTGATTAAGAATATTACAGGAGCCAACAGCACAAGGAATCTTCTATGGACCACTGGAAGCCTTAACATGCCTGCACAAGAAAATGCCTGAAAGACTGTTAACATGATAAAGAGGTGCACTGGAGGGTTTGGAATTTTTGCATATATCAAAAACAAATCATACATTTATCTATAATTGCCAGGATGATTTCTACATCAACAGAGATTACTACCATCTTGACACTCATCGTCTTGGGAAGTACAAACATTACAAATCTGTTTTACATCTTAAGATGTAAGGCCTTTTCATCGGATGTCATGCTACAGTTTGAAGGTGATGAATTGCTTGGGATTAAATTACATCTGTTCTTACATCTTAAAATGTAAACTGTGGGATGTACATCTTAACATGTAAGAACAGTACCCTTGTTAAGCAGGTACAACCATCACTGGTGGCAGCAGGATAATCAACAGTCATGACCTCCAGTACAATGCTGTTGACAAGCTGGTATATAGAATATGCTGTAGCCTCAACATCAGTGGCAGCAGCTGTAAATCAGAGAGGATTATTCTATTATGTTCATACATACATACATTATTATATAATTGGTTTTAAACATATTTTATGATCTATTTCTAAGTCTGTAGAACCCCAACAAAGTTTATATTGACAACAACATCAACAGTTTTCTACTGTTTCAATATTAAACTGTAATAGTGAGTGAAAATCCTCAATAAAAGATTATTTGTGCCTTGTTCGCACGGAAAGCACAGTTCAAGCCTACTTTGCATGACGTAGTTGTACTGCGTAGGACAGGAGTAATGACCTATACAGCCACCAGCCACCAGAGGCAATGGTGATGTTTTGGCTTCACTTTTTCCAAGCTGTTGTACCGTCTTTTTTTCACTCTTTACTTACATGGGAAGTTCGCTACGGTTCTCAAAGAAAAATGGCGATACCCTTTAGAAGCACGTTGTTACCTTTTCGTCGGATGTCATGCTACAGTTTGAAGGTGATGTACTGCTTGGGGTTATAGTTTTGTCGAATAAACGTAAACTAATACCTTATGATAGAAAATAAGCAGTAGGCTAAACGTCAAGTTTTTAGCAGTGTACTTCCAAACTTAGCAAGAGCTTGCAGTGTGTTTTTGTAAGGTGAACATAATATCGTGTAGTGTAACCTGAATCTAGGCAAACGTTCGCTGCTAGCGATTGGCAGCTCGAGCGTGGTCAGACTCGAGCGTGGTCTCTCTGAATCTACATGAAGTATTCTTAATTATGTAAATTGTCCACATTCTATCCATACAGAATGCAGTGGTTTCCTTGGATAGGCGCTTTCCATTGCCCTTTGTGGTTACAGTTCGGACAAAGAAGCGGTACTTCATTCCACCTGCTGTGGGTATAAAAGGGAAGACCCAGGTAGACCAGGCAGCTAAAGCCAGAGCAGCAGGGATTATAATAAAACAGGAGTACATGGAGAGAGCCATCAATATTGCCTGCACTGGTAAATTGTTTTTTCTAAATTGTAATATTTTTATTATTGAGACTTCTACAAAGGCTTAGATGTGCACCCAGTGTAATTTAAAAAAAGTAATATTCTTTTTCAATTGTCACCAGAACATTCTGTATTTCTCAAACCTTTTTAACAACATCTACTGTAGACTGTAGACCTAAATCATGTAATCTGCTATGTGTTTCTTTGTCAAAAGTAGTGTGAAAATGCAGGTTTTTCCCCACTCACAACAAACTGACCAATGAAAACTTGGTCCATTTTCCTCATTGACTAATGTAGCCCAACTCTTGGCAGGAAGTATTAGTCTTTTTAAAAGATTATCATATTAAATGGACAGGAAAAATAATATTGCAGACGGGACAATAATACTTGTCATTTCCATCATGGAACACCTCATCTGTAGAGTTGTGGTTATGATTGTAATGTGATACAAAACATAACTCACCTCTAAAAACATTATTTTTGATGGGAAAAGTTAATTGAACTATTTACATTGCATATGCAACTCACACAACAAGACACGTTTGGCCAACTGTCTTTTACATAAATTAAATATGTTGTCTAATCGAGAAATAAGTGGTTAAACAGGTTGAAATAATCCATAATTTATCAGGCTGTTAACAATGATGCTAAAGAGAAACATTTATCGTCTGACACTAATATGCTCCCCAATTATATTGTGCATCTTTATCAGAAAGTTATCTTTGGCCAAGAAAAAGTTGTATTGTATTATTAATTATTATTTTGATTATAACTCCAATAGAATGTGTTGTTGTGCCCATGATGAAGTAGGTGACACACAGATATTCTTGGAATTATAGATAAGGCACAATGCTAGTGATGTAGCCGGTGATGACATGTCAAGAAACCAAAAGAAAACAGTCTGCTATAGGTCTGTTATCAAGTTTCACAGCTGTCTACTCATTGTACAAAACAAATGGAAAATAATTCTAATATATGAGAGAGAATATAGGTTGTCTTGACCCTAGATGACCCTAACACCCAACAAATGAATACAAGTACATCCAACTCAAGTACATAAATGATCATAGCAGATGTTAATAGTCTGGGGAGGGATCTGAAACCCCCCCCACTATTGATAAAGCACTGTTTAAGCTTCAGTTGCTGTGTGTCAGCAATACTAATGGGGGATCTGAATCTAGATTATATCTCTAAGTACCACCTTTCATTAGAGCCAAGACTTATGAAAAGTATCACCTTTTATCCTTGTGTGCATAAAGTATTTGAAAATGCTTAACAAGGGTCATTTTGGAGCCTCCAAAGGGCACTTTGGCACCAAAATACCTGGACGTGCCCTTAAAAAGACTCCAAATTGTTAAAGAAAACTTTAAACAATTTTATGGAAGTGAGGATACACTTTCTACACAGGATACACACTGCTGAAGGAACCGCTTTCCCTGCCTACAAACTTTCCTCATCCATGCCACACGTGATCGTAACAGGCTTGTAATATCGTTTTGTACATTACAGATGTAAGAACCAGATTGTGAGGGAATACTTTTATTCTGTTGTTTTGTAAGAAGCATAGTACACAAATGGTAATAATAATGAGATCCTTTATTTGTCCCACAATAGGGAAATTCCACTCTACATTTAACCCATCCAAGTGCACACACAGCAGTGAGTAGTGGGCAACCACGCACACACACACGGAGCAGTGGGCAGCTATTGCTACAGCGCCCGGGAAGCAATTGGGGGTTCAGTGCCTTGCTCAAGGGCACCTCAGTCATGGTATCGAAGGCAGAGAGAGTGCTGTTTATTCACAATCCCCACCTTCAATTCCTGCCGGTGCGAGAATCGAACCAGCAACTTGCAGGTTACAAGTCCGACTCCCTAACCATTAGGCCACGACTTCCCACTTTAATACGAACCCTTTGCTTGTTTGTTTGATTGGCCATATTACGCATACTGTCACTAGTGAAAAATTGAGAGAGGGGCTGGATGTGCAGTGATTGGAGATGTTATTATTTAAGAACAGCAGAGGGTAGCAATGACCAATCTTTTGTTTAACCTGTGATATGTACATCACAGTTGCTTTAGTAAAAGACATACCCCAAGCTGGATGGACACTTTGACCGACTCTGCTAGTTGCTACATAGTTAACAAACAATTAATGATATTTGACTAATACAATTGTAATGTATATTGGAAACATTACAAGACTAAGTTCCATTATTTGTTCAAACAAGGCCCCCCAAAAATGTGTATTTTCAGAAACACAGTCTGTGATTGGACAGTGATGTCAAGACAGGAGCCATGGGTATTGAAGTCCGATATTTGAATGGTCCGATTGTAATTGGTTGGAGAAATGTATTGTTAATGCCAAAACATTGCTGTATACATCCTCTAGTCATAAACCAATGCTCTGATTCAGGTTCATACAAAGACTCCTGACAAGTTTAATACCAACAAAAAAAGGAAGATAAAGATTAAACGATTGTGCTTTTTTGAAATATGCATGCTGTGATCTACCAATCAAAATCGTCCTCCTTTCCCTTATTCTAATGATGGGTCGTTATCGGGCTTTCACAGATCTTGATAACAACCTGTTCTTTGGAATCAGGTGTGCTGGAGCAGGGAAACATCTAAAACCTTCAGGACAGCGGCCCTCGAGGACCGGAGTTCGACACCCCTGACATTTTAGAGGTTCTCAGAGGCCCCAATTGTAAAAATGATGACAGTTCCACCCAACAAGTAAAAAATAAAATAAAAATGGATGTGTAAGATATAGGGCTGCAACAACGAATCAATAAAATCGATCAAATTCGATTATTGAAAGTGTTGGCAACGAATTTCATTATTGATTCGTTGTTTCGCGCGATCTTTACGCCTCTCAATAAGACGCGGAGATGTTTGAGTATAAAAAGCGAGGTTGAGCGCGAAGCAGAGCAGGGCATAAATAAATAAATAAATAAATAAATAACGGAGCGGAGGTAGAGGAAAGACCATCAGAGACACCCGTAACATAGTTCTGAAACACATGGCGGAGGCAGAGATATCAGTACGACCCAAGTCATACAAGGTGTGGGAGCATTTCTTACTAAATCATTCAAAAAGTGTGTTAATTGCAAAATATGCAAAAGCGAAATTTTTTCACAAACAAAAACGCCTAATGGTTAGGGAGTTGGGCTTGTAACCTTCCAGTTGCTGGTTCAATTCTCGCACCGGCAGGAATTGAAGGTGGGGATTGTGAATAAACAGCACTCTCTCTGCCTTCGATACCATGACTGAGGTGCCCTTGAGCAAGGGACCGAACCCCCAATTGCTTCCCAGGTGCTGGAGCAATAGCTGCCCACTGCTCTGGGTGTATGTTCACTGTGTGTGTGCGGTTGCCCACTACTCACTACTGTGTGTGCACTTGGATGGGTTAAATGTAGAGGTAAATTTCGAGTATGGATAACCATACTTGACAATACGTCACTTCACTTCATGTATTGTTCTGACAGCTCAGGTCCCTTTAGACAAAAACACTTAAAAACTTTAAACACTTTGTGCACTTTATTTAAAAAAACTATATATTATGTATTGTTTTTCGTTTTTTATTACTTTAACGGGTCAGGGATGTTAAAAGAGCAACCTGTTTTTGCACGTTCTGAGGATTTGTTTTGCACTGTGAATTTGCACTGTCAGTTCTGTTTTTGAACAAAAGGTTGGAAATTAATGTTTTTTCCCTTTCTGATTCATCGATTAATCGTACAAATAATCGACAGATGAATCGATTATTGAAATAATCATTAGTTGCAGCCCTAGTAAGATAAAGCTATTGTCACACATACAAATTGCGTATTGCTCGTCATCTCAGTAAAATTCCTATGAAATTTTAAGTTTGCCCTTGTCATTTACACCTGATTGCCCATCAATTACACTTGATCCACTGACAGCAACAAAATTTGTGCGAATACTCCTATGTGGTGCTGGGAATAGCATTTACTCCTTGCATATACTGTGCTAGCTGTGTTATGTTGGCTAGTTTTATATTGACTGGCAACATACTGACACTGATCGACAGCAAATTCCCAAAACATGCGTAGAATAAGGTTAGTTTGGCTTGCTCACACTGCCTTTTGGGCCTATTATGTTACCTCCATTGTCTCCAGGTCTACAGGCATTTAGGGAGACAATAATTCTAACAATTCCAAGAGAGTTCCTCCTGGTGATGTAATCCTGATAATATAACTAACAATATTGTTTCCTCCTGACGTAAGAATCCTAAACATGTGAGAACAACAGTGTGAGTGTCTTGATAGCAAGCACCCCACTGAATATTACATATCTTCACTGTTGGACTACAAGATTTATGAAATCCCAGTCTATTATACACTAACGTTCTAAGTTGTTCTAGAAAATGTGTGGGAAAAATGTTATCTGACAAATGACATCGTTATCTATTTGTAAGATAACAAGCAGTTTGTGAACCATTGTATTAGCAGTTTTACGCGCCAATGCCTTCCTCTTCTCCCTTTTTCTGTCTGGCAGCGGGAGTCTTCGATCCCTACATCCCACCAGAGGGAGATTCCCGCCTCTCCAGTTTGTCTAAAGAGGGTTTGAAACAGCGCACCGAGCAGATTAGACAAAGTGCTGCTTCTCAGCTTGCGTAAGATGTAGTATGAGTGTTTTTACATGTAAATTGAGGTTTGTGTGTGTGTGTTTGGATGTGTATATATGTATGCAGACAGACGTACTAGTTTATTTATAAATACATGTACAGTGTCCACAAAGTATTGGGACTGTGAGGCCAATTCCTTTATTTTTCTGTAGACTGAAAACATTTGGGCATGACATCCAATGATGAATGTGACACCCAAGAACAACATTTCAGCTTTTATATCCAGGTATTTACAACAGAATATGATGCACTACTTAGAAAATGTAACCTTTTGTTCAAACCCACCCATTTGTTATGGTCACAAAAGTATTGGAACATTGACTGACAGGTATGTTTGGTTGCCAAGGTGTGTCTGATTACAGTCATAATTCAACAAATAAATTGCATTGAATAAGGTGTGCATCAGATGTGACTGTAAATTTGCACTTCCCCGCCATAGTAAATTCTGTGCTTGTATATTTGCATGGCGAATAAAACCAATTGTGATTTTGATTCTGAAATACCTGGAAAGAAAAGCTGAAATGCTGATCACTTGTCAGACATTTATTTGTCAACCCTAAATGTTTTCAGTCTACAGCAAAAATAATGGAATTGGCCTCATGTTCCAATACTTGTTTATGTGTGCGCGTTGGTGCGTGTTCCAAAACATTGAGAAAAATGGGTTATGTGGGAGATTTTGCCAAAGATTGTTTTTGGGCTCAAGCCGAGCACCAAATCTTTTTCCAAAACTCAGAAACTTGCATCAAAACAATGAATCTAGATAAAATAGTTGTAAATGTAAGAGGAAAATACAATTTTTGGTATGAAACTGTCCTTTTTAAAGCTTTGAACACTGACATCCACTTTTCCTTTAGGATACGAAAGATCAGAGAGCACGACACAGCGTTTACCACAAAGGAGTTCCCAGGACATGCCCAGGGGATTTACATTGAAGCTCACAACGCTCTTACACAGTAAGGCATTCAGCGACAGACAGTATTTAAAAGCTTTGTGTAAAATGCTTGGTGAGATTTACACTATTGTTCAAGAGTTTATCATCACTTAGAGAGGTCCTTGATTTCAAAAGAAAATGTGCTTTTTGATCATTAAGATAACATCTAATTGGCATGTTCTTTTACCATAGGAAAAGGGTGATTATCACAGTGGAACACTGCTAGAACTATTTAAGGAAGTAAATGGAAAAAAACTATACATACAAGTGCACAAAAATATCTCATACCATGCAATGCTTTTTGAGGTTTTACCGATCTTGCCCTTTGCTATAAATGTTTGTTTAAACACATTTGAAATCTAAGGTCCAATTTCCCTGACATGGATAAGGCCTAGTCCTCAAGTGAGAGAGAAATTTAATCAAGATCATTGAAAATGTTTTTAGTCAATGACTAGGCTTAATCTATGTCTGGGAAACTGGGCCTTACTGTAATTCTTCTGTTTTTAGGTTCAATAAAGACAAACTCCATTCGCTTGTCACAGAAAGGTGTTATCCTGTAAGTTACTGTTTACGTTCTGTCCTTTTAATAGACCCCTTTTCAGTTGGTGATCATAGTGAGTTGGAGCATCATGGTGATGTTTTTATGTTGGTGGAGCGTAGGTGGTAGCAGAAGCATTCACCTGACCACTTCACAAAACTTATATAGTGTTGGTCATCTTGTTTTTTAACTATTGTAAATGAATGCACTGCATTTATGTGCGCTTCACGGCCTTAGCGGCTTTCAAAGAGCTGGAGAAAGACCATTTTATCTGAATATATAAGGTCACTCACTGACCATGACCTGTCCTTGATTGTTGCATGTGGCATGTTGCAGGCAATGGTTGGCTACTTGCTGTAGATTAACAAATGAATGTTTTGTATAAAGTACACTAGTTGTCACGGTACCAAAAAATGAGTTGTCCGTACCAACACCACAGAATTTTCATCCTATTCTAAACCATTTTTAATACCGTGGCTGTGGCCTATGTGTGACAGCAATAGAACATATTAATACAATAAAAATGGCCAAGATGTTAATATGTTAAAAGAAACAGAAAAAGATCGCAAAAAAAAACAAACAGTATACATCTATATATATATATATATTTTTTTTGTGTATATATGTGTATATACTGTATATGTATATATGTACGTATGT